>CM031234.1:497423753-497992326 GCA_018340775.1 Taxus wallichiana var. yunnanensis
ATGTGAAGATTGAACCTTTATGTAAATGGAGGAACCATTCGAGTGCTCGGCCTCAAGACTCGTGGGAATAGGAGAATGAGATAGTTGTCACTATAGGAAACTTCTTGGAAAGCCATGAAGAAGTATTTAACATGATCATGTGGGTCACCCTTACCCCTATATTTATCAAATTTAGGGCAGTCAAAGTGAGGTGGAAAGGGATTTGTTAACATCGCTCTATCAAAAGGATAAGGGTACATTTCTTTGAATTAGTACTTTTTACTGTGTCCTACATTGCTTTCTTGTAAATTGGTGAGGGAATTATTCACAGACTGTCATTCGTGATTGAAGGATTTTCCACATGTATATGAAGAAATCATATGTACATGGTTATATTTAGACGTTTCACTTCCTCAAATATTAGTGTATAGTTCATGATATGCCCACCTTAGGTTTTTCTTTGCTTGAATTTCTAGTGAACAAATCCCGATATGTAGCCTTGGGTTTGTCTATACATTGAGTTTTAGCTTTTATTTTTGGGTCTTTATGGACTTGTGAATCCAAAATCACCAATTGATGGATAAGATCTTATATTAGTTGTAGGATTGTGACCTCCTCATTTTAGTTTTCTTTGTGAGTGTCACATAGAGGTGGTTGTTCACGATTTTCATGTTCTTCATTTTCTACATTTCCATCATGATTGATGTGAAAAATGGGTATATGATAACTACCAATGTTTTAGGAGGTGTTTCTTCCTCATTATGTGGACTGGAAGTATATGCATGTCCTAGATTTAGTATGTCATCTATAGATTGAAGGGGTTGTTATTTTTATTCTTCCCCACAAACCATGTTTGTGAGGATAATATGGTCAAATTTAGGTGGCATTTTAGCCCCTAATTCTATGACACACATTAATACTTCATTTCTGTTTTGGAATAAAAATGTATTCATATGGGTGGGGTCAAATTCAAAGTTATCTCAAGGAAAGTTTCCTTCATCACCGATATGGTCAATCATGTTATCTTCTTCAAATAAGGAGTTTAATTTATCATTGATGAAAGTATTTGACCCTAATTTTTTATGTCCCATTCTTGTAATAGGAGGCATAATGGGAAGTGTTTAACTAGGGTTTGATAAATGTGTACAAAGACTACAAGGACCCTAGGAAAAAACAAGTACCGTGATAACTACAAATGTCTCAATGCATGTCAAATAGGGAAATCACAAAACCCAAAAGAATCAAGATAAATTGAATCAAGGAAATCAAAGAATATGAAACTGTATGATGAGAAGAACCAAGGACAAGTCAAACAAGTTCTAAACAAGGATCCAATAAAAAAGTATCTACTCCCTATGTCTCAAATATGGTTTGGTTCAAAAATGACAACACAATGTCAATACTTAAATCAAGTTTGGGATAAACAAGACTTAAGTATTAAAATGATGTTGAAGTGATTTCAATTCAAGGTATACCCAAACAAGTTTTATGAAAAAAATTATAAGTTTCTTAAAAATGGAGGTTACCAATGTGAGCAACACAACAATACAACTTGGATACTTTTAATCAAGATTTTAGGAAAATAGAGATGTTAGTATCAAAATGGTATTGACACGATGCAAACAATGTAACAATGGCACTTTCTAAAAACCTAAGGAAATATTTGGTCAAAAACAAGGTCTAAGTATAACAAGGATTTGATACTATGCGAGTAGCATAACAATACAATCTAGAAAATTATATCAAGTTCTACAAGAAAACAAGATGTAAGTATCCAAAATGTATGGATATGATGTGAGCAACGTAACAACTCAAGGGGAAATCAATGATGAGACAACCTAACTACAATGAGATGATCTTGACATGGGTATCAAGATATAGGCTTACCAAAACATGAGGACGTACCAACACACTTTCAACACTTAACATTCCTGCCACAACATGGTCATGTAAGTGAATACAAAAGTGGTGGACATGATTATTTTTGGCAGTTCCATGTATGTTTATTCTCTTTTGTCATAAAATGGCAACAAGAGAACAAAGGAGATAGATCAAATGGGGATGAAAAATACATGTTGTAACTTTGGCAGAGTTTTTCCTTATCTTATGACAAGGTAAAAACTAATACAAAGTGATGCCTTGTAAGTTTCGTGATTAATGTCACACGACACTAAATTTAATGGACTCTACCCTCGTTTGAATAAAAAGGTTTCAATTTGAAATTTTTATTTTTTTGTGAAATCACTTTGGAACATGATGGATAAAGTCAAGTTGGCCCAAATGTTAAATGGTTGGCTAAGATTTTGTTCTCAACATTGGCCAATTCTTTCCTAAGAGAGGTACAAGTTTCTAGTAATCGAGAAAAAGGACCATTACCCCATAGTAAAATTAATGAATGGGGCCTCATACGGGAAACTTGAAGCTTATTCTCACAGTTTTTGTTCTAATCAAGTGGGTAGTGGGGCACTTCTCGTTTCATCCACTAGTTCCCTTAAGGTGCGGACTATTTTGGGGTTCTTGTGGTAATCATCATAATGATTTTTATGGTTTATACCAAGATACTTCCCACGGTTTAAAGAGGACTAGCCGTAGCTCTTAACTAGACCTATAAATATGGTGTTTTGAATAAATGGTGTTTTTAAAATCTTGAATTAAAAATGTGGTTTAGCACAACATTGGAAACCTACAACAAATATTTTTAGTATTTGTTTTGTTCAAGTATTTGACAAGCGTTAGGTCCTGTACACAAAATGTTTAGTAGTTTCCTTACAAAAATTGAACCAATGTTGCTTTTGATTCTCAAGATCATCTAAGGACATAAGGGAAGAGCATACACAAAAAATGATTCAACTAGATAGAAAAATGGAAAACTTAAATCAAATGACTTTAAAAAATGTTTTTGTAAAAGATTCATTTCCTTAAAAAAATAAATGATGAAATTTCCAAGTTTAATCCAAATGTTAGAAAAGAAGACTAAAGTTGCTTTTGATTCTCAAGATCACCAAAGGTGCAAGAGAAGAGCATACACAAACTTTAGCCTAACTTAAGCAAAACATGGAAATACAACATTCATCAAAGCATTAAGACATGTTAGAAAAATTGATTTAAATCAAAACCTACAAAAAGTTAGAAAATCCTGGAAAATAATAGAAAACACCAAAATTAGATTATGGAATTTCTTGGAATATGAGCTAAAATTTTACACAGAATGCTCGTGTAAGCCTTGTAGAATCTTAGTAGCACAAGCCTAGCAACAATAGCACAAGATTAGTAATAGTAGCACAAGCTTAGCAATGGTAATGCAGGGCTATTAACAACAACACAAGTCTATGACAAAGAAGTAAAAATAGTAGTTCAATGCTAGTGTAAGCATAGAGATGTTAACACGAGTCTTAGTGTAATGGCAGTGCATGAGCTACACATAGGTTAAAATTTCATACAACACTAACGTAAGATTAGAAACTATAAGGAAAACATATTAACACTAGTGCAAACATCTTAACAGTAGCACAAGCCTTTCAACATTGATGTAGGGGTTCAAACGCTAAACCAAAACACCTGTGTAACTTTAAAAACATGGGATTTTGAAAAAAATAATGTAAAAAATCTCAAATATTTGTTGATTAACTTCAAATTTGGTAGCACCTCACCTCCTTTATTCTTTGAAGAGCACTCAACACATGCAAACTTAATAAAACAAGTTAAGAATCACAAGATTTATCAATAAATGTTTTAAAAGAGGGTTAGTAAAGAAAAATGAAACTAAACTACAAAAACTTGAAATAAATGCATGAGACAATGGAGTAAGTCCCACCGGTATGCCAAATATATGTATGCTAAATAAGCTAAGATAATTTAATGGAAACTAACACCAAGTAGTTTCAAATGAACTAAGATAATCTACCATTAACATCAAGATAAGGCTATGCAAGATAAAAAGCTTAAACTAATGCATCCAAATGGAGCTTTGAAAACATCAAGCTAATTCTTGCTAAGTTGGATATGCCTTCTAAATTGTAAGTTTCTCCTTAAGATCACAAAGGATCAAAGGATGGCTATCTCTCACAAGAGGAAAGGATCTCTCCAAAATGGCTACAAGGCCATGTATGGATCTTCCTTTACTACTCTAATGCAAAGAGTGGATGAATGGAGGCAAGATTAACAAGCTTCTTCAATGGTGGAGAATTCTCTATCAATATGCCTATAATAATCACTATTCAAAGCATGGTGTAGGTCCTTTATATAGCTTTCCAATTTGGGAGAAGCTAGAAACCTAGTGAATGTGGGATAAAAGATAAAGTAGAATTAGAAGAGATAAGCATGATTAGAGGAAAATTATTATAATTAGCAACTCATGGGAGTTGGAGATGATTTAATTAATAAGGTAAGTGCACCAAGATGGGGGGCCAAAAGGGGGTCTTAAGTGGACGCATTTTTCTGAAAAAAAAAAACAAACTTCAACTTGTATGAGTTTTTCGAAATAGTTACAATCAAAATTGGAAGATGTTGTAGAAATATGAATCGTAGAATTTTGAGTCTAGTTTCTAAGCTACTTAGTTTTATTGAAAAAGATAAGTTTAAGTGGTTCAAACAACTAAACTACTAAAAAAATGCTCTTGTTTTTGTTAAAAAACATAATGGAGTGACTTTCATGCCCCCCACCATTTTTTGAGCACCATTTAGTATTTTTGAAAACCCTTTGGTAGAAAGATAGCTAGGAGCATCTAGTTTGGGCTCCATTTTTTAAAAATAATTAGAGAATATTTTTTTATTTATGATTTTTCTAGTACAAAAATTTTAAGTTTTGAAAAATAATGGAGCTCTGACCATGCCCCCCCGCCAACTACGTCAAAAAAATCGAAAATTAGATTTTTTTTTTTGAATATGTATAGAATTATGCCTAGTTTGGGCTAGTATATATTTTTTTAATTTTGATCACCCAAAAAAAAGATACACCATGAAAGATAGACATATTTACACTTCAAAAAATAACTATAAAAAGGCATAGTTAGAAAATAAATAATATGGAAACCTTATATTAGTCAGAAAATTTGAAAAATTATATTTTTAGAAAGAAGAGACTTTGCTCTACGTCGTGGTATAATTTTTTTAAAATGGATCGATTGTTTTATTTTGATTTATCATAGAGGAAGTGTCATTTTTACATTTTCTTGTAAAAACTCGTTGTTTGTTATGTTTGTGCAGGTCCATGCCTCAGGCTTGGGGATCCAAACCGGATCCCAAGCCTTGAGGCATGGCTTGGGAAAAGAGAAAACACAAAACATGTATGCACATTACATAACGCGTACACATTTTTATTTGTTTTATATATTGTAGCTCCAAACATCCCTTTCATCTCTTTCACGGGAATTCTACAAACATTTTATTTTGTCTGTAATATTCTCTACATTCTTGCACGATTTTTAGTATTTCATTTTGTCCCCTACCCCACTAGTTGATTTTTTCTAATCATGGGCAATAAACATCGAGCTAAGGACAAGAGGAAAGTCAAGAATAAGACACTGGAGCAATTGGAAGAGAAGAGAATAAAGAAATTGAAGAGAATGCAAAAACTTCGAGCAGGGAAAGGTACATCCGCTATATCAAATGTAGCTAATGTATTAGAAAATTGGGATGAAATACATAATGAAAATGTAGAGAATAATGATTTTGCAATGAATAATGATATTGAATTGAATGATAATGTTGGTATGGATGAAGAAATTGATATGAATCCAATTGTTGAACCCTTACTTGAGAATCCAAATGTTAACCCCAAAATTTGTATGAAAACACTGAATGAAGAAAGTAACCTTGTAAACGAATCTTCACCTCTAAGAACACCTCCTTCCATTTCATGAAGAAAACCAATTCACTTAATTGAAATTGATGAAAACATTATAAAATTAATGCCTAAAAAAATGTCCGAAAGAAATGCGAGAAGAAAAGCTAGTGGAATTTGGGATAATTACTTTGAGAATTTAAATGACACATAAAGATTTCAATTATTTGTTTCATTGATGAAATTAATTAAGATGAGACCTATAATGAAGACCCTGGGGTTAAGAACATCTAATGTTGTTGATCAAAATGCGTCAATTGTTGAAAACATACATAAAACATACCAAACTGTAGGTGGAAAAATACGCACCAAAGATAGTAATGCTGCACGACGTGCACTAACTAATTGTATAGTAAGTGATAAAAAAAAGTTAATAAATGCTTGATTAGAAAAACAAGCGAGTGCTTTGAAGCTAAACAAAAAACACTAATGAAAGCAATATAGAGACATAAATGTCTTGAGTTAGTAAATAACACTTTTATTGGGATTTCTCTATGAGACTTCCACGAAAATACAAGAATACATTTGATATTCTAAAAGAATTAATTGTGATATTTTGGAATGAGAACACAAGGGTGTCCACATAGAAGAGATATAGTAAAAGAAGAATAGGTTCTCATAATCGTGAATCGTGTGCAAAAATTTCTTAGATATGACTCAAACAGAATAGTTCTCTAATTTTAAAAATGAAAATCCACAAATTTACATTAGCCAAAGATTATTTGAAATGAGCAAACCCTTTTATGTGAAAATCAATCACTCACATACCACTTGTTGCAGGCATCATGTTGAATTTTCAATGCATTATGATGTTTTTTTCAAATACATAGTGTTTTGCATACTGACATAATGTTTCAGGAGTGTGGAATAAATGTCCCACAAAAATCTTCAAGGGAATTTATTCTATAATATTTTGTGAAAAAACAACAAGACAATTTTTTTATAACTGTAGGTCCCCTATCATAGCTTCCAAATCTTAAAGGCGCGTAGGTGCACATGGCCGGAGGAAGTGTGCAAGTTAAGGTGTGTAGGGAAGTATTCAAAAGGCTTCTTGGAGAACCCAGGGTGCGCGCGTTGCATGAAAAACAATTTGGGACTTAGCCATTTTTGGCCTTTTGGGTAGGACACATGAAGAACGTGTTTTGTTTGGATAAGGTTCCAGCCTGGCGATAGGGTGTCCTAGAAGGAATATACCTTGCGATAGAAAGATCCAAAAAGTTAATCATGACATAGAGAGACATGCACTTGGGGAAACCCACACCTTGACACTTGGGGCCGATATGAGGCTGCAAAGAATTTTGTTAGAGCTCGAGGCCTATTTATACGCGTACCCTTGGCAAAGAAAAGAGATGAAGTGAGGTAGCGAAGCTCTCACGAATTATTGCAAGAACTATGGGATGAAAATGGGTAAAGGATTCCAGTAAGGATGTAATGGGGAAATGGGGAATGCAATTTTTGTTTTGTGAGAATACATGTATGGATCCACACATGGCGCATGACTACGGTCTGCCTTCTATAATCTTTTATAAGTAATACTATGAATGAATGTGATAAGGTTGCCATGACAAATGTATTAAGACTCTTTCTCTGTATTACCTACATATTTCTATTATACTTCTGTTCTTGTATAATCATGAATCTTACTTGAATGCTATGTATAATGGTGGATTTACAACTTCCTAGTTCTATTACTTCTATTGCGCGCTTTTCTTTTATTATGACTGAAAGGGTATAGAAGCCGTTCTGAGCTCTATAGATTTTTCATGTCTTTTAAATCACTAAGTCAAGATCATGAGCATGCCTTCCACTGAACTCACATAAAAGAGAGACTCAGCTCCCTCTCGCGCACCTCGAGTGAGCACCCAATGCCCGTTGGGTGATAGGCCGGTGCACATGAGGTTCCCTTGTTCTTAGTGGGGTGTAAAAATGACTACATCTTGGTTCCATTGTTGGGACCTCTTTTCGAAGTTGTAGTGGAACATGGCATATATCATGATCTCTGCAAAAAGTGATGGCGAGCACTTAACACTTGAAGGTGTTGAAGATTGGTTTAAGAGCACAGAGGACGAATTCACTTAGAGATTTAGTACCGGATCTGAATTTGATACGTGAAGATGGGTGGAAGATGCTCGTTATCATGAGTTGTATGAAACCTTCTTCTATTGTTTCCTAGTAGAGTTATTTGAATGGCTCTCGGCTTATACATCTAGATCGGGGTGGTGTTATAAATCACACCCTTGGACCCAAGAAACGTATCAAAACCTGCAAGATGTTGATCTAATGTGGACCCATGCTATAGATCATTGGTGGAAGGGAGTATTGACTAGCTACACTCTGGAATACGCCATCTCCACGTATTCCTATCCAAAAGTTACTGAGTTTGAGTTCTTGCGAGAGCCCAGGGGATCATTTCTGCGTGTTATTCCCCTTGCAATCAAAATCTTGATGGTAACCATGGGTTTAGAGGCATTTCCTATGGCCGGCTAAACCACCCTGAGCACTAGGTGAGGAAGCTAGGTTGGGAAAGGATGGCTGATCTGAAGATTGAACAGGAAAGGGAGGAAAGATGACTCAAGTATAACAAAGCGCATGAAAAGGAGATCGATAGACAGTGTGGGATTACAAGTGGGTTATGGAGCCAGACTTGGTGGAAAGGAGTTGAGCTTCACATGGAGGATGTGGAACCCAAACAATCTATGGTACCCCATCTTAGTAAGCACGGGAGAGAAAACCTTGCGGCTTCTGATGAGAGTCCGTCGCATAGAGAAAGAAGATTCGTTGGCATGCATCTGACCCTACCTAGCAACCAAACCTTGGCACTTGGTTTTTTTGAACGAGGAAAAAATATATTTGATCCATTTGATTTCAGTGAAAGCAACCAATCGGTGCCTAGAAGATATAGCTTCTCATTTGGGACTTCTATGGCTTCACATACTATTCTGGTATTTGGTGGAATGTTTGGACAAGGCACGTATACAGCTGGTTTTGGAAGCGTGTTAGGAATTGGTGGGGGAAATACGACTGGGGGTGGTACTAGTTCATAAACTGTCGGTGCACAATTTAGTGGGATGACGAGAGCATTCGGCATGACAAACACAAGCCTTGTACCTAACACAGGAGGATCTAGAGGTGGAAGTGGTGGAGCTGGTGGCTTAGGATCTAGTGGATTCAACGGAGGAGGAAACACTAAAGGAAACCAAGGGACTGGATCGGGAGGGTAGGGGCCTCAGCCACCTCCTCAAGTATTTTTCGAGATGTCTCTACACTTACCAGATTATAGTGGGATAGAAGATGCCGCGGAGCATGTGCATAAGTGTGAGCTACTATGGCGCGCAAAGGGAATCATGACCCAGGATCAAAAGGCCAGTTAATTTGTGATGACCTTGCAAGGACATGTGTATAGTTGGTATAGAAATTATGACCCTCATCAGACTGTTGTGGATTATAACACGCTGAGAAATGCATTCTTGGCAGAATTCCATATACCTAAGTTTGAACAGAAGAGCATTATATCCCTCAAAGAAATCTAGCAAGGAATGGTAGAGAGCATGCGGGAATATGATGCGCATTTTAAAACTCTATTATCTAAACTATCTTATGATATCCACCCTTCATAACATGCTCAGTGGTTTTCGGAGGGTTGATCACACCCTTTAGGAGGGCTTTATCTCATAAAACATTCACGGACCTGCACGAAGCATTGGAAGTTGCTTTACACGCTGAGGTAGTTGGTAGTGTTGACACTGGTGTTAGCCCATTTCTGGAGGCTCAAATTACTGCCATGGCTAAGAAATTAGAGAAATTATTTGCCAACATAGTTCCAAAGATTCCCGGAGGGATGTTGTGCATAGATTGTAACATAAAAGGGCATGCAAAGGATAATGGTGGGATATGTACTTAGAAGGTGGTGCGTTCCGAAGCGGTAAATTGTGAAATATGTCATGAGGACCATGATGTAAGTAGGTGCCCCTTGCTGCAGTGCGTGATCCAAAAAAATGTATCTTGTTATTGTAAGATACTTACCTCAACCACACATGACACCAAGGATTATAGATTGATTGACCAGATTCATTAGGCAATTGATCTTGGTGTGTGCCAAACTGGCATTGCCAGTAATTCTAAGGGAGATGACCATGGGTATGGAGAGTGCGGAGATGGAGGTGTGTGTGGAAGAGGGTTTGGCAGAGCATTTTGTGGTCATGGTAACCGTAGAGGAAGAAGTGAGTTCCCACGTGGGATGTGTTTTAATTGTGGATCTACAAACCATTATAAGCGCGAATGTCCAAATCTTCTACAATGCTCCTGGTGTGGAAAAAAGCATAAGTACAAAGAGTGCCCAAAGTTATATGAACATATGAGTCAGTAGTACTGGAAAGATAAGGGCGCTGCCATGGTGAGTATTAAGAAGGCTGACACACAATGGCTTCCATGAGTAATACGTGAATCAGAACTAGAGCCATTATGGTAACAACAAGGGTGGAATCTGTGATTGCAAGGGAAGTGCCTAGGTAGAGACCTCTGGTTTTGAGAGAAGAAGTAGTACATGGGAAGTATCCAAACCTCGGCTCACCAGAAAGAAGTCTACCAGGAAACCATGGATGTAATTCAAAGTTTACTAGGGGAGATCCAATGCTTAAAAGAGCAGACTAGAAAGGATGAGTAAAGAAGAACTGTAGAATCACCAAAGGGTGACTTGGACGAGGTTAAGGAGGTGTGTAAACTACTGAGGCGGGAGAATATTATTCCCCTTCTAGGAGAATGGTTGAGGAAAAGCTACCATATGTCGGGAAGAACATGAAAGTCGATCCTACATGTAAACCTCCCACTCATAGCCTTGATTATGACAAAGAGATTACCCTAAACACAATAGTGGATGGATGGTTGCTTAGCAACATCCTCATTGACACAGGTGTGTAGGTTAATGTTCTCACTCTATATGCCTGGAATCAAATGGGAAGACCTGCATTACAGCCATCTTCAAATGTACTGTATATGGAAAATAAGACAAAGGCAATGCTCATAGGTGTATTGAAGGATGTGACCATTACCATTCGGGGACTAAGTTCACCTGGAGATTTTGAAGTCTTGGTTCTTTCCGAGTGCGATAACTTCCTAGTGTTACTTGGGCGCATGTGGTGCTATAAGAATAATACATATCTCTGGTTTAACAAGGGGTACATAAGCTTTAAAAACAAGGAAGAGTGGGTAGTTATACCACTTGGTTGATGGGAATTCCACCCCTATGCTAAACCCTTTGGGGAGGAAGTCTTGGACAAAATATATGTGCGCTTCATAAGAGATCCAGAGACCATCCACCCTACGAAGGAGTCATCTAGTTTGATGATGATCGGTTTGTCGGTGATACTACCAAGA
Organism: Taxus wallichiana var. yunnanensis; assembly: GCA_018340775.1. Lineage (NCBI taxonomy): Eukaryota > Viridiplantae > Streptophyta > Pinopsida > Cupressales > Taxaceae > Taxus > Taxus wallichiana. Next base: position 497,434,948 of record CM031234.1, read on the forward strand.
TATAGCATGCAATAATTGGGTGCATGAGACTTATGAATTGTTTGGGTGACATCGAAAGGATTAGTAACTAAGGTAACCACGGTGCATACTGATTCGGTGCCTGGGAGGAAAGGTAATAACTAAGTATTCTAGGGATGCATACCCTGAGGTCTTTTTGAGAGAGATGGAAGCTCACTGGAGGGAGGACGAGCGACGAAGTATGCTAGGTTATGTTTTGATAGGCATAGCAAAGAAGGTGGTGGGCCGTGCATAGTGAAAACTTGTTGGAATGACACAAATTTAGAATTGTGCTCATTGTCTGATTCTCAAAAAGCAACATACCCACCGCTATCAAGGATTACAATGGCAATGGACCCACCTCTTCCCACATCCAGGCATGTGAGAGGGTCTAGGGAGAAGGCAGAAGCTTTACCACCCTCTCTTTGGGTGCATAAGCTATATTCGACACTACAAGGTTGTGTGCGTGCTTGGTATATCCATTCTGAAACACGCTGCCAAACGGGAAGTTGGCAGGAATTAGCGGCTAACTTGGTTCACACATTCGAGTACTGAAGTACCAAGTAACCAGTTGATGAGGTGTTGTAGACTATCAAGTGCCTCACTGGGGATTGTGCCATGGCGGAAGATAGGTTAGTAAACTTACTCGGTGGGCCTAGCTTAGAAGCATGGTTCGAAGAGGAGGAACCAGAAGACATACAATTCGAGCATGCGTGTGCTAAAAAGGAGAAAGGAAAGATGGTATATGTTGTTGATGGAGAGGAGATGGAAAGCCTGAATGTCGACCATTCGGTTGGGGCGTGTGAATTAGTTGACAGTGCGGATGCATGTGTGCACACGTATCATGAACCACTCAAAACCAAGAAAGTTAACATCAGCTTGGAAGAGGAGCCCAAGGAAGCTATCATTGGGGACTACTGGTCGAGACAAAGAAGTATCAAAGATCATCAATCTCTTGCGTGAATTTGAGGATTTATTCCCACATGGATACCATGAGTTGAAAGGCATCAACCATTCATTGGGGAAATGAGGATAAATTTGAAATATGGTGCGCACTCAGCTTAGGAAGCGGCCTTACAGGATGAATCCCAACATGTGCGTGAGGGTTAAAGAAGAGATAGACAAGATGATAACATCTGGTATTATTGAGGCTGTGGAGGAATCAAAGTGGATAAGTCCAATGGTGATCAACATAAAGAAGGATGGGCGGATTATGATATGTGTGGATTATAGGCAATTAAACGATGTTTGTATCATAGATCCTTTTCCCACCCCCTTTATCAAGAGATTTTGGAGGGAGTTTCTAGGCGCAAGGTCTATTCCTTTACAGATGGATTCTCATAATATCACCAAGTAAGGATTGTCAAGGAAGACAAAGAAAAGACAACTTTCACCACCAAGTGGGGAAGCTTTGCATACACGGTCATGCCCTTTAGGGTGAAGAATGCACCCACTTTGTATTATCGCGCATAGTGGTACAAGCATTTAAGGACTTCATCTACAAGTTCCTTCGGTATATTTGGATGATTGGACAGGTGTATGGATTGATAAGGGACCATTGTGATGACTTGAGGTTGATGTTTGAAAGATGTCGGCGGTTGAGGATATCCCTCAACATTAAGAAATGTATCTTTAACTCCTTCCTCGGGCGTTGTTGGGACATATCATATGCAAAGAGGGCTTATTGGTGGATCCCACAAAAGTTGCAGTTATTGTAGGGTTAGGGAGCCTACCAACCTGTTGTCCACTCAAAATTCTCCGGCTTTTAAGAAGTTGAAAATTAAAATTTTGAGGTTAAGTGTCTTTTCTGTTATCCCGGTAGTATGATAAGTCAAGAAATTGGGAAAATCTGAGTTTTTTGGGTCATTTTGTGTGTTTTTTGGGCCTGTCAGACATTTTTGTCCCGCATGTCCTAGGTTCATTCGGGCTCTCTGTTCCCTGATCGACCAGTTTACCCGCAGTCCATTCTTTTCAGGCCCGTTGGAACTTTTTGTCCCAAATGTCCCAAGTTCACCCGACCCGTTGTTCCTTTTTTGTCCGATTCGGCCGAATCATGTATTTCACGTACTTTTGTTCCGCATGTCCCAAGAACATTTGTACGTCTTTTCCCCGCATCGCTTGAATCAGCTGAACCACGTACTTCGCGCTTTCGCATCCCTCATGTCCCAAATGAACCAAGTGTCATTCGTGCTAATTTTTCCCGCTCTACCCGAATATCTTGCTTTTCAATTTGGTAGATGTGTATTTAATGCGCATTTATTGTCTTTCTCTCTCCTAAACGGCTATATAACGAGCTTCCCCCTATGTGTTTTTGCACACTGCTTTCATGTTATCTATTGCTCGAACCCTTGCGACCAAAATTCCTCGTGCGTGTATCCATTCCCCCTGTAATTCCATCCCAAGTCCAGCCAGCAGCTTTGCTCTCCGAGTTACTATCAACATGAAGATCAAATTCCAGGGGCAGGAACAAATTTCACCACTCGAGTCTGTCGTTCCCGATATCGGGGACAGTGAAGTTCGCCACCTTGATTTTGGGGATTTTTGGGCAAGGATGACCGATGCAAACCCTTCACCTATGGCACAGATGATCCATGACAGTGGTTTGGCTTTCGCCGGTGGCTTCCCTATCTCAATGCAATGCGCAGATACAGTGCTCTCCTGCGGTGCTCATTTCAACCCCGACTTGAGTGAGTTGGCCAACGTGCATGGGGAGCTCATCGCCAAACTTGACTGCGTTGTTGCCATTGGCACTACCCTAAGAATTCCAGAAATGGACAATTCCAACGTAATCTCCAAAACCAGCACAAGCCCTCTTCGACTAAGACAGGTGAGAAGTACAAGGCAAGGGTGGTGAAGTCGTGGCTTAAAAACCCTAAAAAGGGGGCATCCCATCTATCCAAGGTTACTTTTCCAGTGCCGATTTCAAAAAAGAACTATCGATTTCATAATCCTACTGGCTCGGGTTATGGGCTTACCCTCTACTAATGAATTTCCATTTTTGGATGTGCCCACTTATCAACATGGTGTGCAAAGGGACTCAGAGTATCAACTGGGCAGAGATCATCAGTATGAACCTAGCGGAGCAGCTATCTAATGTATAGAAAACAAATAAATTCTATATGACTTCATACCTATGTATACTCTAGCATCATCGAGGCAATGGTTTGGTTTCTCATACATCGATGCTCACAAGGATGACCCCATGTATGCCTCTTTGCCTCATGATTCACCACCGAAACTAGCAATCGCAATTTCGAAGAGTGAATGACACTTTCACCATGTGTATTGTCCGGTTTCTTGAGAGTGACACGGCGAGGAGATTTTCTGATGAAGCTATGAGCCTGATAGCGCATTACGGTGCCTATTTCATCCAATTTAGAAAATTTTCCTATATAAGGTTTGCATGCTATGAGAGCACTCCTCTCAAGCTTCCTACATTCTGTAATGACAAAATGGCCTTGATAGAAGTGTGCAAGAAATTGGACAAATTACATAGAACCTGCAGAGATAAGAAAATTACTGGCTTGCACTTCCCCATCTCTTTGAAAACTACACCTGCAAAATAGCCCTGGATGCACAAAATATAGAAAGTGTCCTAGCTCCCATTACTGTCCATTTCTTCAGGCCAAGAACGTTGCTTTGACTTGAAAAATTTTATTAAGCAGAACATCAAGATCACTTATCATCATAGGGAAGACACAGAGGATTATTGGGCTGACTGTGTTGATGATTTTGAAGCAAGAAGGAGGCATTACGGTAGGTTTTCTCTACAATTGATTCAAGAACTCAACTTGTACCAAGTTCCTGAAGGGCTTCAAGATGATAATTCTGACCTGTACTCATATGAGTATGACAATGTGGTCAAACACACTCCCTTGGAGGACTTGGATTGGTTCAAAAAGGAGAAGGATGATTTGGCTAAAATCCTAGCTCCGGTCTTAGTCAGGACCAAGATCTGGTTTGATAAGAAAGTCCGTGAATTTAGAAGGCACTCAGGGGAATCCTCCTCCAAGGATGCTTCAACACCAAGGAAGGAAGCATCGACACCCAGATCGAAGCACCTGTGCAAACCCCTCCTGCCTCGTCAACTCAAGGACCTACAGTCTCTACTCCTTCCTCATCCACCCAGGTGTACCAAAAGAAAGTTAAAGAAGTTAAGAAGGAGCTGTGGAAGAAGAACACCAAGAAGCATCCAGAATTGCCTTTGGGACTAGAGAACATTATTGTTCTCAGTGAAAGTGAAGAGAGTGAAGTGTCAGCTCCTGCAAGCACCCCTGAAGCCCCAATGGATAGGAACAAAGAAGTCCAGAGCGTTGAACTTCCAAGCACCGTTGATTCCTTTGCACCAGGAGCCCCAAGCGCTCCACTCATATCCCAACTCAAGGCAACAGTAGTATAAACCTTGGGCACCATGAGTTCTCTGTCTCTTGGTCCTCTTGCCCCACCTACTTCTTCCTCCTCCTCTTTTGCATGGGTGCAGCCTCTTGTTGACAGTAGGAAGAGAAAGTCTTCCTCCCGAATTTCAGGACCCAATTTTGATGTTGTGGCGGCCTTGTTAGGCACTACTCATCCTTCTCATGCCAAAAAAGCTCGAACTACCTCCAGGATATTATCTGATGCTCACAGGCCAACAATTCCTGGAGATAGCCAAGCCTAAGGTAGACAAACCTGAGTAGGATTTTCAGGCATCTGACCTTGAACTCTCAAGAATTCCCATGGGAGAGTCCACCCCTGAAGGTGAGATCCACAATCTTCAAGAAATAGTCACCAAAGTCATTGGGAGGGTAGAGAAAGGGCAGAAACCATTGAATAGTTGGAAGAACAAGCCCAGATTCTTACGAGTTTCATCAAGTCTCTGCTATCCAAGGATAAAGTTTTGGATCCTACCCCATTGACTACTCTTCCACCACCTGTAATTCTGAGCCAAGATGAAGTGTAGAGTATCAAATACATGCACAAGTATTCTGTATATGGAAGGGCTATGGAGGCCATGGTGGATGATATGTTGGTTGCAGGATTAAACTTCATTGATGAAGCCTTAAAACTCCACGGGAAGGTGAGTAATTTGCAACAGAAGCTCTCCTCCACTATTAGGAGCATTGATAAAGAACTTAAACTTTGGGGCAGTTGCATAGTAGACCTCCGTCTAATGGGACAAACAGATGAAAATATTTTGACGGCAAGCAAGGTCTTCGAGGATGCCAAGGATAATTTTTCAAAGTCCTGGGTCTACAGCATGGAATGGAAAATCAAGGTATTGGAGGAGGCTTTGGGAGAGTTAAAGAATAGCTAGCGCGGGGTGAGGCCTTCAAAACACTAGTTATATCTTCCTTCAAAGATATACATTGCCATCTTCATGATGAGACTTCTGGTGTGCCTCTCACTTTACAAGAAATCAAAGCTCAATTCAGAGCTTTTGTCAAAGGTGATCTATTCAAGGAAAGCTCCATTTCCAAGGAAAAAATGAAGGAGATCTGCTCTCTTCAATCTTCCATAGAAGAAGCAAATAAAGATTATCATACTCATGTCGAGTTCGATAAGGAAATGGAGAAGTGCCTCGATTTTGGACTCAGTCTACTACCAACACATCAGTCCCACGAGGCAGAGACATAGCAGAGGCATTGAAGAGATTCAGACAGTGGATCTTAAAGTTGGTGGGTCCCTCCTAGTCATGAGCACCTGTCTTCTTCTCCTAATTCTTCTCTTCTCTTCCCCCTTTTCCTCTCGGATTTATTGTAATTAGTTGGGGTATTGCGATTAGCAGCCCTTTAACTAAACATTAGTTAAAAGAAGTAGTTACCAAGAGTAACTAATTTGTAAACTATATAATGGCCTCTCCTCACCATTTTGAAGGAGGAAGAACTTGGCTTATTTCTGAAAGTGTAAATAAATCATAAAGAAATCAATACAGAAGGATTTTTCATTCTTTGTCTATCTGGTTTCCTTTATTCTCAAGCTATTCGTTTAATCTTGTTAGATCATTTGTCTGTATTATGCTGAGAAGCTTTGTATTCTCGCAGATGTTATTTATAGAACTTTGTGTCTTTTCAAATTTCATCTTATTAATGTGATACAAATGATCTTATTCCAATTCGTTGTACCCTCGCATGCATAAGGAATTACTCTGTCATCTATAATTCTGAATGGTGCCTTTCTGCTCGTTCTCACATTTTCATTCCTCAGTCCTTTTGTGATTGATGATCCTTTTAGAAAACACTTTCATAATATCCAAGTTCCATAGTAAAACCATGCTTTGTATATGTGTAAATAGGTTCGTTTCTGAATAAGGGAACCTCTCCCATTAAAGAGGAGGGACTTCTTGTCCCCTGACTGTTGCTCTTCTTGAAGTCCTTTTGATGACCAATAGTTTTTGGCGACTCTGCTGGGGAATCATATTCCAGTTCTATAATCATTTATCGATCATCTTTTGATCTGGTGACTCCACATTTTACTCGAGGGAGAAGGGCCCTTGGTATTGAAGATTCTCAGTTTCAGCTTTTGGAACAACAGGGGTTTCCTTTCCCTTCAGCATGAAGAAATATAAGAGCTCATTCAATAAGCACTCCTCCTGTCAAAAATAGAATCCCTACGGGTGGTATTCCTTCAGAACAAATCAGTCCTAATCTTCGAGCTCTGATTCTTGCTTGGTGTTTCAGTTCCTCTTCAAGCCATTTTTCCAAGAATGGCGGTACCATTGCCTTGGGGTCATCGTGTTGGGCCTCTTGCCCTTCCTCAGCCTTTGCATGAGTTACCCAGAGGTAACCGGAAGAACTTTCCTAAATTTAAGGGCGATGGTAAAGTACATCCTGATGAACACATCGCAACCTTCATAGTTGCATGCGGAGTTCTGGGAGTTGAACATGAAGACGTCTCCGTAAGACTTTTTGTTGAGACTTTACAAGATAATGCTGCTGATTGGTTCTATCACCTTCCGGCCGGAGCTATCACTAGCTGGAACACAATGAGAACTAGGTTTGAAAACCGTTTCAAACCGGCGGAAGATGTGCATGCTTTGCTAGCCCAAATTTCTCAAATAAAGAAGGAATCACAAGAGCCCATGAGAGAATTTGTGGCTCGATTCAACAGGTTGATTAACAAAATTCCACCAAATACTCAACCTATAGATCAAATCCAAAAATGCTTCTTCCTAAACGCCCAATTGCCTGAAGTTAGTTATGCACTAAGAAGGGCTAATCTCGCAACATTGGCCGAGGATCAAACTCTTGCTGTTAGTGTTGAAGATGATTTAATCATGTCAGGGAAGTTGAGGAGAGACCCTTCTAAATCTAAGTCTACTTCTTCCTCCTCTTCCACTCCTGGACCTAATACTGATCCATTGGTACAAAAACTTGCAAATGATCTCATCACCATTAAGAAACAATTGGCTCAGCATACTCCCTATGTAGACGTTCCAAGGAGGAATTTTCAGCCCAGAAATCATTTTCCTGCTTCTCAAACAAGGCTAGCACTTGAAGGACCTCCTATTAAAGTTCCTGTCAATGCAACCTGTGAAGTTGAAGAACCAGAGGATGAGGAGGTTAATGAAGATTGTGAGGAATTTGTTGAAGAGGTTGATGATGAAACAGATGAACTTGAGGGATCTCGAGTTAATTTCTTCACCACTGAAGGCATTGATGAAGGAGATGATTATGATGAAGTAGTAGTAGACATGAATAGCGAATCATACGCTATCATGACTCAAGAGAGCGGAGAAAATCGGAGGAGAAAGTGATGCAGCCCACCAAAAATCTAAGGATCAGGCCGACAACTATCCTGTAATTGCAAAAAGAGGATCCCCTATCCCCATTTCATCTACACCAAAGGTGATTCCTGTCAATTCTGCTACTAAAGTTACTTCTTTTTCCCCTAAAATTGATAAACCTAGGATCTCAAGCGATGATAACCCATCCACTTCTGGGTCTTTTGATATTATTGATCACCTAAAAAAGACTAAGGTTCAAATCTCAGAGGCTGAATATTATCAAACCCATCCCAAGGATTTTTCTAAAATGATTCACTTTGTCAATTCCCATTCTAAAACTACCTCTAAAGGCCTTTTACCCACTCCTTCTTCTGCACCACAGCCTAATCTGGTAGCCGCTGTCACCTCACCCAATGACAAAATCAAACCATTCTATGTAACACTCCTTATAGCTGGCCATAGGCTCAGTAATTATGTCATAGACTCAGGAGCATCAGACAATGTAATGCCTGCCAAAGTAGCTCATGCCTTAGGCTTGACTCTCACACACACTTACGGATCTTGTTATTCCATGGAGAGTAAGGAAGTGCCCTTGGTCGGAAGGATTAAGGATGCACAAGTGGCTTTTACTACTTTTCCTGAGAAGAAAGTTTTGGCTACTATCCTAGTAGCAGATATTCCTCCTTCATATGGGATGCTGCTAAGAAGAAATTTCTGTAAGGATGTGGGTGGAGAAATTCAAATGGATTGGTCACATGCCCTCATACCTATTAATGGGAAAATGAAGAAGTTGCTTCCTGAGAAGCAGTCTGAGTATATTGTACAAAAAATCAGATGATCCCAAAGCACAAATACTCTATGAGGATATGGGGCATGGAAACTACATGATTATGTCTCCAGAAGAAATCCAACTCCCCAAAGTGTCACCTAAAGATCCTAATGGTGTTTGGATATTAGAGTTTGATGGAAGTTGTTCTTCAGCTGGTTCTGAGCTGGTGTCATATTGGTGTCGCCTAAAGGAAGCATTCATCCTTTCTCATTCAAGTTGTAATTTGAAAATACCAATAATACAACAGAGTATGAAGCTCTCATTCTTGGACTCCATGTGGCAAAAGAAAAAGGTGTGAAGAATCTTCTAACTCATGGGGATGTGGAGTTGATTGTCAAGCAAGTTAGGAACCTCTTCCAGGTAAAGAATAGAAGGTTGAAACATTACAGGAATCAGGTTTGGGACTCCATTGAATTTCTTGATGCTTTCTCCATCGAAGCAATGCCTAGGGAAGAGAATACCAGGGCTGATTCACTAGCAGTCTCAGGGTCACTTGCTTATACCTCATCCTGACTTTTCTCAAGATAAGTTCACCATCGAGATGATCCATAGACCCAGTGTACCTGATAATACAAGTAACTGGCAAGTTTTCAATGACGATCAACACTTGCTTTCTTTCTTAGAACTCAAGGATAATTTTGAATAGTTGTACTTTGAAGGAAGTGATAATTTTCCTCGTGAAAGTGTGCCCTTTGACAAAGAAGCCACCAAAGAAGAAGAAGCGGATCAGGATGGATGTATCAAACTCAAAGGAAACAAGATTCCAAAAGGATTGGTGAGTTTAGAAGAACTGTTTGACAAACACGATAGGTATGTAAAGTTTAAAGCTTCTACTGGACCTCAGCAATCAACTGAATATGACAAAATTAATATTGGGAGTTCTACTGATCCTAAACTCGTGAACATTGGAAAATGTTGCACCCCAGAAGAAAAGAAGAAGGTAATTAGTCTTTTGAAAAAGTATAAAGATGTCCTTGCTTATTCCTATGAAGACTTAAAAGCCTTTCAACCAAAGGAGATGCAGCATTTTATCCCTCTCAAACCTGGGATTAAGCCTTTTAAACAGAAGTAGAGGCAATACAATCCTAAGATAGCTGACACCATCTTTCAGGAAATACAGAAGTTATTAAAGGCTAAAATCATTTTTCCTATCCATCATTCAACATGGATTGCCAATATTGTGCCTGTTAGAAAGAAAAATGGTGAAATTTGTATCTGTGTTGACTTCAGGAATCTAAATCAAGCTTCTTTAAAGGACAACTATCCTTTACCCATGATGGATCAGGTCTTGCAAGTAGTAACAGGATCCGAAATGTTGTCTATGCTTGATGGATTCTCAGGATATAACCAGGTAGAAGTTAATACCACGGATCAACACAAAACGGCTTTCACTACTCCTTGGGGTACCTTTTCTTACAAAAGGATGCCTTTTGGGCTCATTAATGCCGGTGCCACTTTTCAGAGGGCTATGGACTTGGCCTTTGGAAGTTTGAAAGGGAAGTGTATCGTCATATACCTTGATGACTTGACTGTATTTTCTAAAACAAGGGCAGATCATTTCCAGCATCTAGAAACAGTTCTGCTAAAATGTAGAGAACATGGGATCTCTTTAAATCCTAAGAAATCTATTTTTTGTGTCACGGAGGGGAAATTATTGGGGCATGTTGTCTCCAAGGATGGTATAAAATTGATCCTGAGCGAGTTCAAGCTATTCAGCAAATTCCTCTTCCAACTAGCAAGAAAGGAGTGCACTCCTTCTTTGGTAAGGTTAACTTTCTGAGGAGATTCATCCCTGATTTTTCAGAGCTAACTTTGAATATCTCTCAAATGATGAAAGGAAAACAGATGTTTGGTTGGTCTCCTAAAGGGAAAGAGGCTTTTGAAGGTATTAAAAAGGCTATTGCTAAGACTCCTGTTTTAGCATGTCCAAATTTCAACAAAGATTTCATTATCTATTGCTATGCCACAGTTAACACCCTGGCTGCTTTTCTGACTCAAAAAGATTCTAATGATCATGAACTCCCAATTGCATTCATGAGCTACATTCTAAAAAATCATGAGCTAAGATACACCATAATGGAGAAACATGCTTTTGTAGTGGTTAAAGCTGTCAAGCAGTTTCGTTTTTACATCCTTAATTCTCACTCCACAGTCTTTGTGCCAGATACAACTATCAAGTCGATTCTCACACAACAGGAGTTTAGATCCAAGAGAGGGAACTGGGTGGCCAAGGTCCAAGAATATGACATTGACATCAGACCAACTAAGCTCGTTCATGGAAAAGGCTTGTGTGAACTCATCGCTGAGGGAGATGGACATGGGTTATTGGAGGATGAAGTTGATCTTCCTACCGTTTTGTTTCTTGGCTCAATCGATGAATGGTATGCTGATATCACACATTTTCTCACCTATGGGGAATGCCCCTCTCATTTGACTACCAAAGAAAAGAGGGCTGTTAAACTAAGGTCAGTTCAATATGTTTTGTGGGAAAATGCCTTGTTTAAGCATGGATTGGATGGGAGATTTTTAAAATGTGTGGACAAGGAACAGCAGAAGAAGCTACTTTCTGCTTTTCATAATCAGGCATGTGGAGGGCACTACTCATCAACTGTTACTACTCACAAGATTCTTCATGGGGATATTACTAGCCCACCTTGTTCAGGGATGCATCAAAGTGGGTTGATAAATGTGAGGCATGTCAGACTTTTGTGGGTAGACCTAGGTTGGCCTCTTTGCCCCTTAAACCAGTTGTAATCGAAGAACCTTTTCAACAATGGGGTTTGGATTTCATTGGAACACTTAATCCCTCTTCTAGTGCTGGTCATACTCATGTATTAACCGCCATAGATTATTTCACCAAATGGGTAGAAGCCATTCCAGTAAAGAGTACTACTTCAGAAGTAGTATGTAGTTTTATCAAAGAAAACATCTTGGTAAGGTATGGTGTGCCAAACAAGATTGTGACAGATAATGCTTCAAACTTTTCTTCAACTCGAGATGATGGATTTTTTCTATGGATATGGCATCTCCTAGCTCACTCCTTAGATTACTATCCTCAGGGAAATGGACAAGCAGAATCAACAAATAAAAATCTGGTGGCCATAATAAGGAAATTAGTCAATGAATCCCAACAGAACTGGCACAAGAAACTCTATGATGCTCTTTGGGCAGATAGGATCACACCTAAGAGAGCCATTGGGATGTCTCCTTTTTAGGTAGTATATGGAGTGGAGGCCCAATTGCCAGTTACAGTGGAGCTTCCAGCCCTGCATTTAATGAAGGCCATTGAAGATACCAGTTTCAATGATTCTTTGGATAAGAGAATCATGTATCTCCACAAATTGAATGAGGACAGATTGAAAGTTGCTGATAGGATATCTGCCCACCAACAGAAAGTAAAAGTCTTATTTGATAAAAAGCCAGGTTCAGAGATTTCAAAATTGGAGACATCATTTTATTGTGGGATAAAAGGCATGAACCTCGTGGCAGCCATGGCAAGTTTGATTCCCTTTGGCTCGGACCTTTCAAGATCAGGCACTTTGCTGGTGAGAATTATTTTTACCTTGATTATATGGATGGTTCTTCTCTCCCACTTCCTTATAGTGGGCAGTACCTGAAACTGTTTAAGTCTTAGGTGATTAGGAAGTCCTTTGTATATTCTGTATAGTGTGTGTTCTCTTTTCCTTCCCTTGTTTTTGTGTGTTGTTTGCGGTGTTGTCTTCTGTATTGTTTTGTTTTGCCTCCATGGCCCAATGGATAAGGTACTGGTCTACTTCCCCGAGTTTGTCTAAATTCTTGCCTTGTCTCATTCTTTGAATTCATGCCAAGTCATCCCCAGAAGGAGCCAACTGTTTGTCCACTCAAAATTCCCCTGCTTTTAAGAAGTTGAAAATTAAAATTTTGAGGTTAAGTGTCTTTTCTGTTATCCTGGTAATGTGATAAGTCAAGAAATTGGGAAAATCTACATTTTTGGGTCATTTTGTGTGTTTTTCGGGCCTGTCGGACATTTTTGTCCCGCGTGTCCCAGGTTCATTTGGGCTCTCTGTTCCCCGATCGGCCGGTTTACCCGAAGTCCATTCTTTTTGGGCCCATCGGAACTTTTTGTCCCAAATGTCCCAAGTTCACCCGGACCCGTTGTTCCCTTTTCCCGATTCGCCAAATCACGTATTTTGCGTACTTTCGTCCCGCATGTCCCAAGAACATTTGTGCATCTTTTCCCCGCATCGCTGAATCGGCCGAACCACGTACTTCGCGCTTTCACGTCCCTCGTGTCCCAAATGAACCAAGTGTCATTCGTGCTAATTTTTCCCACTCTACCCGAATATCTTGCTTTTCAATTTGGTAGATGTGTATTTAATGCACATTTATTATCTTTCTCTCTCCTAAACGGTTATATAACGAGCTTCCCCTATGTATTTTTGTACACTTTGCTTTCACACTATCTATTGCTTGAACCCTTGTGACCAAAATGCTGCGCGCGTATCCATTCCCCCTACAATTCCATCCCAAGTCAGCCAGCAGCTTTGCTCTCTGAGTTACTATCAACATGAAGATCAAATTCCAGGGGCAGGAACAAATTTCACCACTCGAGTCTGCCATTCCCGATATCGGGGACAAAGAAGTTCGCCACCTTGATTTTGGGGATTTTGGGCAAGGATGACCGATGCAAACCCTTCACATATGGCACGAGATGATCCATGATAGTGGTTTGGCATTCACCGGTGGCTTCCTATCTCGGACAATGCGCAGATACAGTGCTCTCCTGCGGTGCTCACTTCAACCCCAACTCGAGTGAGTTGGCCAACGTGCATGGGGAGCTCATCGCCAAACTTGATGCTTTACCACCATTGGCACTACCCTAAGAATTCTAGAAATGGACAATTCCATAGTAATCTCTCAAAACTAGGCACAGCCCTCTTCGACCAAGACAAAGTGAAGTATAAGGCGAGGGTGGCAAATTCGTGGCTTAAAAACCCTAAAAGGGGGCATCCCATCTATCCAAGGTTCATTTCCATGTAGATTTCAATGAGGAACTATCAGATTTCATAATCCTACTGGCTTGGGTTATGGGCTTACCCTCTACCAATGAGTTCCATTTTTGGATGTGCCCACTTATCAACATGGTGTGCGAAGGGACTCAGAGTATCAACTGGGCAGAGATCATCAGTATGAACCTAGCGGAGCAGCTATCTAATGTACAACAAACAAAGAAATTTTATATGACTTCATACCTGATGTATACTCTGGCAGCATTGAGGCAATGGTTTGGTTTCTCATACATCGATGCTCACAAGGATGACCCCGTGTATGCCTACTACCCACAGTTCACCCTGGAAACCAGCAATCGTAATTTCCAAAGAAGGGTGAATGACGCTTTCACCATGTACATTGTCTGGCTTCTTGAGAGTGACACGGCAAGGAGATTTTCTGATGAAGCTATGAGCCTGATAGCGCATTACGGTGCCTATTTCATCCAATTTAGGAAATTTTCCTATATAAGGCTTGCAGGCTATGAGAGCACTCCTCTCAAGCTTCCTATGTTCTGCAATGACAAAATGGCCTTGATAGAAGTGTGCAGGCAATTGGATAAATTACATAGAACCTACAGAGATAAGAAAATTACTGGCTTACACTTCCCCATCTCTTTGGGAAACTACACCTGCAAAACAGCCCTGGATGCACAAAATATAGAAAGGGCCCTAGCTCCCATTACTGTCCATTTCTTCAAGCCAAGAACTTGCTTTGACTTGAAAAAGTTTATTGAGCAGAACATCAAGATCACTTATCATCATAGGGCAGACACAGAGGATTATTGGGCTGATTTGTGTGTTAATGATTTTAAAGCAAGAAGGAGGCATTACGGCAGTTTTCTCTACAATTGATTCAATAATTCAACTTGTAGCAAGTTCTGAAGGGCTTGAAGATGATAATTCTGACCTGTACTCATATGAGTATGACAATGTGGTCAAACACACTCCCTTGGAGGACTTGGATTGGTTCAAAAAGGAGAAGGATGATTTGGCTGAAATCCTAGCTCCGGTCTTAGTCAGGACCAAGATCTGGTTTGATAAGAAAGTCTGTGAATTTAGAAGGCACTCAGGGGAATCCTCCTCCAAGGATGCTTCAACACCAAGGAAGGAAGCATTAACACCTAGATCGAAGCACCTGTGGAAACCCCTCCTGCCTCGTCAACTCAAGGACCTACAGTCTCTACTCCTTCCTCATCCACCCAGGTGTACCAGAAGAAAGTTAAAGAAGTTAAGAAGGAGCCTGTGGAAGAAGACCCCCTGAGGAAGCATGCAGAATTACCTTTGGGACTAGAGAACATTATTGTTCTCAGTGAAAGTGAAGAGAGTGAAGTGCCAGCTCCTGCAAGCACCCCTGAAGCCCCAATGGATAGGGACAAAGAAGTCCAGAGTGCTGAACTTCCAAGCACCGCTGATTCCTCTGCACCAGGAGCCCCAAGCGCTCCACTCATATCCCAACTCAAGGCAACAACAAGTACAAACCTTGGGCACCATGAGTTCTCTGTCTCTTGGTCCTCTTGCCCCACCTGCTTCTTCCTCCTCCTCTTTTGCATGGGTGCAGCCTCTTGTTGACAGTAGGAAGAGAAAGTCTTCCTCCCGAATTTCAGGACCCAATTTTGATGTTGTGGCGGCCTTGTTAGGCACTACTCCTCCTTCTCACACCAAAAAAAGCTAGAACTACCTCCAGGATAGTGTCTGATGCTCAGGGCCAACAATTCCTGGAGATAGCCAAGCCTAAGGTAGACAAACCTGAGCAGGATTTGCAGGCATCCGACCTTGAACTCTCAAGAATTCCCATGGGAGAGTCCACCCCTGAAGGTGAGATCCACAATCTTCAGGAAACAGTCACCAGAGTCATTGGGAGGGTAGAGAAAGGGCAGCAAACCATTGAATAGTTGGAAGAACAAGCCCAGATTCTTACGAGTTTCATCAAGTCCCTGCTATCCAAGGATAAAGTTTTGGATCCTACCCCATTGACTACTCTTCCACCACCTATAATTCTGAGCCAGGATGAAGTGCAGAGTATCAAATACATGCACAAGTATTCTGTATATGGAAGGGCTATGGAGGCCATGGTGGATGATATGCTGGTTGCAGGATTAAACTTCATTGATGAAGCCTTCAAACTCCATGGGAAGGTGAGTAATTTGCAACAGAAGCTCTCCTCCACTATTGGGAGCATTGATAAAGAACTTAAACTTTGGGGCAGTTGCATAGTAGACCTCCATCTAATGGGACAAACAGATGAAAATATTTTGACGGAAAGCAAGGTCTTTGAGGATGCCAAGGATAATTTTTCAAAGTCCTGGGTCTACAGCGTGGAATGGAAAATCAAGGTGTTGGAGGAGGCTTTGGGAGAGTTAAAGAATAGTTGGCAGAAGGGTGAGGCCTTCAAAACACTAGTTATATCTACCTTCAAAGATATACATTGCCATCTTCATGATGAGACTTCTGGTGTGCCTCTCACTTTACAAGAAATCAAAGCTCAATTCAGAGCTTTTGTCAAAGGTGATCTATTCAAGGAAAGCTCCATTTCCAAGGAAAAAATGAAGGAGATCTGCTCTCTTCAATCTGCCATAGAAGAAGCAAATAAAGATTATCATACTCATGTCAAGTTCGACAAGGAAATGGAGAAGTGCCTCGGATTTTGGACTCAGTCTACTACCAACACATCAGTCCCACGAGGCAGAGACATAGCAGAGGCGTTGAAGAGATTCAGACAACGGATCTTAAAGTCGGTGGGTCCCTCCCAGTCATGAGCACCTGTCTTCTTCTCCTAATTCTTCTCTTCTCTTCCCCCTTTTCCTCTCGGATTTATTGTAATTAGTTGGGGTATTGCGATTAGCAGCCCTTTAACTAAACATTAGTTAAAAGAAGTAGTTACCAAGAGTAACTAATTTGTAAACTATATAATGGCCTCTCCTCGCCATTTTGAAGGAGGAAGAACTTGGCTTATTTCTGAAAGTGTAAATAAATCATAAAGAAATCAATACAGAAGGATTTTTCATTCTTTGTCTATCTGGTTTCCTTTATTCTCAAGCTATTCATTTAATCTTGTTAGATCATTTGTCTGTATTATGCTGAGAAGCTTTGTATTCTTGCAGATGTTATTTACAGAACTTTGTGTCTTTTCAAATTTCATCTTATTAATATTATACAAATGATCTTATTCCAATTTGATGTGCCCTTGCATGCATAAGGAATTACTCGGTCATCTATAATTTTGAATAGTGCCTTTCTCGCTCATTCTCACATTTTCATTCCTCAGTCCTTTTGTAATTGATGATCCTTTTAGAAAACACTTTCATACTATCCAAGTTCCATAGTAAGACCATGCTTTGTATATGTGTAAATAGGTTCGTTTCTGAATAAGGGAACCTCTCCCATTAAAGAGGAGGGACTTCTGGTCCCCTGACAGTTGCTCTTCTTGAAGTCCTTTTGACTACCAACACACCCAAAGCGCGGTGCGTGGATTTCTTAGACACCTTTGGGTAGTACAGAAAGTTCATTAAGAGATATGCTAAGATCTCTCGTGCCTTTAGAAATATTGCTCAGACACAAGAGTGCCTTTCAATGGGGAGAGGCACAACAGAGGGCATTTGACACTCTAAAAGAAAGGCTTATCATTGCACCGATTCTACGATTCCCATCCTAGGATAAACGTTTCCATGTAGTGGGAGCCGTTCTTGCTCAACCGGGAGAGTGGATTGTTG
Organism: Taxus wallichiana var. yunnanensis; assembly: GCA_018340775.1. Lineage (NCBI taxonomy): Eukaryota > Viridiplantae > Streptophyta > Pinopsida > Cupressales > Taxaceae > Taxus > Taxus wallichiana. Next base: position 497,452,216 of record CM031234.1, read on the forward strand.
ATCATCCCTTGTGTTTTGTAAGTAGAAATTTGACACCAGAAGAAAAAAATTATACAACGACGGAGCACAAGGCATTGTCAATGATCTACACGCTTCACAAATTCAAACAATATCTACTAGAAAATCTCTTCATATTCTACACCGACCATATGGCCTTGAAGTATCTAGTAAACAAATCAGTGTTGTAAGGGCACATATGTCGTTGGGTACTTTTATTTCACGAATTCAAATTCAAAGTGGTGGTAAAACTGAGAAAGAAAAATTGTGGGCCAGATCATTTATCAAGGATTGATTCAGGAGAGGATGCACAGAGTATCAAGGAATCCATGCTAGACGCACAACTATTCAGGTTGTGGTGTGCGCCCTCAGAACTAGAGGACATTGTTATTTTTCTCAAAGAAGGTGTGGCACCCAAAGGGATGAATGCTCTGGAAAGGAAAAGGTTAGCCATACATGCCACACCCTTCATGTTGATCAATGGGGATTTGTATAAGATGGGCCATGATGAGGTTTTGTGCCGTGCGTATTAGAACATGAACACGTAGCTATAATAGAAGAAGCCCATGGTGGGATTGCTGGAGGACACTATGCAGGGAATGTAACGTGCAAGATCCTAGTCGTTGGACTATGGTGGGAAATGATTCACCAGGATTGTATTGAGTTTTGCAAGGCCTGTGACCACTTTCAGTGCCTCAGATTACCTAGAAGAAGGGATGAGATGCCCTTGCGCCCGATTGCTAGCACAGAACCTTTTGAGAAATGGGCAATAGATTTTGTCAAACCAATCTCACCAACTGCGTGAAGGACTAACTTGTGGTATATCATTACCTGTATTGATTATCTGACAAGGTGGGAAGAGGCTATGCCCACTAAGGATTACAGCGTAGCCACGACTACTATATTTTTTTGGGAGAACATTATCAATAGATATGGGTGCCCATTAAGTTTAACAAGTGATAGGGGAACTCACTTTTTAAATGAAACAATCAGGATTCTATTGGCAGAATTCATGGTAGCCCATCACAAGACTACCCCTTATCACCCTAAGGAAAATGGGACTGCAGAGGCTTTTAACAAAATCCTTAGTCACACATTAACAAAGATATGTGACGTTGGTAGGAAATATTGGGATGAAAAGGTGTCAATAGTCCTTTGGGCATACAGAACAATGTATAAAAGGTTGAACAAGGCCACACCATTTCAACTGGTGTTTGGCGAGGAGGTTGTTTTGTCAATTGAATTTATGCTACCATTGTTGCGTATAGCACATGCAGGGAGGATTGGATGATGAACAAGCACTTTGAAAGAGAGACTCGGCTCCCTCTTGTATGCCTCGGTGAGTGTCCAGCGCCCGTTGGGTGATAGGCCAAAGCACGTATGAGGTTCCCTTGTTCTTAGTGGGGTGTAAAAATGACATCATCTTTGTTCTGTTGTCCTACATGGTCTAGTGGTATGAGCTTTACTTAACATCCACTATCGTGTGAGTTTGACTTGCCATATTGAGAGGAGGAAGAGATAATAGATGAGTTGATGAAGTTGGATGAAAGGCGCTCGCTAGCAAGATGGAGCCAAACAACTAAAAAAGCAAAGCAAAAGGCATTGCATGACCACCACATTAAGAACAAATAATTTGAGGTTGGCCAAATGGTATTACTATATGATTCAAAATTTCTACGTCATCCTGGAAAGTTGAAGATGCATTGGTTGGGTCCTTATGTAATTACATACATCCTTGATTCGGGCGTGTGCCAGTTACAATGCTGGATGGAACAAAATTACCTGGACACTTCAATGGGAGTAGGTTGAAGCCCTACTATAAATAATGCTTCTTGGTGTTTGTAAATAAGGTAGTTCTGCCAGTTAGTTTAGAATTTCCTTTTATGCTTTTCCTTTCTTGTTTTTCCCTTTCGCGTTGTTGTCTTGTTTTGTGCCTTGGGCGCCAGATAACCTTATTACTTTTTGATTTATGAATGTGCAGAGGACCGCGCATCATTTTAGTGTGGGGTGAGGTGATAAAAAGAGGCATGAAGTTATTCTACAGGAGGATTGGGTTGACAAACTGTTTGAATTGGCCCTATTGAAAAGATGCATTAGGAAGGCAGATGGATGACAAAATAAAGTTACAATGGAAATACACGTACAAAGGAGAAAGCGCACAAACACGAGGTAGGCGAAAGCAAGAATCATGAGGATGGAAGAGGTTCCTTTGGCACTAGTAACATGCATGAAAGAGTCTTCTATCAAGATGGATTTTCTGCATGCTAGAAGGTTCAAAAAAATTCATGCAAGGATTGGGTGCGGGTGAAAAACTTTTGCGCAAGGATTGGGTGCGGGTGAAAAAAATTTCACGTAAGGATTGGGCACGCAAGGAAAAGCACTGAAGTCAGGTTTGTTTGAAAAATGTCACATTAAATATTGTCGTATGGTGGTAGGTAGCCTAGCCTTTAATGCATAAAAGTAGGAAAAGCTATAAATACAAGGATGGGCAGTTCATTATTTTACTTTGCAAAAACAAGGAGAACAATTTTCTTTCAAGAGCTAGGGTTTCGAGAGCTAACTCGTGCGAAGGAAAATCTCAAAACTCATGCGCAATCAGTCCGCTAGATCTAAAAACTGGAGCAGAAGTGATTCACGGTGTAGGAACATTGTGAAAGAATATCGTGATCAAAGGAGGAAAATCAAAAATTAGGGTTTGTACTCTAGGGCACGAGGCACGGAAAAATCTCAAATAACTCAAAAGTAACCAGGGAATGAAAGCAAAGGGTAAAATGACGGCCACAAAACCAATTGATAAGCCTATAGTACAATCCAAGAAGGGAAAGGGTAAGGGAAAAGGAAAGAAGAAAGAAGAAGAAATCCCCTTGGATACCAATGAGGAATGGTACTCAGAGATGTAATACCCAGATGGGGTTTTGCTAGGGCAAGAGTGGGAGTCCCATATCAGACAGATGACCATAATTTATTATAATCACCAGTCGAGTATAATTGCAAAGGAAATGGCGTTGGAGTTGGTGCGCCCCACAAACAAATGAACACCTGACGGGATGCCGATCTATAGCAACATAGTCAAGGTGAAAATGGAGAAGGCAGGGCTTCTCCAGCTTTACGAATTTCCATACTTCGGGAAGCTTGAGTGCCTGTACCAATGGTTAATGATGCGTGTGCATGAAGATTTATTTTGCTTCGTAGGGCACAGAATGTGCATAACTCCCCAGTTAATCTCACACTTTACAGGCCTAAGTTGTAAAGGGGACACGATCATCGATGACCTCCGTGGGATGAGGATGCAATTATAGAAACCATTACATCCTAGGACAATAAGAAGGGATCAAGGTACTACGATGTCATGGATATCAGTGATTCGGTGATGAAAATGGCCGCACACCTCATTTCCAAGATGAATGGGCAAGAGAGGTGGACCCAGGTGAGCAAGCCCTGGTTGAATGTCTGCCGAAAGGTCATAGAGGCACCGTATACAACATCTCCCAGTACATAGCAGATGAGATCATAAGCAGCATGGAGAATGGAGGGAAGATATTATTTGGGAACATTCTATTAACCATTGTGTTCTTAGAGATCGGGGTGTCGAGATGCATCTGATAAGTTCGTATGGGAGTACCCCGATGAAGACTCTTCACCACTGGACAGGTTCAAGTATACTTGTGAGTAAATGATAGGGGTACACAAGGCATGCTTGGATAAATGATATACGCGCCTTAGAACGCATTCGAGTGGAATGGAAGATCCCGTAACAACTCCTCACTTTGCGACTAAAGGTGAAAAAGAGTTTGCAGTATACCAAAGACTTCTACTTTGGCAAATTCATCTTGGTGGACAGCAGTTGGAGTCCCTAGTACAAACTCACCTTCTTATTTACAGCCCAATTCTTCCAACCAAGGGTAAACAGATACAAGGAATCAAAGAAATTAAGACTTGGCTTGTCCACCCTTGACAGTGAACACAGGGAAATGAGAAAGAAGCTTTTCTACCTAGGGAAGCACGCGTATGTTGAAAGGTACGTGTTGCAGGATGTACACATTGTAAGGCCCATGACCTTACCCATTGCTGAGAGCATTGCTGCTAGGATCTACCTGCACATAAGGCCAAAGTTTGAAAAGGGTGCGTACTTGGAGAATGAGATATCCATTCTAGGTGACCCCATGGGAAGAAAGAAGCCCACGCCAAAGCGCAAGGAGAGGGAAGAAGAAGAAGAAGAACAACAACAACAAAGGGTGGTGGAGAGGTAGAACGTAGGTACCGCAGGGCCAAGTACCTATGTCAGAAAGAAGAGAAGAATGGTGGTCAGGGAGAAGACCCCGAGCCTGTGAAGCCACCATCCCCTGAAGGACCTTCAGATGAAGAGAAGATAGCATCCCCGACTCGAGTTTTCTGCAGGGGAAGAAGAACAAGGAATGGAGGAACAAGGGTTTGAAGATGCAGATGACTGAACGCCTATCTAGGCGAAAAGGATGATGTTGAAGGGGAAGAGTTGGAGGTGGATCAAGAGCCAATTGATGTCCATGACTCGAGGGAGAGGAAGTATAGGATACAAATGATGCCTTCATCTTTGTAAGGAGGAAGGGTGCCCAAAGGGAGGAAGGTGCACGGTGAAGAGAGGAGTGAAGGAGCTAGTACCAAGGAGCCAGATATGCCCAAGCTCACTCAGGAGGAGGTGAATGAGAAGGTAACAAGGGAGGCAGAGAAAATAATCAATACCCTGGTCAAAGAGGAGTTGGAGCATAGACAGAGCTAGTGCTCGGTGAATTCAAAGAAGAGAAAAGGGAGAAGAGTGTGGGTAGCACAAAAGGCCCAAATATTTCATGAACTGTTCCCAAGGGCATGTGCATGGGAAGTAAACACGCAGAAGGGGGAAGAACAATGATGGGTTACATTGATCACCCCAACAAAGTTTTATGTGTGCATTTCCAAAGTACCATTCCCACCAAGGAGCTCACCACCATGGATTCCTTTGACCTTAAGGGTGGATACCCACGAATGAGGAAGATGCTATCATGGGCATTCGACTCCCACCTCGATGATCTTGAATTTGAGATTAACCAAGGAGTGGTATTAAAGTTGTCCAAAGGAAAGGGGGACAACCCCATTGTAAACACACAAAGCAACTATCAGATGAGCAAGTGTGCAATGCGCTCAACAAAGTCTCCATGGAAATCGAGGCTAGGCTCTTCGTAGGAATGACAGGGTTAGAGTCTTGGAGGACCTGTTGGAGAAGAGGAAGGAAGAAGTGGTGAAGCTAACGAAGGATCTCAGCCTTGAGAAATTAATCAGTGCTCAACTGTAGAGGGAGCTTTAGGAGGAAAAGGCTAGGGTACATGAAGTTTCCAAGAAGGTGGAGCTCATCTCCCAATCGATTATCATGAAGCACCCGACCTTAACCCTCCTATGTAAAAGTATAGATCCTCCCTGGAATGTCTAGAGGACTTGACTCGGATCCTCACCATGGAGAGGCAGCCCTTAGCATTAGAGTCGGCAGAAGAGGTAGTGGCACACTTGGAGAAAGAAGACAAGTTGAAGGTCATCGTGCTCATGGCCAAATACAACAAGGTGTTCGCCGACATAAGAATAGCTACACAAACCATAGGGGTCACTTATGACCATTGTGCAGATCAAGACAAAGTGACAAGCATACTACTTGCCCCGATGTGAAGCCGAGTCAAGGAATTCGAGAGAAAAGAATAAGTGCCATAGAGTTGAGTGGGAAAGGATCATAGCCGAAGTAGAAAAGAAATTTGAAGCCATTGAGAACCGGTGAGTCTCAATCAAAACACAGCTAAAAGATCTCTACAAGGTCATCACAAGGAAGATGGATGCCCTGGAAGATCACGCTAAAGAACTAGAGACTATGGTAGAAACCATTACCACACAAGGGGAAGGGCTAACCTTTGACGAGGTGAGCACCTTGGTTGGTGACATCTACACTAAAGCACAGGAGGAAGTCAATGCTTGGAGTACAATGGAGGCCGACCTCCAAAGCAAAATTTTCCCCTTCTTCTTCTTTAGGAAATTTTCCCTATTCTTTCTCTTTCCCATTATTTATTCTTCCCCCCCATTCTTTCCCAAGGCAAGGCCTTGCATTATTTTTGTACTGCATTCTTTGAGAAGGTTCCCGAGGGCATAGAATAGGTGAAGCATGGGGTAATGTTGGGCCCCTATCATAGCTTCCAAATCTTAAAGGTGCGTAGGTGCACATGGCCAAAGGAAGTGCACAAGTTAAGGTGCGTAGGGCAGTATTCAAAAGGATTCTTGGAGAACCCGGGCATGCGCGCCACGCGAAGAACAATTCCAGACTTAGCCATTTTTGGCCTTTTAGGCAGGACACATGAAGAACGTGTTCCATTTGGATGACGTTCCAGCCTGGCGACAGGTGTCCTGGAAGGAATATACCTTACAATAGAAAGATCCAAAAAGTTAATCATGACATGGAGAGGCATGCACCTAGGGTGACCCACACCTTGACACTTGGGGCCAGATCTGAGGCTGCAGAGAAGTTTGTTAGAGCTTAGAGGCCTATTTATATGTGCGCCCTTGGCAAAGAAAAGAGACAGAAGTGAGGTAGCGGAGCTCTGCAGAATTACTACGAGAACTATGGGATGAAAATGGGTAAAGGATTCCAGTAAGGATGTAATGGGGAAATGGGGAATGCAATTTTTGTTTTGTGAGAATACATGTATGGATCCACACATGGCGCATGACTACAGGTGCATTTCTGTAATCTTTTATAAGTAATACTATGAATGAATGTGATAAGGTTGCCATGAAAAATGTATTAAGACTCTTTCTTTGTATTACCTGCATATTTCTATTGTACTTTTGTTCTTGTATAATCATGAATCTTACTTGAATGCTATGTATAATGGTGGATTTACAACTTCCTAGTTCTATTACTTCTGTTGTGTGCTTTTATTTTATTATGACTGAAAGGTTATAGAAGCCGTTCTGAGCTCTATAGCTTTTTCATGTCTTTTAAATCACTAAGTCAAGATCATGAGCATGCCTTCCACTGAACTCACATAAAAGAGAGACTCGGCTCCCTCTCACGTGCCTCAGGTGAGCACCCGGCGTGCATGAGGTTCCCTTGTTCTTAGTGGGATGCAAAAAATGACTACAATAACAAAGTATGTTTGGATGGAATGTGCAATGTTTGTGGTGGCTTGCCAAATCTAAAAATTTGTATCCACGAGGAGAGTACATATTCAATAGGAAAAAAATTGGTTGATTTCACCAAATATAAATCGGTGGCATATCAATTAAAATATGGAAAATAATCTAAGAGGTGTGAGCTTGTTAGAAAACAATTACCTATATCAGAATATATGGTCAAATTCAGAGAGGAAATTTTTATGAGTATGCAAGGCACACACATAGAGCTCGATGGGAATGAGTACGCAAGGACACATTCCCACCATGTACTATTGTTTGATGGCTGACTTCGCAGAGAATTACACATTGCAGCCACAAATGGAGGTTCAGTCTTAATATTATAACTCAGTGCAAGTTTCTATTTTCATGCATATAACATTCATGCACTCTCCTGAAAGCACTGAGAAAGATCAAAAATATTAAGAGAGTATCATTTCTACATCAGTGATGATCGGACACATTCTACAAAATATGTACAAGGGTGTTTCCAGGTGTTTTATGCGAACTTGAATGAGAGGAACATTAGTTTCGATCAACATTACATTTGGTCGGATAACTACACATCACAATTTAAGAATGCACGAGATGTTTTATTGGCTAAGTAGGATGCACAAAGAAAAAAATGTACAACATATCTGGAGTTTTACTAAGGTAGGGCATGGAAAAGGAGAGCATGATGGTGCAAGAGCATGTGTGAAAAGAGCACTTGCAAGAGAAGAGTTAAAGTTCAAGGATGGTGCTAAATTTACATATACAAAAACATTGTTGATTGGTGTGTCAAGAATATGGGCCATGAATCTCAAGAGAGATCAACGGTTCATAGATATTTTTGGTTGATAGAGCAACAACATCTGGAAAACTTTGAAGATTGTATGATAGTTGCAGGATCAAGTGATATGCACTCATTTCGTAGCGTTAGGTTGTGGAGCTGTTTTCATGTGAGAAAGTGTTGAAGACTGTACACTAAGAGTACTATACACTTTCCACAGTTGTCTTGCCAAGGTTAGGGGCCAGCAGCCCCTGGTAGCGAGGGTTCGGGGTGTAGCCCCGAAAAAAATTGGCCTTAAAATGTCCCCTGATATATCGGGAAACGTTCTTTTCTCATATGGGTAGGATTTTTGACCCATAGGTTTATGGGACAGTTTTGGCCCATGGTTTTAATACCCACGGTTTTGTAAAACTACTTGAGTAGTTGTCTACTTATATGGTTTTTTGTAATGGTAGGTATAATTTAACATTGCGAGATGTGTTTTGAATTCGGTGTGAATTTTGTAGAGTTTGTTGAGTATAGCTCCAAACATATCTCGTGTATTGTATTGAGAGAGTAGTGGATTGTAATAAAACTTGAGCAAGTGATTCTTGGTGGACATATCCCAAATTGGGTAAACCACGTTAAATATTGTCTCTTTGTGTTGTGTTATTTTATTCTGCAATTTTTATTTGAGATATGTAATATTTTTGCATATTAGTTTTTACTTGTTTCGATTTTGTGAGGATTATTGCCCATATTTTATCCTTTATTTCCGAACACATAGTTCGATTACAAATGTTTGGACTATTTATACTAGGTGCATGACATGTTTTTGTATATCATGCATTGATTTTGCATGGAATAAATGTGAGTCACAACAGTGGGTGGATGAATGGACTTATAGACCTCTAATTCCTCTCGACACACATACAGTTCCATGAGCATTACAACTTGCAGGGTCTTCAGATCAAATGAAAACATCACCTAACTTTGACCAAGTCTCTAATTTAGTGCAACAAGGTACATACATATATGTACATGCCATGTTTTAGATTTATAAATTATTAAATGGTCAACTCTTAATGTATTTATAAATTGATTGAAACAGTTTTACTTTGTGATACATAGGGCACGTTTTTGTAGTTATTGTGATGGAATTTAACAAAGAGGGAACAAACTACTTCTTATCTTGTTGTGTAGAGGGGAAATTTTTTTGACTTCCATAGTCATTGATGGTGAAGACCTTGAGTATCCCACTGGATCAGTGGTAGTCATTGGAACTTGGCTTCAACGATATCCTATCAAAAAATCAAACATTTGGTTGTTTGAAGACTATGAAGTACATCGGAAGATACTTCACTATTCACATTTGGTCCTTGCAACAAATATTAAATTAATCAAATATTGAGGTCAGCCATCAAACAAAAATCATGGAAGGTTCGTGAATCATATCATGAAGCAATTCTTGCTATTGTCAAGAATAGAGTTGATCCTTGCGGTTCATTGGATTGAATTTGCAAAGGTATGTTCTTCATGAATTTAATTTGAATATTTACTTAAATTATTTTTTAAAATTTTGTATGATTTAAAATTCTATTTAATTGTTTACTAACATGTTTATGTAGGTTAGTGGTGCCAAAAAAGCTTCCACCTTCACGTGGTTGGCACTGTCAATAGAGAATTTATTATTCTCGAAGCTAAGTGAAGCTAAGAGAAATTAAATATTAGAAAGGAACAAAAAATAGAAATTCTCATTTCACCACCTATATTGTAAAAATATCTTATTAAAATTCTCATTTCACCACCTATATTGTATGAACCACCTATATTATTCAGGTGATTGGCAATGGACAACCTTACACTGACTCAATCTGAATGGAGATGGAGAAAACCATGAGAGGATTTCATAGAGGGCCCCGATGTGGAGGTCTCGGATCTAACGAGATGTCTCTAGGTGCCACGGAGTCCGAGAAATCACTGTCAAAGATATGGCGTGTTTGGGCCTCAGGGCTCTTAAGCGACTATGCCTAGAAAGGGTAGCCCAAAAGCACGGGACCGTAGGGAACCAAAAAAATGCTCCGCTAGTGTTCACCTAGCCACCCCGACATGTTGGTGTAGTTTTTCGGTCCCACGAGCTTTCATTTGTAAACTACGACCTCACTGTCACCGGCCCTACACTGACTCAGACTACACTATTTCGCATGTTTGCAAACAATAGCACATCAAGAGAACTGGATGGATACAGAGAAAACCGTGAGAGTATTTCGTAGAGGGCCCTAACGTGGAGGTCTCAGATCTGACGAGATGTCTCTAGGTGCCACGGAGTCTGAGAAATCACCCGTTGAAGATATGGCGTGTTTGGGCCTCAAGGCTCTTAAGCGACTACACCCAGGATGGGGTAGCACAAAGCACGAGAAACGTAGGTAACACAAAAAATGCTCCACTAGTGTTCACCTAGCCACCCCGACATGTTGGTGTATTTGGTTTGGTCCCACAAGCTTCCATTTGCAAACTACAAAGACATCTTGCACCCTACACTGACTCGGATACTATTTCGTGCATTTGCAAAAAATAGCATAGCAAGAGAGAACCGGATTGAGACAGAAAAAATTGTGAGAATATTTCGTAGAGGCCCCAACATGGAGGTCTCGGATCTGACAATACATCTCTAGGTGCCACAGAGTCTAATAAATCACCCATCAAAGATATAGCGTGTTAAGGCCTCGGGGCTCTTAAAGGACTATGCCCGAACAAGTTAGCTCGAAAGCATGGGGAGCATAGGGAACCAAAAATAAGCCTCCACTAGCATTCATCAGGCCACCCTGATGCATTGGTGTAGTTGATTCAGTCCCACGAGCTTCCGTTTGCAAACAACGGCTTAAAAAGCCCTACACCGACTCAAACAAAGACTATTTCGCACGTTTGCAAACAATAACACAATGAGGGAACCGGATGGAGAAGGAGAAAACCACGAGAGGATTTCATATACGGCCCCAGACATGGAGGTCTTGGATCTAACGATATTTCTCTAGGTGTCATGGAGTCTGAGAAATCACCTGTCAAAGATATGGCGTGATTGGGCCCCAGGGCTCTTAAGCGACTACGCCCGGACGGGGTAGCCCAAAAGCACGGGGAGCATAGGGAACCAAATAAATTCCTCCACTAGCATTCCCCAGCCACCCCAATGTGTTGGTGTAGTTGGTTTGGTCCCACAAGACTTCCATTTTAAAATGACAACATCTCGGCATCCCTACACTGACTCAGACTACACTATTTCACGTGTTTACAAACAATAGGACAACGAGAGAACTGGATGGAGATGGAGAAAACTCGAGAGAGGATTTCATAGAGGGCCCGACATGGAGGTCTTGGATTTGACGAGACATCTCTAGGTGCCATGGAGTCTGAGAAATCACCCGTCAAAGATATTGCGTGTTTGGGCCTCAGGGCTCTTAATGGACTACGCCCAAACAAGGTAGCCAAAAGCACTTGGGAGTGTAGGTAACCAAAACAAAGCCTCCACTAGTGTTCACCAAGCCACCCCAATGTGTTGGCGTAGTTGGTTCAGTCCCATGAGCTTCCATTTGCAAACTACAGCCTCGCAATCCTACACTGACTCAAACTGCACTATTTCACGTGTTTGCAAACAATAGCACAGATGAGAGAACTATATGGAGACGGAGAAAACCGTCGGCGTATTTCATAGAGGGCCACGACACGGAGGTCTTGGATCTTATGAGATTTCTCTAGGTGCCACGAGTCTGAGAAATCACCCATCGAAGATATGGCGTGATTGAGCCTCAAGGCTCTTAAACGACTACGCCGGATAGGGTAGCCCGAAAGCACGGGGAGCATAAGGAAGAAAAAAAATCCTCCACTAGCATTCACCTAAGCACCCCAACATTTTGGCGTAGTTGGTTCGGTCCCACGAGCTTGGTTTGTAAACTGCACCTCTGGCAGCCCTCTGGCTCAAACTACACTATTTTGCATGTTACAAACAATAGCACAACGAGAGAATCGGATGGAGATGGAGAAAACCACAATAGGATTTTGTAGAGGGTCCCGACATGGAGGTCTCAAATTTGACGAGATGTCTCTAGGTGTCATGGAGTCTGAGAAATCACCCGTTGAAGATATAGCGTCTTTTGGCCTCAGGGCTCTTAAGGGAACACTCCCATATGAGGTAGCCTAAAAGCATGGATAGCGTATGGAATCAAAACTAAGACTCCACTAGTGGTCACCAAGAAATCCAAACATGTTGGTTCAGATGGTTTGGTCCCATGAGCTACCATTTGCAAAATATAGCATCTAGCAGCCTTACACTGACTCGGATTGCACTATTTTGCGCATTTGCAAACAATAGGACAACGAGAGAACCGGATGGATATGGATAAAACCGCGAGAGGCTTTCATAGGGCCCTGAAAAATTTTCCATGTTAGTACTGAAGAGCTTCAAACTTTCATTGAACGACTATAGAAATCTAACCTAAATAGTCAGAGTAATAGACTAAATCAACATTCTATTTCTCACATATAAAATGAATTTCTTCCTTCAAAAAAGAAACTATGGGTGAATGCTCAATCAAAAAATAAATTACAATTCTAAATGAGTTTTAGGCTCAATTATCAATACTTCATTACAGTTTTTCTTGCTAGTATGTTGCTTTTGGAACTACCTGGTTTGATTTGTGAAGTTGAAGCAGCTGGGATTAATAAAAATAATCAACTTGGCATGTTGTCCTTAAGATTATCCATGATTCTATCGACAACATCACATAGATATTCCATTCCAGTTAAGTTGTGATCCTTCCATGCTTCCCATTTTTCCTTTTCTTCTACTCGTATCTTCTCTTTAAGTTCTTCTAGATGTTTTTGGGTAATCAAATTGACTCTTTATGACTTTCAGGAGGCATTTCTTCTTGAATCATAGTGACATCTTCACCTAATTGTTTTTCTTCATGATGTTCATTGTCATCTAAAGTTGAAGACTGAAAATTTATATGGCCTTTGAATTATTTTTGGGCATAGACAACCTTTTGTAATGTCCAAAAAATTCAGGCTCTTCATTCTCTGTTTGATTGAAGATATTCATTCTTTCAAAATGAACAGTTGGAACATTGGTGGTCTCCCCAACAAAACTAAGTTCATAGTCTACATAGTTGCATCCTATGGAAAAATCATTGAACATTGGTGGTTTCCTCCACCCATGCTTTCGGGCTACCTCATCCAGGCGTAGTCCCTTAAGAGCCCTGAGGCCAAAACAAGTTATATCTTCGACATATGATTTCTCAGACTCCAGTGGCACCTAGAGACGTCTCGTCAAATCTGAGACCTCCATGTCGGGGCCCTCTACAAAATCCTCTCGTGGTTTTCTCCATCTCCATTTGGTTCTCTCATTGTCCTATTGTTTGTAAACACTTGAAATAGTGTAGTCTAAGTCAGTGTAGGGCTGTCAGAGGTTGTAGTTTGCAAACGGAAGCTCGTGGGACTAAACCAACTACGCCAACATGTCGGGATGGCCAGGTGAACACTAGTGGAGGCTTCATTTTGGTTCCCTACACTCTCCGTGCTTTTGGGGGTACCAATGTCCCAGGGCGTCGTCGCTTAAGATCCCCGAGGCCCAATCATGCCATATCTTTGTGGTGATTTCTCGAACTCTGGCACCTAGAGATGTCTCGTCAAATCCAAAACCTCCATATCAAGGCACTCTCTACGAAAGCCTCTCGTAGTTTTTTCCATATCCATTCGGTTCTCTCATTGTCCTATTGTTTACAAACACGTGAAATAGTGTAGTCTAAGTCAGTGTAAGGCTGCTAGATGCTATATTTTGCAAACGGTAGCTTATGGGACCAAACCGTCTAGGCCAACACGTCCAAATGGCCTAGTGAATGCTAGTGGAGGCTTTGTTTTGGTTCTGTTATCCCAAATTCATCTCCCGGAAAATTTGGTCAGAATGAGCCCTACACATGAAGAAAACATGAAGGGAAATGATTCAAACCCATGAACTCGAGTTCCAGAGCCAGGCAAAGTGAAAACAAAATCCTAAGAAATTCAAATTCAACCCTACACAAGAAGAAATAAAAGAAACGGTTCTTTTGAGCATTTTCATGTCTTAAATCTATTTTGCAAGCTTCAAGCAGACTCAACAATGAAATTATAGGGTTAGACAAGGAGGAGATGGTTTCAAAGAGGCCAGATGTGAAAAACAGAAGAAACGGTGAAGTTTTGAAGTTTTCAGGCTCGAAACAGTTCAGGAAAAGGTCTAAAATCAACTAAGTATGGAGGAGCCAGCAGAGAGAGCCATGTGTCCTTGCAGCGCTTCTCCAAAGATGGATCCAAATATAGAGGCTCAAACAAGCACCGCATCTCCATGTGTCCCAGGGTGGAATGGAGGCAAGGTCAAATGGTCAAACAAAGTCAAAGGTGGACAGGGTGGGCCTCAAAATTGGCTAAGTATGAATGTGTGAGCGGAGAGTGCCAAGTGTCAGCATGGTGCATCTCCAAGAGTTGGTCCCAAGGTGAAGACCCAAATGAGCGCAAGCTCACCATGTAGCCCAAAGTCTAAAAGTAAGAAAGACTATTGAAAATTCCACAGATCAGCAGAGGCCGACAAGTGTCAACTCGGTACTCCTCCAAAGGAAAACTTTGGGTCGGGTTTGCAAACAAGCGTGGTGCCTCCACGTGTTCTATCAAGGGGGCAGAGAGTTAGTTGAATAGTCAATGCAAAAATAGGTGGCAAAGGCTGCCAAGTGTCTCAATGGCACTGATTCAAGGGTCAAATAGAGAAAAGGTTTCCAAACGAGTGCCAGACTGATGCGTGTCCTAGAGGAAAGTGGGTCGTTGGGGAAAAAGTTAGTTTTTGCCCTTTGCCCCAAAAGGTGTAAAAGTTACAAAATGGCCCGCAACTCGCCCAAGGAAAAATTCAACATTTAGACCCGAGTCAAAGCCAAGGTAGAGAGTCGGGGAAAAAAGTAAAAGTTTTCCTTTCATCCAAAAAGCATAAAGGTAAAAATGGAAGTGCATTTCCCAGCCAACCAAAAAGAGCCATGTGTCCAGGCGGAGCAGTGGGGCCGCGGAGTTCTCTAGATTTTGCGATTCTTGCGAAAAAGGAGAAAAGTTAAGTTTTGAGCCCGTAAACCTGATTTTTGTTCCGATCTGGCTGCCACATGTCCCATATTAAAGAGAGGGCTCGTTTTTCAAACTGGTTTTCCTACCCATTTGTATAGACCCGATGTAAACTTTGAAGAGGCATATCTTTCGACTCAGGGCTCAAAATATAGTGAATTTGATACTGTTGGAAGTATCTCGATGTCCTCTACGCCATGGAAGGATAGAAAATCATTTTTGTAGGCCTTGGTAGGTGAAAAATAAAGAAAAGTCTTCCAGGCCATTAACACATAATCCAATCTCTTCAACTACTAGATCTAATTCGATTTGATCTGCTTGGGGAACCAAAAGCGACATATTGTGGGTGGATCTGTAGGCATTGATTTTTAGTGGTTGAGCTTTTGAAATGGGATTCAATGCATATCTCAGAGTGGTTGGAGTAGGATTTGATTCTTTCCTCCTCCTCCTCTCTCCCACTCTTCTATATATTATGTGAGAGGCATCATTTCAAAAGGTTAATTAGTTGTTCATTTTCTTCTCTACCTCCCCCCTTTCTTTTCTTCCCTAGGGTTAAAAATGGAGTTTGAACCTCCTCCCCTACTCTGTAAAATGGTGTTTTTCCTCTTGTCTATAGATGATGCTCTGTGTAAACTATGAAGCAATAAAAACGTGTTTTGTGATGCATTTGTCCATCCTTGCTCGTTTTTGGTTGTCTCTTCTTGCCTCTCTTCATTGCAGGGTATCTGTGCATGTTTTGAATGTTCACTTGTAGATCTAGGAGCTGTGTTCATGGGTTTTAGAACATTTTCGTGTGAATCTAATCTATGGTCTGTGATGCTGTTGTCCATCCTTTCCATTGCTCACCTCTCTTTGTTCCATGACATTTTGGTAGATGATCAACATTTTCCTTCTCTGGTGTATCATCGTTTTAGTGTAGGATCTGTATTTCCTTGTTTTCTTTCTCTCCTTGTATCCTTGGAAGTTAGATTAGGATTAGATTATCTTGCCTACACTGGAATATCTTGTGGCAGGTAGATTAGGAAGAGGAACCATCCTTCTCTGGAGGGTCATTCCCATTTGCAAGTCCCACATCTTGGGGAATGATCCAATGTTATGCAATCACACCAAATGACCCTGCCTTAGAAAAGTAGATCCATGACTCATTTAAGGGTGCTGTAATTTCACACTAATAGTTCCCTACGCTCCCGTGCTTTCGGGATACCTCGTTCGGCGTAGTCTCTTAAGATCCCGAGAGACCAAAACACCTTATATCTTCGACATGTGATTTCTCAGAATCTGTTTAACCTAGAGATGTCTCATCAGATCTGAAACTTCCATGTTGAATCCCTATACAAAATCATCTCATGGTTTTCTCCATCTCCATCTGGTTCTCTCATTGTCCTATTGTTTGTAAACGTTTGAAATAGTGTAGTACGAGTCGGTGTAAGTCCGCTAGCATTGTTGTATTTTTCAAACAAAGAGCGTGTGGGACCAAACCGTCTAGGAAAACACATCCATATGGTCAGGTGAACACTAGTGGAGGATTTTTTTTGGTTCCCTATGTTGCCCGTGCTTTCGGGCTACCTCATCTGGGCATAGTCCCTTAAGAGCCCTGAGGCCAAAACACGTCATATCTTCAATGAGAGATTTCTCAGACTCCGTGGCACCTAGAGATGTCTCATCAGATTTGAAACCTCCATGTTGGAGCACTCTACAAAATCCTCTTGTGGTTTTTTCCATCTCCATTCGGTTCTCTCATTGTCCTATTGTCTGCAAATGCGCGAAATAGTGTAGTATAAGTTAGTGTAAGGCTACTAGATGCTTTGTATTTTCAAACGATCGCTCGTGGGACTAAACCATCTTGGCCAACACGTCCAAATGGCCTAGAGAACGCTATTGGAGGCTTTTTTTTTGGTTCCCTACACTCCTCATGCTTTCGGGCTACCTCATTCGGCGTAGTCTCTTAAGAGCCCTGAGACCAAAACATCTTATATCTTTGACATGTGATTTCTCGGACTTCGTGGAACCTAGAGATGTCTCATTAGATCCTAAACCTCTATGTTGAAGCCCTCTACAAAATCCTCTCACAGTTTTCTCCATCTCCATCCGGTTCTCTCGTTGTCCTATTGTTTGTAAACGCGTGAAATAGTGTAGTCTAAGTCAGTGTAAGGTTGCTAGATGTTGTATTTTGCAAATGGTAGCTTATGGGACTGAACCGTCTGGGCCAACATGTCTATATGGCTTGGTGAACACTAGTGGAGGATTTTTTTTGGTTCCCTATGTTGCCCATGCTTTCGGGCTACCTCGTCAGGCGTAGTCCCTTAAGAGCCCTGAGGCCAAAACACGCCATATCTTCGACGAGTGATTTCTTGAACTCCGTGGCACCTAGAGATGTCTCATCAGATCTAAAACCTCCATGTCAGGGCCCTCTACAAAATCCTCTCGCGGTTTTCTCCGTCTCCATTCGGTTCTCTCGTTGTCCTATTGTTTGCAAACGCTCGAAATAGTGTAGTCTAAGTCAGTGTAGGGCTGCCAAAGGCTATAGTTTGCAAACGGAAGCTTGTGGGACCAAACCAACTATGCCAACACATCAAGGTGGCCTAATGAATGCTATTGGAGGCTTTTTTTGGTTCCCTACACTCCCCATGCTTTCAGCTACCTCGTCCGGGCGTAGTCCCTTAAGAGCCCTAAGGCCCAAACACACAATATCTTTGTGAGTGATTTCTCAAACTCCGTGGCACCTAGAGATGTCTCATCAGATCCGAGACCTCCATGTTAGGTCCCTCTATGAAATCCTCTCAATGTTTTCTTTATCTCCATCCGGTTCTCTCGTTGTGCTATTGTTTGCAAATGCGCGAAATAGTGCAATCTGAGTTAGTGTAGAGTCATCGAGAGGTTGTAGCCTACAAACATAAGCTCGTGGGACCAAACCAAATATGCCAACACATCGGGGTGGCTTGGTGAATGCTATTGGAGGATTATTTTTTGTTCCCTACGCTCTCTGTGCTTTGAAAGCTACCCCATCAGGCGTAGTCGCTTAAGAGCCATGAGGCCAAAACATGCCATATCTTTGATGGGTGATTTCTTGGACTTCGTGGAACCTAGAGATGTCTTGTCGAGATCCAAGACCTCCAAATCAAGGCCCTCTACAAATTCCTCTTACGTTTTCTTCATCTCCATCTGGTTCTCTCACTTTGTGCTATTGTTTGCAAATGTGTGAAATAGTGCAGTATGAGTCAATGTATGCGTTATCGACATTGTAGTTTGCAAAAATAATCTCGTGGAACCGAACTAACTATGCCAACACATCGGGGTGGCCAAGTGAATGCTAGTGGAGGCTTTGTTTTTGTTCCCTATGCTCCCCGTGCTTTGGGCTACCTCGTCCGAGTGTAGTCGCTTAAGAGCCCTGAGGCCCAAACACGCCATATCTTTGACGGTGATTTCTCGGACTCCATGGCACCTAGAGATGTCTCGTTAGATCTGAGACCTCCATGTCGAGGCCCTTTACAAAATCCTCTCATGGTTTTCTCTGTCTCCATCTGGTTCTCTCGCTGTGCTATTGTTTGTAAACACACGAAATAGTGTAGTCTGAGTCAGTGTAGGGCTACCCCGTCCGGCGTAGTCACTTAAGAGCCTTGAATGACTAGATTGGCTTAAGAATGAATTTGATAGGGGTATGTCTAAGAACACATGGGAGTTATCAATCACCTAGTAAATCTTTCTTGTTTAGTTTTGGATGGGAGTCAGCTGGCCTACGACTTAGTGACCTTCCATTCATTGATAATTTATGTTATGATAAACCCATGGATGCTTTCAAAAGTGCCTTAAAAAGGATAGGGGTAGTCATCAAGCCTAGTGAAGGGTGTGATGTGATTTCCAAATAACTTGAAATTCCTACAGATTTAAAGGTAGTAACATGAATTGGATAGGATTAGACAATCAAGAATCATTGAGTGTATGAATCAGAATGTCATTGCATCTGGAGACATTCTCAAGCATTAGAGTAATGTATATGGAGATACATTTTAAAAATATCAATAGATGAAAGGCATAAAATTGTGACGATTGTCGGGTGTTTTAACAGGAGAAGACTACGAAGCATAGAAGAATGTAGTAAGTGCATGATAAGATAGGAACCAGTATAAAGAGACCATGAGCAAGAAGAAGCGCAAGTAAGGTAAATACACATATACACATTGATAAATTGAATGAATAATTACTAATATTAGGTAACTCTTTATATACATACATTATATAAATATTGATTTTCAAAGTTTGATGCATATTATACATTGAAAATGCTAGTACATGTACATCACCAATAAATGAAAAAATAATCCATAATGTCTTAAATATTGTCAGGTGCATATCATACTAGATTCATGTGAAAATAATCTCAAAAATGTAAGGTCTCATACAAAATTATCAAGTTCCAAATAGTATTTTAATGTGCATAATAAATACAAAAATACCCAAATAGGTCATATACCATCAAGTTCAAATGCCATATAGGCGTACATTCAATGCCATACACATAGGCATACAAAAATAATGTCATGTAAGACATATATATTTCTTACTCATCAAAATATATCCCTCTCTTGGCCTTTCTTGAAGAAGGCTGTTTATTCTTCGTAGAATGTTTCGACTTACGGGAATAGAGTTGCTTCTATCCTTTCATTCCTTTTAGAAGCAGAGATAAGGGTTAGGGCTAGGAGGAATACCTGGAATGTCGAGATGGTGTGCGCGTACCGTAGAGGAAGATCAGGCTGACTGCGAAGAACTCCTTTTTGTCTTGGAAGGACTACCTGCAAATAAGAACACAAGACCACAAGATTTTGATTAGACAATAAATGAGGAAACTACCTTGGGCCCAGGAAATATAAAACTTCCTTTCGAAGGTGGTCAGTTTCCCTGCTAATATGAATTAACACAAAAGACTGTAAAATATCAATCAAATTACTTCGTTTGGAACAGATAGGGGAAAGGCTGATTTCTGGTTTGTAGTCTGGGTAACCGATACCGGTTGCTGGTAACCGATGTCGGTAGGGTTTAGGATCTGTAGGTTGGTTGTTTTTGTGGGGTGTTTGTGTTGTTTGGTAGCTGTGTTATTTGTAAGGCTGTATATGGGTGATATTACGTAATAAGGTGATGAGAGGTAGATGAATGATAGTTAGATGTAATATATTGCTGGGTAGTGGGTCCAGAAATGGATTTATGAGGACTGTGATTCAAGAAGCATAAGAAATGTTATAACAGAGGACATGCAAGATGTGACTTACTGGTTTTGACGAAGATGCAAGCTGATCTCCTTTGCTGTAAACACTTCTGGTATCTCCACTCGTCTCTGCTCGGTCAAGTGAAGATCTGGACTCTGTTCCTCGCTCCCAATGATCTCTGTTGATTCAAAAATCCTTCCACCTTTGATTTTGGTTCGGGGAGCCCATTTACAGGGAGCCGATGGCGGTTACGTAACCGACGGCGGTCGAGTAGGAACCGGCATCGGTAAGGAAAAAGTAGGCTATTTTTAGTAAAATAGCCCACCTTCCCTACTTTTCTCCCGAGAGATCAGTTGCGGGCTTGGTCAAATGACTAGAAGGTCGGTTTTGGGTGCGAGAAAGGGGTCATTAGTTATGGGTGTAGGTGTGGACCAAGTTATGGGTCTTAATTAGGTTAGTTTAGGGTTAGGGCTAGGTCATGATGAAGTGGCAAAATGAGGTGGTAGGTAAGGTGATGTGGATTTATCAATTACAAGGTAATTAATAAATAATTGTGTAAGGTTTAGGTGATGAGGTTATATTGCGAGATGAGATGCGGGTCACAAGGGGTCGTAAGACACAAATTTGGTGTCTCTGAGGCCCTCCCTTAGACGAAGATGGAGATTCATGAGATAACTTTGGATCATCCAAGCCCATGCTTCGAGTCCTCTTTTCTTTGAATACTCACCCTCGTAGATGACCCTATAAATGCAAATAATGTTTTTGTCAAAACTTAATTTATATTTGTTTTCAACATGTATTTAAGACCATGCTAGAATGAAAGTATTTACATAAATACACAAACTTACCGCAAGTTGTCGATCACGCCAAATTTGCATCTCACGCTCAGATGAGTCATCGGGAGCTCCTGCATTACGAATGAGGGTACAAAGATGATGAGATGGAGGAGTCTGTGCCCTCGAAATCAAAATGGAGGGGGTTGAATTTCCCTACATACATATAAGATCAGAAAATCTAACATCGGAATTAGCAAAAATAGAGCTAAGTACATGTATGTACATAATGACAATATTTTAACTAATTTTATCAATATAGAACTATTGTTTTTACCCCACCATGCATGTGAATAAAATGAACATGGCTGCTACCAGTCACAGGTAACACCTACATACACACAATGAAGGACATTATTAACATAATTTAATAATTCTACAATGAAAGACATTACTAACATGTAATTTAACATAATATGAATTACACGAGAAATTTAACAAAATTTACGTGTTGTTTGAATACCTCAGTGAGTTGCTGTGCAGATGAAATCACAACTGGCAACACCTTTATCTACTTGTCGCAGAGATGGTGGGGTGTCTAGTGAAGTCAACATCTTTATCAAACATGTATATCACATGAGTTAGATGGACATACAAGAACATACATATATTTGACTTCAAAACTAATATATATATATATATATATATATATATACATGCAAATACACACACACACACATGTATGTGAAAATTTTACATAATTAACATTCTAAATTACCTCTGTGAATGTATGTGTATGCATGGTGCTCACCGCCTGTGGTTGGGATGAAGATGTGCCTCCTATGCGTTGTAATATCAATGCATGTACATGTATAAATACAATTATTTCAAAAATTTAACATATATAAGTAAATCAGTACTCCAAACTTTTTGTAACACACATAACAAAACATAAAAAATTTACCTGCGAAGGTGACACCGATGAATGTAATCCAAATGTCTCACTCAAAAGGACATCTGACATAGTGACATTATCATGTTCACCCCTAGCACCAGGTGCACCAAAATCAATACACATGAAAGTATCATCCTCCTCAAGCCCCAAACATATGCTACCACATGACGAGTAAAAATGTTGCCTCATATTAGTACTCCTCCCGAGGGAATACTCTATGTACCTCCATGAGCATCGGCTCAAAAATATCCCTTGTATGTCAAACAAGGGTTGCAGAGAGCCCACGAAGCCCGTGGAGTGTATTAATCTCTATTGTCTCCTTCACTGCTTGAGGGACAATCTCAGGGTGAGGGATTTTTGTAGGGAATCTACCCTATTGAATAGGTGCACGTTGTGCACCTAGTCAATCCTGTGCAGATCCTTTTCCTTGGCCCTGGAAATCTCAGAAATCAAAATAATTTGGGATCTTGTTGAGGATAAACTCGCAATAGAGTTTCCTCAGAAAGTATAGTGGCACCTCGTTGTTATTACAAGGTGGAAAATCAAACACCATCCACCATCGGTCCCAAAAATTATTTTTAATCAAATTATTATTACACCAATGGATGGGAAATCATTTACATGTCAACGGAATAGTAAAATTAGTGTGGGGGTCCGTGAATAAGGTGCATATGAGTTCTTTTGAAATTTATTTTTTCTTTACATCCACATATGACAATTTGTTGGAATAATAAACCCTACAACCCTCTCTGTAAGTTGTCCAATGATCAATTTGCCCTATTTCCGTGTCAATTTGAACAAGTAATGCCTCTAATGTGTTTGCAAGAGAGGTGCGGTGGGGTTTATAGATTGTGCATCCCTCATTGTTTTGATTAAATCCTCAATTTCAAATTTTTTTCAACTATTTGGGCTGCTAAATCTTCTTGACTACCCAAGGGATGTTGAGAAATTGTGGGAGTGTCGAGAGGGATGTCAGGATTAACAGGGTTTAGTTGTGGTTGATTCCCTTGACCTCTAACTGTAACAATAAAAAATATGTATTCAATTCAAATTTTAATCTATAATTATCATATTTCAATGTAATTTTGAGAAAAGAATTGTGCTTACCTCTTCTCCGTGGTGCCATCATCGATTCAGATCTTCCCGGTGATCTAAAAATGATCCTTTGAGCTTGAGATCCAGCTGAATGAAAAACATGAGGGCACGAACAAGCTCTAAAACTCACATTTGAGGGAGGTAAAATGATAGAGGCTCAGGCCTCTTTTTTTTTTATAGTAGGCATAATGTGTACGCGTTATGTAACGCAGTACGTGTTATGCTTTGGTGATTCCCGAGCCAAACAAATTAAAACACGTATGTGTTTTACTTTTTTCAGATTCTTGTCCGCTTTTTGGCCCCCTAACTTCGTGCACTTACCCGTATACAAAATAGTGTACAAAGTAAGGAGCTAGACCTATTTCTATTATAACGTGTGGCATAGCTCATCAAACGATTAAAAAATGCCAAATATTAAACATAAATTATTGTTGTAAAGGAGATAAGTGATTTTCCATGAATAAATATTTAAGCTCATTACACACATGTATATTGTTCATCTTAATAAGCATTAACTTATAGTTAAAAACATAGTCATGGATTGGTTCATTGGAGCCTTATTAGATCTTATTCATTTAAGTATATGAAATATTATCACCAATTTTGATAGAAAAGTGTGCGAGGAATTTATTACCTAAAGGAGTACTAAAATCCTTTATGAAAATCATAAGTAAATCATAGAACTTCTATAGAGCACAAACTTTGAGGCTCCAAGGAAAGAGACACAATAAGTAATTGATCATTATAAGAATAATATAAGAAAACAACTTGAAAGGAGTGAGGATGTTGTTCGGGATCACTATTTTCCTCATAGACAAGTAGCTTAGGAGACACAAACCCTACGTGTAAAGGATAATATGTTATATTAGGTGCAAGTGGATTATGAAGCAATTGAGTAGAATTCATACCATTAAAAGGCTTAAAGGGAAGTCGTTAATTTTTTAAAACTTTATCTTATAAATCATGAACAATATGTTCAAGGGTATGCTTCGTAGAATAAGAGTGGGAAGCCCCATGGGTAAACAAAATAGATGTAGGAATAATAGTAGACATAAAAATATATTCATCATAAGAACCTTTGGTGAGGAGGTCAATGTTAGGATTAGATTCATCAAGATAACCTTCCCCTTAGAACAAATTAGTATAGGTATTCATAATAGTGTTATCAAATATATGAGCACTAAAGTATACGTAGGCGGTATTTTCTAGTGCAATAGTGGCAAAGACTCATGAAAAACATCACACCCATTATCATTATATTTTTCGGTAACAATATCATAAATTGTAGGACTATAAGCCATTTTTAGAATATGCCTCATGTGTATCATCAAATTTATATTGATAAAAATCATTCGGGGTATCAATAATGTCCTCACATATTGCTATATCGGCTAGAAACATGGACATTGGCTCATTAATATAACTATAAGAGAAAGGAATTGCATGATTAGTGTAGGCCATGAAAGTACAAAGGATAAAACCCTTGAGCTAGGAGAAGGATCATGCACCCAAGAAAAAATGAAAATCCTATAACAATTAAGGTTGGAGAAAGGCTAAGGATTCAATCAACAAACAGGTCCATCAAATGATTTAACCCAAAATGAATAAGAAAATAAGTGTTAGGGTGTTTACTTATCTATTATATCTGGATTAGGGTTAGAAAGAAGATATGCATTCATATTATTAATTAAATATCGATTTACATATTAGAATATACCTAGTTAAACAATATGTGAGATGGAACTATTGAAACAAGTGTAAGATGTGACAAGCTACAAGAAGAGAGGTGTACTCGGTTGATTGGATGCTCGAAGGTTGATCTAGAAGTGAAAAAAGAGAAAGAATACTATAAATAATATGTAACTACTTCATGTCTAGATCTAGGAGTGCAAACTGAATAGGGACAAAACCGTTGGTCATGTATGAAACTATTTAGTAGTTATGTACCTTTATAAAGGTTTCGTATGGTGAGCTACTAGTAATTTTGTAAAATAATGTACATGTGCGACTCTCTAGAATATGCTTTGATATGAAACCCTAGGTATCACTCATGTTCAAAACACTTTGTATGACCTAAATATATTTAAACCATAACCATGGGTAGGAGACCCTACAAAAAAATGTTAAATTATACATACAAACCCCTATATAAACAATTTAAATGCACTCATTTAAATATCATTCCAAAATCACTCCATACTCTATTGAATTCCTCAAAAGTAGTAGCACACTCTAGGAGGAGCCCCTACATAGGTCTGAAGCACACTCAACTAGGTTTTAGAGTTATGCTTCCCAAGCTAGAGACCATCCAAACTAAGTCAAGCAAAGTAGGCCAAGCCATTGCCTAAATTAACAAGTGATAAAATTGTGAAAGCTAGCTACATCCATATAGATATTACATGTTAAGTGGATAAATACATGTTGTTTGAGGCATCTTCGATGTATTACCGGTGTGGGCGGTGTAAAAATGTTAGTGGTTGTGTTGAAGTGTAATTTATAACCCTTTCAATAACACAACAAACACTCGTAACTTCCTCATTAGTCGGGTGAGTTCCAATGAGTGATAGATAAAGAAACTCCCTGTAACATCCTCATTTCAAAACACCAGAACAAGGGAAGATTTTTTTTTTTTTTTTTTTGATAACGTTCACTGTTATGAATTATAAAATTCAAACACACGTTCAAGTTTTAATAATTGTTCTCTGCCCAAACAACACAGTTTGGATCACACAATTTCTTTTTAAAACGAATGTTCCCTGTTCGCATATTTACAATATGGAACACACATTCAATGCCATTCAATCTTATAACAGATTCTATATGCTGCTGTAAATGACTCGAGGAACTACCGATCTTCCATTTTCATGGCTCGGAGTTTCAACGATCCTTCATTTCATGACTCGGCAACAACCGATCCTTCATGTTCATGACTCGGCAACAACCGATCCTTCATGTTTGTTTATGCATGGTATATTATATATACCTATTCTCATAACCGTTTCCGGTTATTGAAGTGATCCATTTAAGAAGCCTATCTGAATATCTGTTACTGATATTCATCTGACATCCTGCATCTTAAATTAAGTGATAAGGACAACGCAACCAGCAATTGCGATACTTTGGCCAAAGATTTTCACATGCTTTGCATGATCATATTCCTGGATGTGATACACATCTACGGAATACGTCCTTCACTTCACTTCACCTGTTATCTAGAATGGTCTTTCCTGGTTCCTACCAGTCCTTTTCGTTTAAGGTCAGTTTTAAACTTTCAATTTAACCAATTAGAATATGAACGAATATAAGAAGGCACTCCTGATAACTAAAGATACGCAGACATACGGTGTCGTTACCCCATGACTCCGTGTGTCTAATTATCTTTAGTATTCCGGAGTCACTCCGTATATCTGATCATACTCTATCCCCTGCTAAGAGTTACACATTCAGCCTATGTATTCTAAATGTTTTAATTCAGGAGGGCATTGCAATATGTCAGCTGCAACAGTGTGTCGTCATGAAGACCCCGTCTTCATGGAGACACCTTGCTGTAGCTGGCGTATGCCAATGTCCTACGGAATTCTCCCATCGAGAATACACATCCTGCTCAAGTGCTTCGGATATGATTTTAATAATTAAAGTCAACTTTCAGCATCCACGCTGATCTCTTGATCCTCGTTTCCGTTACAGTTGTATAGGGCTAAGAGGGACTAAATCCATCCATTGTCTTGCAATGCATCTTCTCCTTCGTGTCGAAGGGCTGCATTTCCTTACTTGGTTCACTTCTTAATCATTGGATTAAGCGGTCCGTGCCGACGGACGTGATAAGTTTAACCTATTAAACTTAGCCAAGATTTTCTCAACTGCAACTAAATTCAGAATATTAACTTATTAGACGTCATTCATACGAGGTCTAAATTTCGAGAAATGTATTCATTTGTTCTCCTTAACGTCATATAGTTAAGGTCCATTAGTTATGGATATATCTATCTTATATCCTTTATTCTGAATTTATCAAACGGGATCATTAATGGAGTTCGAAAGCGAAGTTCGATTACTCCGAAGTTGAATTGATATTCCTTAGCTCCTAAGCTAATCCTGAATACCTTCCGATTATGGAATCATATTCTTCCTAATCCTTTTTAATGTCAATTAAAAATTCATCTTTACCCAAGTATGAACTAATTGCATTTTTCAACTTAAAAGTTGCGTTTAGGTAAGAATAGATATCAGTTTCCATTTAGCATCCATCCAAGGACAAATAACAATTCCAAATCAAGAAATAACATTATATTTCCAGATTAGACAACAAAATCAAACTGATATAACTATTGAAAATATCACACTTGTAATTGTATTCAATATTTCAAGTCATAATCTGTACATTTGCCAATCCAGCTGATTGGGCATAGTTTATACAAAACATCCATACAACTCATGGACAGAAGAATATATTTTCTTCTTTTCACAATTCCTCGAAGAGGAAATAAAGCAACAATTACAATTCATCCTTTATTAATCAAGAAGCATCAGAAAATAGCCATGTCTTCATTCTAATCAAATTCCATCTGCAAAATGATTTGCACGGTCGATTAATGAATCGCCCAGGCATATTAAGCACTTATCCTTAAAATAAGGTGCTTCAACTAACTGTCTCAATAAAAGAACCCTGCTTTTATGAAATGACAGTTAAACATCAATCACAAAATAGGCACAAAAGAAAGATCAGCATAACAACTGAACTATCAAAATATTATCACAATCAGCAATAAGACTGCTGTCCTGTTTCCACATAATTTTAAACATACTGTTATCCTTTCCACGCCTTTCATTAATAATAAATGCAAAGGATGAAACTAACTGAAATGTAACTCATTACTTTCCTTTCAGTTCGTGTATTAAATTCAAAGCAATCAAGTACAGACAAGAAAGCGAACAACAATGCATATAGTTGCTCCCATCTAAGCACTATAAAAATTCATTAATCACGAATTCCAGATTTCCAACTGAATGAAAGAAGAAAAGATCATTTTTCCAAGTCATTCATTCATATCTCTATTTCTTTCCACATGACTGTCCTAACAGTGGAATCCAAACGAAAGACAAATCAAGATAACAGTTCAGAGTGAAACTTACAAAATCCATTCGGAATTCACTTTCCGGCAGCAAGAATAATTTCATTTATAATCCGCTTAAAATGAAAACAGGGAAGAATTCATCATCCATATCCATACTTCATTTGAATCAGACTCATATGAAAATCCGAAACAGGTTAGTACAACATTATGTTCATCCAAGATTAAACAGTACAAGGATGCAAACCATATTTTTATCATACTAAAAGAA
This sequence comes from Taxus wallichiana var. yunnanensis, assembly GCA_018340775.1. Lineage (NCBI taxonomy): Eukaryota > Viridiplantae > Streptophyta > Pinopsida > Cupressales > Taxaceae > Taxus > Taxus wallichiana. Next base: position 497,480,620 of record CM031234.1, read on the forward strand.
ACTATATTTCTTTCACTGTATGCTAAACAGACAAACAATATTCCAATCATGCAGTCAATAAGTCGCATGATTACTTAATCCTATGAACGTATCCCGTTCAAACAACATATTATTCATTGCTGTTACCTACAGCAAATCCAATATTCACATTGACTATGAATTTCACCAAGTCAGAACAGCAAACAGAAGACGAATTCATTTCCCTTTAATTTCACTAAGAAACAATCATTTGTTCCGAATAAAATAAAAACACTCAAATCGTGTTTATCTTAGCATGACAGCTCAACTTATGAAGATAACAAAACATTCATTCTCATTGAAAAGCAACTCACATAGCCTGTACAGTTTCAATCCAACATGCCACAACAATGAATATCCAATTCGAATTCTATCTCGATCAACCGTTAACTCCAAAACAACATTCTCCATTTTCTTAATGAGGTACAGAACTCAAAATATAACATTCATATATCGATACCTCTATAAAGACAAACCCGTTTAGGGTGTTAATTGCGTAAGCTTGGTACAGTCAAGGCAGACTCAGAAAACAAGCTAATTCCCACACTTTCCATTTATTAAAACAAATCCAAGTCAAGTTCGCATTCACAAGACAATTCAAATCGAAGGTCAAACCTCAACCACAAGACGCCATGGAATCAACTTTCCTTCACAGAGATAAGGAAATATAATCATTCACTGCACTGAATACAAACCAATTTGTATTTGTGTATACAGTCCGAACAGGAAGACCGAACAACATCGTTAAAACACCATAAAACCAACCTATTCTCACAGCAAGGAGAAAACATAATCCATCAATAACTTCAAGAAAAAGACAGTCTACCTTTTTCCTATTTTCACGGATACCAAAACGTATTCGCTCATTTCTTAAACAAGAAAAGGCACAGCAATGGAAATATTGCTATTACGTCATTCAATTCGAGTTCAAATACCCAAGAAAACCCAAATGCCATTTCCATTGAAATTCAAGGCAGTAGAAGGAAGAGAATCTGTTTCCATAAAAATTTCAATAAGAGACAACTACAAGCAACTATCGTTTCCCTCATTCCCGTTTGTCAATGAAAGAACGATAGTTTCGGTAGTGAGAAGAACTCAAATAACATGTACAGACCCTTGATACACAAGACAAATTTTCCATTATTGTCAACAAACCAGCACGTCGTGGAAGTGTTTCCAACCAATCAAAATGTAAGGACAGATTAATCACAACAGCAAGGAAACAGCTTTACCCCATCATTTCCAAAAATGACAGCAAGTATGAAGGAAATCCAAATCATAACAACATAACATGACTGTATTTCCATTTCCTCTTTACTTGCAAAGGCATTCCCCAAGCACAACAGAAAAGAAACGATTACACTATAAGGAACGATTACACAACCTGTTCCAATTCATATAGCATGTACAGAGAAGAAAATGTCTATTTTATTCCACAATACAGTCAACAATCACTACAAATTCACATTCTAACTCGATTCGTGCAAAAACGCATCAAGGCCGAGCAACCAGAAGCCATTTTTCTTATCATTTCCCAAAGAAAGAAAGCAAGAACCAACAAAATCCAAATCAAATCGATTCAACAGCAATCATACAATCCAAACCCAAGAGCAGGGTTGTTTTAATGAAACACTTAATCAAAGCAAAGATTTTTAAAGAGAAGGGCTTAACATGCCTGAAATCCCTTTTCCTGAACTCGAAGAAGGATTCGTTTGCCGCGTTTTTCCTTCTACAGCGACAGCACAAACTCCCTACACTTCTTTCTCCTTCAGGCTTAGCAACAGCCTCGAAATCTCCACGAAAAATGTCAAATGCCAAGAGCTGGTTCGACTGAACCAGGCCAAAAACCAAATGCAGAGCAACTTTGGCCAAAACCAAATCGAAACAATGAAAATCAAATTCCCTCATGCACTTTCCAAGGCGAGCTGGTCGCGAGGACCGAAAACAATCAATGCATTAAAGGCTCTGCCTTTTTCCTTACTTCCCACGCCACCGCCACTTGAGTTGGCGAGCTTTTAAATTTCAAATTTCCATGCAAAACTGAATTTGGCTCTATTTCTAAATAGATGCCTCTAATTCCTACCTGCCCCGCCAAAACTGGCGCTGTCCACGTATGGACTGCTTAATAAATGCCAATGAATGCCTCCTTCCCATCCTTATCCCTTTCCTTCCAAGGGTCTGCGCACCCCTTAGATTAGGATTAGTTTAGGTTGCATATAGTATTCAACCTAGGTCTTAGTTTAGCCTTAGGTTATTAGGGCTTAGGTTATTTTCCCCTTTTTATTTTTATTTTTATAATTTAAAAATCCACTTAGGATAGTAGTGTAGGATGCATGTTAGGACTTAGGATTAGCTTAGGTTTAATTCACACTAACCACTAACACTAACAACTTCCATCCAGCCTCCCTACTAACATTCACGTTAATGCAGAGCAGGACGTTCCGTCCCTCAGATTACGTGCCAAGGCCACCCGTGTCCAGGCATTTCTTGCCTCACGAGGTCCCAAGTTCGACAGTACAGGGTTCAAGAATCGAACCCCTGTCGTTGGCATCTACGTGCTAGCTGTTCACACCTGCAAACAGGCACTGTACGCTCATAACTATCTCGGTTCGGTTCAAGTGTGAATCGACACAGAAATCACAAGAGGACCTCAGCATACTTGGATCAATGGAATTGATTCAAGGTATGCTGTCAATCAGCAACAAGAGTTTAGCAAGTATACGACAATTTGTCGTCACATCAGCAAACACACAAGTACAATATTTGCTGTCCCATGCAATAAATCATAGCATACAAGAATCCAAGTTAGCAACACATTCTCTTAAGATCAGAACTTATCTTAACATGTTTGCCTTCATTTAAGCAGCTATAACAGTATGTAAAACATTCACCAAGTTAACATACAAAATCAGAGTGTTACACTCTGTTGGTTGGATATTTTGTCAAACCAAAATATGAGGTTCAACCACAGTACATGAGATTTAATCCCTCCTCAAAGACAGGTGAGGCTGCCTGTTTATTGCTAATCTAAAACACAGTAAATAATATATACAATATTCACACTAATCTAACCATTGGGGGTTGGGATGAAATCCCGAAATCCACATTCACACGATTCAAGGATATTGCTTTCGTCGTGAAATAGGTTAGAAACTATTACAGTGAAAGAAGCACGGTAGAAAAGAAATGGGAGAAACGTATTTTCTTTCGAGTAAACACAGAGCACGAAATAATCATACGAGTTTTAGATCACAAATATAGTGTCCGAGATAATTAGAAACACTGAGATTCTATGCAAAGAATAGCTTTAAGATTATGGACATAAGAACACTGTCTTAAATAAGATATATTTCACAACACAAAGTCTGTAAAACAATATCAACTTCTATTCTTCAAAATGATTGAAAGAAAACACAAAGTTTTTCTCCTTTCCAATAGCCTCTTAATGCTCAAAAATTCTCGACCCTTTTGAATGCACAAGCATCCCTTATTTATAACAAGAGAATCAGAGCCAAAATAGGCCAGATCCTGAAAAGTAGCATGCTAACTAGAGTTTCAGCTTTGCATGATTCTCACGCAGGAGATCAAGTCGAAGTCTGAATTAAAAATAATGACAAAATGGAAATAAAAGATGTGTCATTCTAAAAATAGAAATGACATGAGACGCTGGAGCTCAATCCGAGTCATCATCTTTTGATTCTTCTCCTTTCTCTTCCTCCAGCTGAGACTGTTTGTTCCGGAACTCCTGGAACTTCCGAATAATGCCTTGCATTTCGTTTTCCTCAGGTGCAGTGGAAAGATCATTCCACATTTCGCAGGTCTCATGGATATCACTGGCACCGCCGGGAAGCTTTTTTAACCTCTTGCTGAGCTTTATTAAGGCCTCCAACGTATGCTCAATCCTCACAAACTGACCAATGACTTCAAGGTCGAATCCATCTACAGGTTCATGCTGAATAATCTCTTGAACTTGTTTGAAGAGATCATCTGCTGATAGGGCACTTGATTTCCCAACCGACATCTTTGGACAAATCTTTAGCAATTCTTCCTCCAGATCACTTTTCCCATCGATCAATTTATCCCTTGATTCTCTCAACTTGCTGCAGGCTTCGTTGAGAATCTTTACTCTGAACTTGATGCCCTTGATCAGCTGAAAGTGTTTATCTGTATGTGGAAGAACGCCTTCTTCTACCAAGAGATGTGCTGGTATTTGCTTTAGCACTTGGAGAGCTTCACAAGTCAAATCAAGCTGTCCAAGTTCTTCAGTGAATTCCTCATCCATCTTCTCTCCTTCCTTCGAATCTCGCGGGACCGAACTTTCACCACGTCTTGAATTACTTCCTTCCCTTGTTGGAGCAACTTTTGGATCCATTCATTAACCACTCTTCCTTTTCTGGTAATCTTCTCAATCGTAGGCACCGATGAGAAATCGAATCCGGCAGAAGCAGGAGCAGATGGTATGGATTCCAGGGGTGTTGAGAGTTTAATCAAAACCTCTGTCAACTGCTCCACTTTTTTCTTAAACTCATCTCTGCTGATCTTTGTTTCTTTCAACTTTTGGCACAGCACGTCTATGGAAGCCCGTGCATCTTGTTGCGCTCCTTCTGTTGTTACTTTCCCTAGAGCCACCTTGGTGATCTGATAATCAGCAGCTGTTACATCATCCCTAGTTTTGTCAGCTGAGGGAGTGGCGATCTCTGCGAACTTATCTCCTGAAGCATCTACCAAAACTCTTGAAACTGTTTTGGGTTTCTTGGCTGATTTCGCAGTAGAAGTCTTGAGTGAGCTAAAATCAAGGGGTGGTAGGGGTACAATCACCTTCCTCTTCCTGGGAGTTTGCTCAAGTAACCATTGTGGAGTATCAGAAGGAACTGCTGATGTTGTAGTAACTAGTAATCTACTCTCAAGAGGAGAAGATTCTACTATTGGAGGGGGAACAGTAATCAACGTGGTAGTAGGTGCAACAAAGAGAGGCACAGGTTGTGGCGAGCTGGTAATTATTTGGGTTCCAGTAGAGAGGGGAGAGAGACCAGAGAAAATGCCTGCCATACTTGAAGAAGTGAATGGGGATTGAGGAGATTGGAGTGGTTGTTGAGGCGCAGCACGGTTCGACTCCAAACCACGGGGTTGCAAGAGACAAAGTTTCTTTGAGTCATTATCAAGATGATGGAATCAAGATTTGACTTCCTTCCTCTTCCACATTAATTTCTTCTTTTACGGTGACGTTGGTGATTACAGCAACCACCGTTTCAATTGGAGAAACAATTGAAGAGATTTGTCTTTCTTTCCTCCTCCTAGGAATCCCGATTTTTATAGGCCCCCGAAAGATTCTTTGCCCTTTTCCCCGTTGGGAGGCCCCACCTCTAAAGCACCAATTTGGGAAACTTGTCATCATTGAAATTCATCCCCAAGAAGAAAGCCATTTCTTAAATGCGAGCCAATATTAGGGCTGACCTATCGGTGATAGAGGCTTTCTCAGTAACTGACCAATCAATAGGTGGAAAAATGTATCGATCTTCGTTAAGCCCATCATAGGACATATCCAACACACTTTCATTATCTGTAGTGCCATCTGGCAAATCAGAAAGCCCCAGTGTCTGAATTTCATCAATAGTAAGCCTACTATTATCCTTTCTGCGTATCGCAACTTCGTCCCGCAGATCAATCCAGATGTCCTCAATATCAGGCCTGTGCAGATGTTGAGCTCCATAGGCCCGAAGCACTCCTCGGATGTCAAAACCATCCCGAGATTTCATATGCTTCTTTAATTTCTCCTGAAGTTCACATTCGACATTTTTGGCCTTAGCCGCTGTCGAGCAAGTATATCTCCCAATAGAAATTGGGAAGGATACTGCTGCCTTGTGCTTGCTCTGTTGGAACTTGTGGAAATCCAACAATTGTCTGACCAATTCCAACAAAATTAATCTATCCCCAGGATAGCGAGGCAGACGGAAAGGCTCTCCTGCATACATCACTGTTCGAATGTATGTAAACTTCCTAAACTGTAGGAAGATACATCCCCATTTAGATACCTCGGCCCAAGCCTCATCGGAGACTCTTGTTTTTCTCAATCCCGGGTTCAGTCTGCAGATGTTCTCATAGAAAAAGGCATCATTAACCCTTCTAAACTGATCCTTAGACCCCTTCTTCGTTATTTGCGGAAAATGCTTGTAGATTGGGTTTGTGATCCTGCTGCCTTTTGTATCGAGCCCGGGATAGTTCCTCATCCCGGCTGCCGCATAGGCCACATACGAGAACATGTAAAATTTTCCCGTCGACAAGACCGTCGTCATTTGGGCATCAATCTCATCACTGATCAAGGTTCCCCAGTCAATCCCTTGCTTATTCTTCTTGATGGTGACCATGAACTGGTACATCCATCCGTGAAATAGATTTGACTCTGGTAAACCAAATGCCCGGCTAAGAAGTGTGATGATATCATTTATCTCTTGTATAAAGTCACACCTAGGAATAGTCCTAGGAAATCGGGATACCGCTGGCTTAGCTTTAGCCAGGAACTTCTTGTTAACATCTCTTATACAATTCTCCTGGTTAGTGTCCCAGGTTTTCTGGGCTGACTTCATATTCAAATTCCCATACTCCTCGAAATTGGGTAATTTCAGGAGGTCATCAAGATAAATCCCATCTAGCTTGATCACTACTTCTCCTGCTGGGTTCCTAACGGAACGAGAAGCAGAGTCGTAGTTAGAGGCACAGGCCAGAATGAACTCTGGACATTGGGCCGATAGAGGAAAGCCTGCTGCCAAAGGTAAGCCACTGTTTGCTAAAGAGGTCATCCATTCAGTTTGACTGGGACTTTTCACCCTGTTCCAGAAATCGTCCATGTCAACATTACCGAATTCGGTATCCCGAATATCGTAATTACAGTCAACATATGACGGGGATTCTGGTTTCTTAAACTTATATTTCATCCTGCTTGATTTCTCGGTCTTCTCTTGTGATGGACCGGGTGCTCATCATGAAGAAAATCGGATGAAGAGATGCTCGGAAAACCCTGGTGATGCTATGCACGCTGAAATACCCGATTGAAGGTATGTGACGGAAGATAAAAAGAACCCGACAGGCTGAAGGTGTCGGAACTTTGGAGGAACCCGACACGCACTGCCTTTGACAGAACTTCGACGGAACCCGACACTTAGTGTTACTGGCGGAACCTTTTGAGAACCCGGTACCCACTGTTGAGATCGGAATATTGAGGAACCCCGAACTTCGAGCTCTCTCTGTACTTTGGGCAGATTAAGGAAAGCCTGCAAAACAGCTTCCGAAGTCCGGGTAGCACAAAAAGAATTTCTCCTTTGAGTTTTTGCATATAAAACCTTTTTTCTTTGATAATATTCCAAATATCATGCAAACAATTGTAATTCAAAAGGAACAGTACCAACTGATATTTGCAAGAAGAAAATAAACCCTAGAAAACCCCAAAACGCTTTCGAAAACGATTCAGAGGAAATAAGGAAGAAAAATCTTCAACAATCGGCAAGGAAGTACACGGAAAACGTTTCTTAAATCAAGAACAAAGGAGGAACGATTAATACCTTCCAATCGAGACAGGTGAAAATGAAAACAATCGATCCAGTATGATAACGCGAGCTTGCGGGTTTTGGGAGCAGGAGAACATGCGCAAAAATCCACGGTGTAAAATTAAGAACGGTGAAAATGACGTGTAAAAACCGCATATTTATAAGAAAACCAATAATAAATACACATCAGCTCCGCACGTGCCAACGCACCGACCGCTTAGCATGTGCCACGTCAGCATGTTGGAGGAGTTCGGAAACCCGATGGGAAAAGATTTGGTGTATTTCGGGTTTTGAGCGTCGGAAAACATGGAACACAAAACATGTCTAGAAACACGAATGTTCCGATGTGTTAAACTTCCGAAAACCCGATTTACAAAGGATTTTCTTAATACTTGGCGGGTTTCGGGAATCGGAGAACATGCCATATAAAACATGTTTTGTAACACGAATGTTCCGATGCCTTAAGCTTCCGAAAACCCGATTTGAAAGGACTTGCTCAATATAAAGCGGGATTCGGGAATCGGAAATCAAGCAACACAAAGCATGTTTTAACTCATGAATATTCCGATGCATGAGATATCCGAAAACCCGATTTACTCATAAAGAATCAAAACTCAAAAGTGTTAAGAAAATTTTGTAGGGGTTATCCAACCATTTCGTCGTTAACTCAAAATGGGGATAACAGCTGGCTCCAGTTGGGGACTTTCTTTGTAACATCAAAGGAAGAGAACTCAGAATCTCTGGTCTTATTCATTAGGCTACGGGGTCAAGGAGAAAACCAAAACAAAACAAAACGAAGAAAGACAGAAAACCAAAAGCAAACACACAACAAAAGCAAAATATGTACAATGCAAGAGAGCATCTTGCATTAATGGTGGAACAGCTTTAGATGTTGCCCACTGAAAGGCAACGGAAGTAATCCTCCATCTAGATATGATAGTAGGAAACTATTTTCACCATTCAACTCGTGGATCTTGAAAGGTCCTTTCCATAAAGAATCAAATTTTCCATGCATTCCTTTTTGTTCTCTTCTTTTATCCCAAAGCAACACCAGGTCTCCAATTTGGAAGTCACGTTGCTTGGATTTTTTATCAAAAATCTTCTTTACCCTGCTCTGATGATCTGCTATACGATCAATCACCTTAATTCGCTCTTCTTCTAGCTTGGTTAGGTACATAACCCTCTTTTCAATTGAATTCTGAAAAGCTACGTCTTCAACCGCTTTCGCTAATTGCAAGGCCGGCAACTCTACTGAGATAGGGATTTCAGCATCAATCCCGTATAGCAATTGAAAAGGGGACATCCCTATGGCTCGCTTTGGAGTGATCCGGTCAGCCCACAACGCATCATATAATGCTTTGTGCCATGTCCTCTGATTTTCGTCTACTAATTTCCTGATTATTGTAACCAGATTCTTATTACTAGACTCAGCTTGCCCATTGCCCTGTGGATAATAGTCAGATGAATGAGCCAAAGTAATGCCAAATCCATAGCAGAATTCTGTCAATTCATGTGACGAGAAATTAGAGGCATTATCTGCTACAATTTTGTGAGGAACACCGAATCTGACGATTATGTTTTCCTTTAAGAATTTGCAAACAGCTTCAGAAGTTGCTTGCTTGATTGGTACAGCTTCTACCCACTTAGTAAAATAATCAGTAGCGGTCAGCACATAATTGTGTCCAGCACTAGAAGCAGGATTCAATGTTCCGATAAAATCAATCCCCCATTGGCGAAAAGGTTCTTCAATTACCACAGGTTTTAGAGGAAGAGCTGCTAGCTTAGGACGACCAACGAAATGTTGACAAGCTTCACATTTTGATACCCATTCAGCCGAATCTCGGAAAAGAGTAGGCCAATAATACCTGGCCCGTAAGATTTTATACGCTGTTACGGAAGATGAAAAGTGTCCCCCGCATGCCAGGCTATGAAAGGATTCCAATAACTTTTCCTGTTGTAACTTATCAACACAACGCAAAAAGACACCATCAATACCTTTCTTATATACTGCATTATTCCACAAAAGGTATTTTGCAGCTCTCAACTTAACAGTCCTCTTCTCCTTTTGATTTAAATGCGGAGGGCATTCACCATAGGTTAGAAAAAAACAATGTCAGTGTACCACTCATCAGTCGTACTTACAAAAAGTACCATAGGCAGCTCGGAAGGAGTATCTTGAGTCTTTTCACACTCTTTTTCGATATGGTTTTCTGCAATCAATTGACACAGGCCCCTTCCTCGTACCAACTTGGTGGGTTTAATGTCCAAATCGTACTCCTGAACCTTTGCTATCCAAGTACCTCGTTGACTTCCCAGTTCTTGTTGAGTCAAAATAGACTTAACAGCAGTATCAGGAACAAGAACGACCGTATGGGAATTCAGCACATAGTACCTGAAGTGTTTTACCGCTCTTACCACTGCGTAGGCATGTTTCTCAATCTGTGACATCTTCAGCTCATGTTCCTTCAACGGACAACTCATGAACGCGATAGGAGCTTCTATGCCTTCTTCATTTTTCTGCATTAGAATGGCTGATACTGTATGAGCAGAAGCATAACTGTACATTATGAAATCTTTCTTGAAGTCTGGACACACTAAGACAGGAGCATCAGCAACTGCCTTTTTGATTTCTTCAAAAGCCAACTTTCCTTCTGTACTCCATCGAAATGGAGTTTTGCTTTTCATCATTCCAAGGATATCCTTGGTTTTATCAGCGAAATCTGGTACAAATCTTCTCAAGAAATTAACCTTTCCGAAGAAAGAATGAACTCCTGTTTTGCTTGTTGGCAAGGTAAGGCTCTGAATAGCCTTTACCCTTTCTGGGTCAATCTTAGTTCCTTCTTTGGTCACAATATGGCCCAGCAGCTTTCCTTCTGTTACCCCAAACATAGACTTTTTAGGATTCAACGAAATTCCGTGACGTCTGCATCTCTGAAGTACCTGTTCTAAATGATCATAATGATCACTTCGTTTTTTAGAAAAGATAGTCAAGTCATCCAAATACACGACTATGACCTTACCCATCAGATCTCTGAATGCTAGGTCCATTGCTCTCTGAAAAGTAGCTCCGGCGTTGATCAAGCCGAACGGCATCCTCCTATATGCAAAGGTACCCCAGGGGGTTGTAAAAGCTGTTTTGTGTTGATCTTCTGTGGTTACCTCGACTTGATTATATCCCGAAAACCCATCGAGCATGGACAGCATTTGTGATCCAGTAACAGTTTGCAATACCTGGTCCATAATAGGCAAGGGATAGTTATCCTTCAGTGAGGACTGGTTCAAGTTTCGGAAGTCAACACAGATCCGAATCTCGCCATTTTTCTTCCTGACAGGAACAATATTAGCAATCCAAGTGGAGTGATGGATCGGAAAAATTATTCGAGCATCCAACATCTTCTGTATTTCTGCCAGGATAGTCCCGGAAATCTTTGGATTGTAATGCCTCTGTTTTTGTCTATACGGCTTCACATCAGGCTTCAGAGGAATACTGTGCTGAACATCCTTGGGCTTGAAAGATTTCAAATCTGCATAGGACCATGCCAACACATCGATGTATTTCTTTAAAAGCGAAGTGAATCTTTCCTTCTCTTCAGGAGAACAGCATTTACCGATATTCACCATCCGAGGTTGATCAGATGAACCTAAATTGATTTGATCCACTTCAGAGGAAGAAGCTCCTTCAACCTGCTTTTTGTTTTGGATGAAGCGATCATGCTTATCAAACAAACCCTCCAGGGAAACCAGACCTTTTGGTATCTTGTTGCCTTTCAGCTGGATAAATTCGCCATCAACTTCTTGGTATGGATCTGAAATAGTTTCACGAAAGGCTGATTCTGAACCCTCGAAATACAGCTCACTGAAATTGTCAGCCTTTTCCAGGAAAGCCAACACTTGTTGATCGTCATTGAACACCTGCCAGTGAGTTGCATTATCTGGGATGCTAGGGCGGTACACAATCTCGATAGAGTATGTGTCTTGATTAAACTGAGGATGAGGAAGAAGAAGAGATGCAGACACAGCCAAAGAATCAGCCTTGTCATTATAATCTCTTAAAACTGCCTTAATAGAAAATGCATCAAAGCATTCTATACTGTCCCAGACCTTGTTCCTGTAATGCCTCAACCGGTCGTTTTTTACCTGATATATACCCCTGACCTGATTAACAATCAGCTCCGCATCTCCCTGTACTTTGAGATTCTTGATTCCCTTCTGTCTGGCTAATTCTAATCCTAATAACAGGGCTTCATATTCGGCCGTGTTATTAGTATTATCAAATTGCAACTTGTAAGCTGATGGGAAAATCTCGGAGCTAGGAGATATGAGAACAACACCAGCGCCTGACCCAGAAGTTGAGCAGCTACCATCAAATTCAAGCGTCCAAATTGCATTGGGATCTTCCTCTTCCACATCTACAATGGGTATTTCTGAAGCCATGAAATAATTCCCAAAGCTAGCATCTTCGAAAAGGATCTGAGCTTTTGGATCGTCTGATTTGGTCACCAAATACTTTGCCTGTGATTCAGGATAAAGAACCTGTTGAACCCCTTTGACTGGGATCTTAGCTTGGGTCCAATCCATATTAATTTCTCCTCCGACATCTTTACAAAATCCTCTACCCAAGAGGATACCGTAAGCTGCAGGAATATCTGCAACCAGAATAGTCATTTTCACTCTCTTCTCAGGAAAAGCAACAAATGCGAACTGTGCGTCCTTGATTTGACCAATCAGAGGGACTTGCTTAGTTTCCATGGAATAGCACCGTCCATATGACTTGGTCAAAGTAAGCCCAAGGGCATGGGCCACTTTTGCGGGCATAACATTATCAGAGGCCCCTGAGTCAATAATGCAATTGCTGAGTTTAAACCCATTTATTAGTAGAGACAAATAAAATGGTTCAATCTTTCCTAAGGAAGAAGCAGAGGTTAGATTATTCTGAGGTGTGAGTTGAGTAGGATTTGGAAGGAGACCTTTTGAAGGTGATGGAATAGCCGCTTTACTTCTGATGAACTTGGCTAGTTTTTCAAATTGTTCAGGATTTGATTGAAGGTATTCTGCTTCTGACATTTGAATTTTAGTTCTCTTTGCATGATCAATAATATCAAAAGCAGTATAAGAAGGAATGATAGTAGGCTCAGTTCTAATTACATGAGCTTGTGCTGGGGTACTGGCCTTAGGAGAAGGAGCATAAGGAGCAGCTGCCTTTTTAGTAACCTCTTTCTCAGTTTGTGCCGAAATAGGTGTACCCCTCTTGACTATGGATATGGGAGGTTCCTTATTCTTCTCCTTAGTATTTTCTGGAGGTCTTCTGGGATTCTGAGATTGAGACCGAGTGAAAACAGCAAAAGATTGACCATCGGACTCACATTCATCTTCATCATATTCTAAATACCCAATGCTGGAGTCGCCAGCTGACTCATCATAAGACTCATCAGCATATCCTGAAGCTTCAAAATCCTCATGGGAATCCTCTTCTTCTGGTTCATCATCCTCTTCAATCAGTTCCACTGCTGCATTAACGGGCGGAGCTTCAATTGCTAATCTTGGTTGAGCAGGAGCTAACCGTGGCCTATCTCTGGCAGGTACACCATTGTTATTAAAATTCCGCCTAGGGATATCCCGGTACGGAACATTGCTCCCCTGCTGAGACACTTGCTTCTTTAGGGCAATCAAATCATTAGCCATTTTTTGAAACATAGGGTCAGTATTACCTTGAGAAGAACCTTGATTTTTTAGTTTGGGAATATCTTTCTTGATCCTTCCGGCTAAGATGAGATCATCCTCTATTTCAGTAGCCGTTGACTGAGCAGTAGCCAAATCTGGGATAACCGACCTTCGTAATAAAAAGCTTATATCAGGAGGTTGAGCATTGATGAAGAAGCACTTTTGGTTTTCCAGAGTTGGTACAGCTACAACTGGAATTTTCCGAATCAGCTTATTGAACTTAGCCACGAATTCCCGCATAGGTTCATGCGATTCCTTCTTCATATGAGTAAGCTGGGCTAACAATGCATGAGAATCTTCGGCTGGTTTGAAACGTGCCTCAAACTTGGTCCGCATGGTAGCCCAATCCGGAATGCATGCATTCGGGAGGTGATAAAACCATTCAGCTGCTACTCCCTGCAATGTTTCAACGAAGAGCCGAACAGAGACGTCTTCATGGGCTACTCCAAGGACACCGCATGCAACAAAGAAAGACGCAATATGCTCATCAGGATGCTGCTTCCCATCCCCATTAAACTTGGGAATATTTTTACGTGATCCACGTGGTAACTCATGCAATGGAGGAGTCAAAGTAAGAGGACCAATGGCTGCACCCCAAGGCACAGGTTGAACCGCCATCCTTCTGAAAAGAGTGCGTATAGGGATCCGGGTATCAGACAAGAGTAGTGCACGGCAAGTTGCAGATGCTTCACGTTCTTCAGGGATCCGATTTCTCCGAACAGGTGAAGAGCTTCTGGCTCGATTAGAGACAACGCTGTTGGGAGAAAGGCTGAAATTGTGCTGTTGCAGCAACTCGAAGAGTGGATCAATTTCACCTTGAGCTCGGCGAGACCGAGTGAAGATCCTCCTGGCCAGCTTGAACTGAAAGGAGATCTTATTAAAAATAAGGCAAATATGGAGTCGCCAGACACCGAGAGGATAAGCTTTATACTATGGATCTGTAGATCCCCAGCGGAGTCGCCAAAAACTGTTGGTTGGATATTTTGTCAAACCAAAATATGAGGTTCAACCACAGTACATGAGATTTAATCCCTCCTCAAAGACAGGTGAGGCTGCCTGTTTATTGCTAATCTAAAACACAGTAAATAATATATACAATATTCACACTAATCTAACCATTGGGGGTTGGGATGAAATCCCGAAATCCACATTCACACGATTCAAGGATATTGCTTTCGTACGTGAAATAGGTTAGAAACTATTACAGTGAAAGAAGCACGGTAGAAAAGAAATGGGAGAAACGTATTTTCTTTCGAGTAAACACAGAGCACGAAATAATCATACGAGTTTTAGATCACAAATATAGTGTCCGAGATAATTAGAAACACTGAGATTTTATGCAAAGAATAGCTCTAAGATCATGAACATAAGAACAATATCTTAAATAAGATATATTTCACAACACAAAGTCTGTAAAACAATATCAACTTCTATTCTTCAAAATGATTGAAAGAAAACACAAAGTTTTTCTCCTTTCCAATAAATCTTAATGCTCAAAAAATTCTCGACCCTTTTGAATGCACAAGCATCCCTTATTTATAACAAGAGAATCAGAGCCAAAATAGCCCAGATCCTGAAAAGTAGCATGCTAACTAGAGTTTCAGCTTTGCATGATTCTCACGCAGGAGATCAAGTCGAAGTCTGAATTAAAAATAATGACAAAATGGAAATAAAAGATGTGTCATTCTAAAAATAGAAATGACATGAGACGCTGGAGCTCAATCCGAGTCATCATCTTTTGATTCTTCTCCTTTCTCTTCCTCCAGCTGAGACTGTTTGTTCCGGAACTCCTGGAACTTCCGAATAATGCCTTGCATTTCGTTTTCCTCAGGTGCAGTGGAAAGATCATTCCACATTTCGCAGGTCTCATGGATATCACTGGCACTGCCGGGAAGCTTTTTCAACCTCTTGCTGAGCTTTCTTAAGGCCTCCAACGTATGCTCAATCCTCACAAACTGACCAATGACTTCAAGGTCGAATCCATCTACAGGTTCATGCTGAATAATCTCTTGAACTTGTTTGAAGAGATCATCTGCTGATAGGGCACTTGATTTCCCAACCGACATCTTTGGACAAATCTTTAGCAATTCTTCCTCCAGATCACTTTTCCCATCGATCAATTTATCCCTTGATTCTCTCAACTTCTTGCCGAGGCTTCGTTGAGAATCTTTACTCTGAACTTAATGCCCTTGATCAGCTGAAAGTGTTTATCTGTATGTGGAAGAACGCCTTCTTCTACCA
The DNA here is from genome assembly GCA_018340775.1 of Taxus wallichiana var. yunnanensis. NCBI lineage: Eukaryota > Viridiplantae > Streptophyta > Pinopsida > Cupressales > Taxaceae > Taxus > Taxus wallichiana. Next base: position 497,496,141 of record CM031234.1, read on the forward strand.
AGAGATGTGCTGGTATTTGCTTTAGCACTTGGAGAGCTTCACAAGTCAAATCAAGCTGTCCAAGTTCTTCAGTGAATTCCTCATCCATCTTCTCTCCTTCCTTCTGAATCTCTGCCAAGGACTGATGAACTTTCACCACGTCTTGAATTACTTCCTTCCCTTGTTGGAGCAACTTTTGGATCCATTCATTAACCACTCTTCCTTTTCTGGTAATCTTCTCAATCGTAGGCACCGATGAGAAATCGAATCCGGCAGAAGCAGGAGCAGATGGTATGGATTCCAGGGGTGTTGAGAGTTTAATCAAAACCTCTGTCAACTGCTCCACTTTTTTCTTAAACTCATCTCTGCTGATCTTTGTTTCTTTCAACTTTTGGCACAGCACGTCTATGGAAGCCCGTGCATCTTGTTGCGCTCCTTCTGTTGTTACTTTCCCTAGAGCCACCTTGGTGATCTGATAATCAGCAGCTGTTACATCATCCCTAGTTTTGTCACCGAGGAGTGGCGACCCTGCGAACTTATCTCTGAAGCATCTACCAAAACTCTTGAAACTGTTTTGGGTTTCTTGGCTGATTTCGCAGTAGAAGTCTTGAGTGAGCTAAAATCAAGGGGTGGTAGGGGTACAATCACCTTCCTCTTCCTGGGAGTTTGCTCAAGTAACCATTGTGGAGTATCAGAAGGAACTGCTGATGTTGTAGTAACTAGTAATCTACTCTCAAGAGGAGAAGATTCTACTATTGGAGGGGGAACAGTAATCAACGTGGTAGTAGGTGCAACAAAGAGAGGCACAGGTTGTGGCGAGCTGGTAATTATTTGGGTTCCAGTAGAGAGGGGAGAGAGACCAGAGAAAATGCCTGCCATACTTGAAGAAGTGAATGGGGATTGAGGAGATTGGAGTGGTTGTTGAGGGGCAGGCACAGATTCAGACTCCAAACCCTGGGTTGCAAGAGACAAAGTTTCTTTGGTCTGACTATCAACAGATGATGGAATCAAGATTTGACTTCCTTCCTCTTCCACATTAATTTCTTCTTTTTCTGGTGACGTTGGTGATTCTGGCACAACCACCGTTTCAGCTGGAGAAACAATTGAAGAGATTTGTCTTTCTTTCCTCCTCCTAGGAATCCTGATTTTTATAGGCCCCCCAGAAGATTCTTTGCCCTTTTCCTGTTGGGAGGGCCCCACCTCTAAAGCAGCCAATTTGGGAAACTTGTCATCATTGAAATTCATCCCCCAAGAAGAAAGCCATTTCTTCGTACGAGCCAATATTAGGGCTGACCTATCGGTGATAGAGGCTTTCTCAGTAACTGACCAATCAATAGGTGGAAAAATGTATCGATCTTCGTTAAGCCCATCATAGGACATATCCAACACACTTTCATTATCTGCAGTGCCATCTGGCAAATCAGAAAGCCCCAGTGTCTGAATTTCATCAATAGTAAGCCTACTATTATCCTTTCTGCGTATCGCAACTTCGTCCCGCAGATCAATCCAGATGTCCTCAATATCAGGCCTGTGCAGATGTTGAGCTCCATAGGCCCGAAGCACTCCTCGGATGTCAAAACCATCCCGAGATTTCATATGCTTCTTTAATTTCTCCTGAAGTTCACATTCGACATTTTTGGCCTTAGCCGCTGTCGAGCAAGTATATCTCCCAATAGAAATTGGGAAGGATACTGCTGCCTTGTGCTTGCTCTGTTGGAACTTGTGGAAATCCAACAATTGTCTGACCAATTCCAACAAAATTAATCTATCCCCAGGATAGCGAGGCAGACGGAAAGGCTCTCCTGCATACATCACTGTTCGAATGTATGTAAACTTCCTAAACTGTAGGAAGATACATCCCCATTTAGATACCTCGGCCCAAGCCTCATCGGAGACTCTTGTTTTCTCTCAATCCGGGTTCGATCTGCAGATGTTCTCATAGAAAAAGGCATCATTAACCCTTCTAAACTGATCCTTAGACCCCTTCTTCGTTATTTGCGGAAAATGCTTGTAGATTGGGTTTGTGATCCTGCTGCCTTTTGTATCGAGCCCGGGATAGTTCCTCATCCCGCCGCCGCATGAAATCACATACGAGAACATGTAAAATTTTCCCGTCGACAAGACCGTCGTCATTTGGGCATCAATCTCATCACTGATCAAGGTTCCCCAGTCAATCCCTTGCTTATTCTTCTTGATGGTGACCATGAACTGGTACATCCATCCGTGAAATAGATTTGACTACGTAAACCAAATGCCCGGCTAAGAAGTGTGATGATATCATTTATCTCTTGTATAAAGTCACACCTAGGAATAGTCCTAGGAAATCGGGATACCGCTGGCTTAGCTTTAGCCAGGAACTTCTTGTTAACATCTCTTATACAATTCTCCTGGTTAGTGTCCCAGGTTTTCTGGGCTGACTTCATATTCAAATTCCCATACTCCTCGAAATTGGGTAATTTCAGGAGGTCATCAAGATAAATCCCATCTAGCTTGATCACTACTTCTCCTGCTGGGTTCCTAACGGAACGAGAAGCAGAGTCGTAGTTAGAGGCACAGGCCAGAATGAACTCTGGACATTGGGCCGATAGAGGAAAGCCTGCTGCCAAAGGTAAGCCACTGTTTGCTAAAGAGGTCATCCATTCAGTTTGACTGGGACTTTTCACCCTGTTCCAGAAATCGTCCATGTCAACATTACCGAATTCGGTATCCCGAATATCGTAATTACAGTCAACATATGACGGGGATTCTGGTTTCTTAAACTTATATTTCATCCTGCTTGATTTCTCGGTCTTCTCTTGTGATGGACCGGGGTCTGTCATGAAGAAAATCGGATGAAGAGATGCTCGGAAAACCCTGGTGATGCTATGCACGCTGAAATACCCGATTGAAGGTATGTGACGGAAGATAAAAAGAACCCGACAGGCTGAAGGTGTCGGAACTTTGGAGGAACCCGACACGCACTGCCTTTGACAGAACTTCGACGGAACCCGACACTTAGTGTTACTGGCGGAACCTTTTGAGAACCCGGTACCCACTGTTGAGATCGGAATATTGAGGAACCCCGAACTTCGAGCTCTCTCTGTACTTTGGGCAGATTAAGGAAAGCCTGCAAAACAGCTTCCGAAGTCCGGGTAGCACAAAAAGAATTTCTCCTTTGAGTTTTTGCATATAAAACCTTTTTTCTTTGATAATATTCCAAATATCATGCAAACAATTGTAATTCAAAAGGAACAAGACTAACCGATATTTGCGAAGAAGAAAATAAACCCTAGAAAACCCCAAAACGCTTTCGAAAACGATTCAGAGGAAATAAGGAAGAAAAATCTTCAACAATCGGCAAGGAAGTACACGGAAAACGTTTCTTAAATCAAGAACAAAGGAGGAACGATTAATACCTTCCAATCGAGACAGGTGAAAATGAAAACAATCGATCCAGTATGATAACGCGAGCTTGCGGGTTTTGGGAGCAGGAGAACATGCGCAAAAATCCACGGTGTAAAATTAAGAACGGTGAAAATGACGTGTAAAAACCGCATATTTATAAGAAAACCAATAATAAATACACATCAGCTCCGCACGTGCCAACGCACCGACCGCTTAGCATGTGCCACGTCAGCATGTTGGAGGAGTTCGGAAACCCGATGGGAAAAGATTTGGTGTATTTCGGGTTTTGAGCGTCGGAAAACATGGAACACAAAACATGTCTAGAAACACGAATGTTCCGATGTGTTAAACTTCCGAAAACCCGATTTACAAAGGATTTTCTTAATACTTGGCGGGTTTCGGGAATCGGAGAACATGCCATATAAAACATGTTTTGTAACACGAATGTTCCGATGCCTTAAGCTTCCGAAAACCCGATTTGAAAGGACTTGCTCAATATAAAGCGGGATTCGGGAATCGGAAATCAAGCAACACAAAGCATGTTTTAACTCATGAATATTCCGATGCATGAGATATCCGAAAACCCGATTTACTCATAAAGAATCAAAACTCAAAAGTGTTAAGAAAATTTTGTAGGGGTTATCCAACCATTTCGTCGTTAACTCAAAATGGGGATAACACACTCCCAACAACCGAAAGGAAATATAGACTAAAACCTAGATAGAAATAGAATTGCTTCCACATAAAAAGCTAATGAAAAAACCCTAGCCTTCACTAACAGGAGAAGGCGTAAAAAGGCCGAAAACCCACGGTCACAAAGTAAATGACCATAAGAAAAAAAAACCACCACCTTGAGTAGCAAATATAGAGCCACAATGGAGAACTTTCCACCAAGACAAAATAGGGCAGCCCCACTCACAAAAAAATATATGACATAAAAAGGAGCCAAACACCTCCATGGTCGTCACGATAAACCAGTCCTGGAGTGACCGCCAATAAAAACTGTTGTCACTAAAAACCAAGCCAAAGTAATAAGAAACCAAGTAAGCCTCCAAATAAAGTGTCATAGGGACATAGGAGCCAAGGAACCTAGAGCAATATAGAGGGGCTATCACCTTTGACCGAGAATCGCCCCACCATGAGCTAAAACCCATCGTCCACAAAGAGATAGACAAACAAAAATTTGGTTGACAAAACAACTATTGCCAAAAGAAGTTATGTTATCTATTAGAAATGCTCAGAACCCATACTCTCCTCCTTGGCTAATGACACCCCAAGCAAAGCTCCCGTGGGGAAAACCCTAAAGTTAGTGTTTTAGGGAAGAAAAGGGAATGACGAGCGCCTCGCCCATTTCCATTTTTGCTTTAAAAAACCCCATAATTCCTACCATCAAGTAGCTTAATGTTAATGTGCCCGACCTAAAATTGTATCCAAAAATGTCTATAACCGACCTAAAAACTTTTATTTTATATTATTTGTAGGCATGCAATTACCTTTTATAATAATATAAAAATGACTTGGGTTAGTATATGCTCATTATTATTATTAAGCACATATCTTTATAAACGATTATAATTTCCCTTTTAATCAAAAACAAGGAAATAGGAAATTGAGGGATGAAGTTTAATAGTCGAAACACTTATCCTAAACATGAATGAGAGAGTGAGTACATTGTAGATGAAACATGCATGTTTGTTCAAAAGAGAAAAGATAGAACACAATGTTATGGGGAAACACGTGTTTGGCTATTTGTAGGGGTTCCCACTCTTACCTTCGTTATAGGGATTGTTTACTTAAGTCTATAAAAGACACGGAAGTTAACAATTGTCTTTCCCAATCATGTGATCATAATAGTTAGGTAAGGTTTGGTTCATGTAAATTCGAAATGTCCCATGCAATAATTGTTTTAGTGGTGATTGGAGATGGAGAGCAAATTAGCTTTGGATGCTGAGTACTTCCATACGGTATAAGTTTTCTTACAGATTTAACGAAGATGCTAGTTTTTATAATTCAGTCTCATTTTTAAATTTTAAATATGATAAAAAAATTGTATTTTAATAGATAGTGTAACATGGTATGATATATATTAATTAGATAATTAACTTATAATTCATTTATTAATGATCTTTTTAAATTGTTTATATAATTGTGTTACTTGTTAAGGATATTTTCCAAAAGATATTATATTTATTTTTTATTTATGTGCGCACGCACACACACACACACACACACACACACATATATATAAGACATCTACTTAAAAGATATTTATTTTCCTTGTTTTTAATTCATAGACCTCAATAACCATTTCAAATTGGAATTCAATGTCATTTTATGAAAATGTAGGTTTTAATAGATGGTATACCATTTGTAACATCATTATACCACAACGGTTAATCATTGTATTAGTGATCGATACCATATGGTTTTGGTTTTTGGTTTATGCACGCCATATATAATGAGACATTTACACATTGTTCCAAAACTAATTAATAACATTTATGTTGTGTTAAAACTTGATAACTCCATTTGTAACATACCATCATATCTAGTAATTAGACTCTAACCCCTTAATTAACTGTTTGAGTCAATCGTATTATTATTTTAAAAAATTAGAGAGAGCCTTTCCCTTTCTAATATTTCCCATCATGGAAACCAACCGAGAGGCGTAATGCTATTTTGTTGCTAGTGAATTATTATGCATAGGAGATGCAATTTGTGTTTTCTTTTAATTTAATTTTTAGTACATTATAAAGTTCGACCATGTTGGCATGATTTAGTTATAATAAAATATATCTATATCCACTTGTATAATGAAGGTAGCCAATTTCTTCATATGCTCCACACCTTTGTTTTGTTATATAAAATGTTAGACAATAGGTGCATCCATCTTGTCTAGAGCCCCAACAAAGAGGATAAAAGACAAAAAGAGCTCCTCAACTTCAACATCAATGTTACTTTTCTAACAATGCAAATATTATTTAAACATATATAAGGAAGGGTGTGATTTTAACACAAATTTCTTAGTTAATCATTTGTTTTGGAAAATTATTTTGTATATTAATTAATAAATAAAAGATTCATCGGTTGATATTTATGGCTATTTAGTAAGAATATTATGTTAATTTACAATATTGAAAAACAATATTTAGTAAATTATTGTAGTATTAAGAGGATTATTTGAATGGTTGTGTGATTGTTATTGGTATAGTGATCATAATAAATTGGAATTTATATATTGTTATGAATTACACTTACCTATCAATGTGAGATTAAATTGTTGAATAAATGAAAAATTTATAAAACAATTACAATATATACACTTACTTAATCAATTATTATATTAACAAGAACACAAAATAAAATAATTTTTTTAAAATTAAAATGTATATAATATCACTACTTAACTTACCAACCAATATTAGATTAATTCATTTATTGAATGAGGATTTAAAATGTAAAAACAATTTAAAGGTCCATTAGGTAATATGTCATGCATTCAAACACAATAAAAACATTAATCAATTTTTTATTTAAACCAATCGTGTTCTTTACGCCGCTATAAAACTGCAATAATATTTCCCTTTTAATAATATTTTCTAACTTGTAACAATGATTCAAAGTTATTTGAAACAACTATCATAACGATAAATGCAATCCATTTATTCGTCTATATTTAACAAGAAGACACGTATCTTTTAAAGTCGTAAAGGTAAGGAGTCCACATCCCACATGCGCAACATTGACAACTTGCCATATAGTTTTATGATAGGTGTGGATTGGGAAATATATTAATCTCTTAAGGAAATCTATTTTATTATTTCTTTTAGAGAGGATAATTATTATGTGTTTTTTTAAAAGTGCGGGGACATAGCTTTCTTAAACCGCACACTATCACCTTGACTAGAGTTTGACTTGTATAAGCTAACCCAAATGTTTGTTCCCCTCCACTAAACGGGTCGTTAGCTTTTTTTTTTCGCTTTGAATGATACATATTCATTAATAAAGATTGAGTGCTACTTATTTATATCGTTATTTTTAACCCAAAAAAACTAATTTTTTTTTTTAAAATTATTTTTCAATAATTATTAGATAACATGATAATACATGTTATTATTTCATTCTATAGGTCTTAATTTTATTGTTAAGGAATTTTAGTAAGATGTGGGAAATTGCTTTAGAAAACAAACATATTATTGTAGATTTTAATATGTTATCATTATAAGAAAATTGAATTGATTCAAAAGAAATGACTTCTGCGTATCAAATATGGTATTAAACACCTTGCAAATGGTAAAGCTAGAGATTTTGATATAATTGTTAAGTTGAGAACCTAAAACTTACGACCACGATCCTTGTGTCTCATATCAAACATTATTTCAAACTAAGTCATCAAGCAAGGTTTTGCTAAAATATGGGCTAATTTTTTTCATTATTCCCATTTTCGAATTCGTAAATTAAATGCCAACTAATTATCAAACCGTCGTAATCGAACACTCTCAAAAAAATTATATCCAATTACATCCTCAAAATAATATTTTTCATAAAATTGATGACAACAATGAAATGGCTAAAGGAAAGCTTAGTTTAGAAACTTGCATGCCACTTTGATTGCCTTGCTACCCTTAGAGATGTAATTAAATATTATATGGACAAAAATAAGAGCTCATTTATTGCTTTGTTGATTGTGAAAAAGGATGTTCAACATAATTTTGAGAGGCAACATATAGAAAATACTAAAAGAAATTGGTATATGTTTTGAGCTTCATAATGTTTTTGTTACGCTCTATGATGTATTCATTACCAAGATGAAATATAATAATGAATGGTTAATGACTATGCACTACAAAATGAGGTTAGTATAATATGAAAACATGGGTTTTAATCTAATTAAGGTAATTACTAATGTGTTGTATATATCTAAAATTAACCACTTGCTTCTCCTTTACTAAATTAAGACTAATTATTTCCTCCTAACACCACCAAAACTAATATTTATCCCACATTAACTAATATTACCCCGTCCCATTTTACTATCCTCCCAATTAATCATCGATCCGATTATCCCCCACTAAACACTAACTATATACCTTCACATTTTTAGGAATTTAAAATTCCTACCTACTTACCCCCTTTTACCCCCTCATACAAATCACCTCACTAATCCTTGTATGCCTAAATAAGACCACTTGGAAGATGTGATAGTTAATATAAAATGTCCAAAAAACAAATGGGTTTATGTTTTTACCATTGAGAATGAGAAGGACAATCATACGTTCATTCAATGAATAAAGTGCCTAAACTTCCATATCTCGAATCTAAAATTGCATTAAAAATAATAAAAAACATGTTACTTATTTTTCGTGGTTAGGGACCTACCTTGGTTAGATCCCTAACCTTTTCAATGTTGAAATAAGAACATATAAGACATGCAAAACACAAATGAAATGATATACTTGTTTGGGGGCCCGAGGCTACCAAGCCATGGTGTAGGGTTTTATTATTAGTTGTTGATGGTGTGTTGGCTGATTTGAATATTTCATGGTTATAGATCGGTCATGGGTGCAATTGATGAAAATTGTAAGAAGTTTGTAAAATAGATGTGGGGACGACGACAGTTGTTGTTGAAAATATGCAAAATGAATATTCAAAAAGCTTTGTGGTGTCTAAATATTTATCTTTCTCTTTCATCAATGCCTGCAAATAAAACATATTCGAGCAATAACTAGAATTGTGAAAGTAACCAAGAGAGCTTAGAGAGATGATTGGATGGAGTGAGTGTGATTTTATAGTTTTTGAATGCATAGAAGATTGTGACTCATATGAGTGCAATGTGCATAAAGAGTGAGATGATAAGGGTCCATAGTGCATTCAACATGCTAATGGCTATTTGGGATGGATAAAATTAAATGTCCTCTTTTGCAAATAGGACATTTCTTCTTCTCATTGATTGTCCCCATGATATTGATTCGATGTTGGGACTTCGATGGGAATTGGTTTTTCTTTTACCTTTTCCTTTCCATTTTTGATGTGAAGATAGTGCCTACTCCTCTTCATCATCCTTATTGTGCATTGCTTCCTCTTGTTGCAGTAGGTTTACCAGTTTGTCAAAACCAACTGTCGTATCTGTCACATTTAGTGTTGTGACAAAAATGCGGTAAGAAGAGGGAAGTGCTCTCAGAACAATGGGAACGAGAGCATCATCTGTGACTGGTTCTCCTAGGGCTAGAAGTGAAGCCCTTAATTCTGCAACTCTTCTTAAGAAAGCTTCAATTTTTTCATTCTGCTTGAATTTCAGTGTATGTAATTGACTCTGCAAATTCAGTATGACATTCTTGTTCTTGGCCTCATATACTGTACTCAATTTATCCCATGCTTCTTTTCTTTGTTTTGGCATCTCGAATGTGGGGTTACACATCATCGGACACTCCAAACAAGATGATGAGTTTGGCCTTCTGATCTACTTTATCAAACTGCCATTGTTGTGTTGTATCAGTGGCTGATCTGGTCAGAGTACCATTCACAACAGACCATATCTCTTCAAACTCAAGTTGTGTCTTTATTTTTGTCTTCCATGCAGCATAGTTGCTTCCTCTGAGCAATTGTGAATTTGGAAGAAAAAATTTGGGGGCATTGGTGCCCATTTTGTAGAGATCACTGATAGGGTTTGGCTCTTATCACTCCAAGTATTAGGTCTCCCAATCTATATACCATCAGTCCGATATACCGAACCTTTCTATATACGCGCCCTTCCGATATACCCGTCAGTACGTGGAAGAAGCTTGCCCTTTCTATATACCCAGCGGTACGTGAAAGAGGCATTAACGTACGTGAAAGAATTCAATACATGGTACCAAGATAGTACTGATGGGGTCTGTGTGATTATTGACACCGCTCAAAGAAATATCCTCATACGCACACGTAACTTCACTATATACTTGGATAATTTCTCGGTCATTTATGTCATGCAATCATTCACAGATTTGATGGGATGGTTCATAGTGTGTGCACACGTGACCTAGTCCCCGTCGATTTAAAGGGACGATGCGCAGACGATGTTATTGCGCTATATTAGGTGTTAATTGTAGTAGTAGTCATGATGGCTTTACCCATAAGCGCTTTCCAGAGGCACCGTATATACCGAATGTTGCGAATGAGATCTAGGATCTCGTGAATGTTACATAACCAAAATTTTATTGTTTTTTATTACAATTACGCGCTTTACGAAAGATTTATAAAGTTTGCGAGTGACTATGGCAACCTGCAAATTAGTACAATATACAACAGTATATAATTTACATTCAAAAAACTAGAAAATTTGAATGGAAGGCAAAAATTTATGTTTTGTAGGCCTGGTGGCCCCTTGAGCCCAATACAACCCAAAATGCTAAAAATTACAAAAAAAGCTGAAAATGCAATTTTTAGATGGGTCTCCTTTTGCAAAAAATGTCCGAAATGAAAAACCAGGCCGAATGGGAGAATTTTTTTTTACCCTAAATTAGGGATTTCTCCGCTAAATTTAGTTAGTTATAACTAAATTCAAATTTTTGCTAAATTTGGCGGTTCCACCAAAAAATTTGCCAAATTCAAAATGCAAGTTGGGGGTGGGATTTGAACCATGCACCTCCCACTTCTAAGGCTTTCCCTCTATCCAACTTGGCCGCTTAAGCATTTGTAATGTAAAATGGACAATATTGTATTTAAATAAAGGCGATTTGACTCACCTCTTTAAAAAAAAGCGGCTTGTAGAGGCTCCACGTGGAAAATGCTGGTGAGAGGCGGTTTAGGGTTTTCTTTGCACTAAAAAAATGGATCTAAAGCTTTCTATATTCTTTAGCCACTGCCTCTTCTCATTTTTTTAATTATTCATTGGACTTTGCAGGTAAAGCCGCACTTTTTTTGTTGAATGCTTTGTATATGTCGATGCGAGTGTGTTTGCTTGTTTGTAGGTACAACTCATGGCATATGGAGGGTAGATTTTTTGTGCAGTTTGTTGTGCTTGGAAACTATTCTCCACCGTGTTTTGTGTAGGGATCTCTTTGATGTAGATCACTGCATGGGCTGGAGGAGTGGGCAGGGGCTGTGCGTGGAGGGAGACGCTATTGTATGCGTAGAAAAGGAACTACCCCTTTTTATATGATCTGTGCTCTTTTCCTTTGTTTTTGTTGCTAATGGCTGCCACATTTTTGTTTGCAGGTGCAGGTTTCACTGTTAGTTCACTCCTTTTGCATTGTTTGTGTCTGCAGCTCATGAGGCAGAGTAAACAGGGACGTGTGAAGGGAGGGTCAATGCTTGTTCACCATTCAAACTTCACATCCGCGAATGGCTTCACACCATAGTTTCCTCTATTGTTGCAATGCAAAGTGGACAATATTATTGATAGAAAACCAGAGATTGGCTCGGTTTCAATGAAAATACTCGGCTTTATCAATGCAACCAACTCGGTTTCCCCAAATACAACAAACTGCTAGATGTAGCAGTGAAAAAAAAACTCCTCTAATATTAGAGGAAAAACCCCTGGATGGGGAATTTCTTTTTTAAAAAATATATAGACTGCAAAGAAATTTTTCCCGGTGCTAGTTTCACCAAAGGTCAAAAAAAAAATTGCCTTCTAAGCACCTGGAAGGAACAGGAGGATGTGGGGGAGGTAGGGATGGCGCTGGGAGGTTGCACGAGGCTGCACAGGCTCTCAAATGTTGCAAACGCTTCTCCAATCTCCTCTCTCTGTGCTGCTCTCTCTTCCACACCTTTACGTGTCCAAATTCTCGCTCACAGTACCAAATGTAGATTGAGAAACAGGGCTAAGGCTTTGATTAGTTTGTATTAATCTCAATCAACCAAGATTGCATAGAATGGGCTGTAATATTTATAGATATTGCACAGGACCAAATACAAACATGAAACAAAGTTGCACAAGTGCAACCATATCCCAAAATACACAAGCTTCCAATAACATCCTGGAAGCACAAATGAATAAATACAAATATACTGTTAAAACTATAACAACATCCGTGATAAACAAATATGGTTTATATTATAACCATTATTATTTAATTAATAAAATTAATTAAATAATTATACTATTCATAATTAATTAGGATAATAATATTTTATCCTAACAAATTTACCATACAAGTTTGAACCTATATTTTCTTATCATGTAGAGCCATATGTCCCATCCCCTCTCCAAGTCAATTGTCTTATCCAAGAAAAATAAGCTTTAATTCTGAAGAGAAGTCTCTTCCACCCTCTGTTCTAGACCTAGTACTTGATGAATGGGTGGAGAGGCATCAAAAATTTGATCCCTATGTTGAAGAACTGGAAGCCTATGAAACTGGGCTTGGTACTTATTGCATTCTAGAAGAAGACGCTATGCTTCCGCGTGCGCTCATAGGAGACAAAGTTCAAACTGGTCTATGGAAGTTATACTTTGATGGATCTAGAAGTAGAAATGACGCAAGAGCAAGAGTGGTTCTCATTTCCCCTAAGGATGAGAAATTATTCTTCACGCATAGGTTGCAGTTTGCATGTTCTAACAATGTGGCAGAATATGAAGCGCTAGTGCATGGCTTGCTTATTGCTGAAAAGAAGAAAATTAAAGCACTACAAATCTTTGGGGACACATAATTGGTCATCCACCAGGTCACCAACAAATTCCAGACAAAGAATAAGCTTCTTAAAGCTTACAAACATAGATTTTGGGACCTACTTGAGAGCTTTGATGCCCTTAATCCGCAGATAATCCCATGCGAGAATGATTAAGGAAGCTGACCAAATGGCCGCGATTGGCTCACAGTTTTCTCCTATTGAGGACTTTGTCAAAGGGAACACTCAGCACATTAAGATGGTAATTAGACCATCCATTCCAGATAATAACACCAACTGGCAAGTGTTCAACAATGATGTGCAGATCGTCAATTTATCCAAAATGAAGCTGAATTTTCATCAAGTATGCAAGCTAACTTACATGACAACTATGGTGACCAAGTAATACAACTAAAGACAAATAAGTTGCCTAAAGGGTTGGTCACCTTAGATAAAATGTTCAGCCATGATGATGAGTTCAAGGGTGAAGAAAGATACATGCGCGCTGCAAAAGGATTGCTCCTCCATTACTATTGCGCGTGGAAAGGAGCTGTTGCTCAACAAGACTTGTGCGCATGAAGAAAAACAAGCCTTCATCTCTCTCTACCAAAAATACAGTGACATTTTCTCATAGGAGTATGAAGAACTCAAAGATTTTGATCCATGTATTTCTCAACACTCCATTGACCTTGATCCTGCATAAATCCCATCGACAAAAACATCGATCACCAATCCATCGGATAGAGCCCCGATGAGTAAGGAACTATCAAAATTCATTCAGAAAAAATATTTTTCCCTTCAAATGCTCTACCCGGGTTGCAAATCTGGTTCCAAAGACGTAAGAAGAATGGTGAAATCAAACATTGTGTTGATTTCAGAGATTTGAATAAGGCATCTTTAAAGGATCACTATCCTTTGCCTTGAATGGAGTAAATTTTGCGCAGATCAGTGGTGCACAAAGGTTCTCCATGCTAGATGGGTATTCAGGTTTCAACCAGATCTTGGTCAAGGAAGAGGATCAATTCAAAACAACATTTAAAACCAAGTGGGGAACATATGCATATCAAAAATGCCCTTTGGTTTGTCAAATGTGGGCTTAACATTTTAGCACGCCATAGATATTACCTTCAAAAGTTACATCAATGAATTCATCTTGGTTTACCTTGATGATATAACTATCTTCTCAAAGCAGAGCGTGGATCACATAGCGCACCTAGAAAATGTCTTTGAGAGATGTAGAGAATGTAGGGTATCTCTTAACCCTAAGAAGTGCAATTTTGCGGTGGCTCGGGCAAGCTTTTTTGGACCATGTGGTTTCAAAGGGATGGCATCGTGATTGATCCCGAGTGCATTTCAGCCATCATAGCCCTTTCCTTGCCAAAGACAAAAAAATCTCTTACAGTCCTTCCTTGGCAAGATTAAATTTGCTAGGTGTTTTATCCCTATCTTTGCAAGACTAGTTCGGCCCATCACCCTTATGCTCATGAAGGACATAACCTTCAAATGGACAACAGAAGGAAGAGAAAGCTTTAACAAGATTAATAAAGAAATTACTTGTGCGCCAACACTCATCAATCCAGATTACGCAAAGGATTTCATCCTTTATGCTTATGGTGTTGATGCAAGCATTGATGTTGTCCTTGACACAAGAAAATGAACAAGGACTGAATGAATAAATGTGGCATTATTCACCCGACGCTAAAGGATTATGAATTGAAATATAGTCACACGAGAGAATAGGTCTTCGCCATCATGCACACGCTTAATAAATTCAAGAGCATGCTTGCCACAAATCATATCAAGGTGTTAGTCTCTCACTCATCTGTCAGATACTTCATCATGGGAGCAGAAATCAGTGAGAAGAGAGTGCGATGGGTGACCAAAATCATGGAATATGATGTGACTATTAAGGCCATGAAGCTGGTAAGAGGTAGCGCACTCTACAAGCATATTATTGAGGATGCACAAAATGAACCTAAGGCTTCATTATTTCTGGATGAAGACCTCCCGCGCATAGAACATGAACAAAATATAGACCCCGACGTGCGTGACTGGATGAAGGACATGATCACATTCCTTTCCGAGGGTGCATACCCTCCCGGTTTGAATAAAACAAAGAGAAGGCATCTCAAGTTTCAATCTATTCCTTATGTTTTGATTGATTGAATTCTATTCAAAAGATATCTAGATGGTGTCTTTGTTGAGATGTATCAATGACGTGTAGACTAAATAAGTGTTAGTAGAATTTCATGATGGATTCTCTGGTGGATACTTATCTTCCAAAACTGCAACAATGAAGATCATAATGGTAGGTATCTTTTGGCCTACCCTGTTTCTTTGATGCATATAGGTGGGTCATAAAATGCAAGGAATACACTTTATTTACAGGAAAGAAAATATTAGCAGCACTTCCCCTCCGACCAATCCAAGTGGATCAACCTTTTGCGTAATGGGGTCTCAAATTCATAAGCATGATCAATCCGCCTTGAAGCATTAGACATAAAAGGGTCTTGATGACTCTGATTACTTCACAAGATGAGCGAAGGCGTCGTAGTTAAGGAATCAACTCGTGGGCAATCATCCTTGACTTTCTTGAAGGTTTAGTCACAAGGTTTGGCATTCCTCAAACCATTATCTCTGATAATGCAAAGGCCTTCCTTAGTGCTAAAATCACTGATTGGGCTCGAGTCCGAGCATTTACCTAAAAATTCTTCCAACTTGTTACCCTCGGGAAACGGTTTGACATAATCAACAAACAAGAACTTGATTAGAATCATGAAACATGCAATGAACACTAGCCAAAGATAGTGGCATACAAAGGTCTTACGTGCGCTTTGGGCAGATAGAATCATAGTCAAAAAGGTAATAGGAACTACACCTTACAAGCTTGTCTATGACAAGGAGGCCGCCCTTCCTTTGGAAATAGAGCTAAATTCATTAGCGCTTGCCCAAAAAATAGAATTTGAGGGCACAGATCAAAGAGAAATCGGGATGATAGAGTCTGGTTTATATTGAAGAACTCATTGTTTCCCTCGGAAATGTTTCGTTCCTTTTAGAAACAGATAAGGTTAGGGTTAGGAGGAATACCTGTAGAATGTCGAGATGGTGTGCGCGTACCGTAGAGAAAGATCAGACTGACTGCGAAGAACTCCTTTTTGTCTTGGAAGGACTACCTACAAATAAGAACACAAGACCACAAGATTTTGATTAAACAATAAATGAGGAAACTGCCTTGGGCCCAGGAAATATAAAACTTCCTTTCGAAGGTGGTCAGTTTCCCTGCTAATATGAATTAACACAAAAGACTGTAAAATATCAATTAAGTTGTTTCGTTGAACTGGGTAGGGAAAAGGCTGTTTTTCTGGTTTTGATCAGAGGAACCGATGGCGGTTACTGATAACCGATGCCGGTTACTGATAACCGATACCGGTGGGTTATAGGATCTTCTTGGTAGCTATGGTGTTTGTAAGGCTGGTTTATGGATGATATTAGGAAATGAGATGATGAGGGGTAAAAGAATAACGAGTTAGATCTGATGCACGTTGGGTAGTGGACTCGAAATGGATTTAGGAGGACTGAGATTCAAGAAACATAAGAAATGTTATAACAGAGGACATGCAAGATGTGACTTACTGGTTTTGACCAAGATGCAAGCTGATCTCCTTTGCTGTAAACACTTCTAGTATTTCCACTCATCTCTGCTTGGTCAAGTGAAGATCTGGACTCTGTTCCTCGCTCCCAATAATCTCTGTTGATCCAGAAATCCTTGGATCGATCTCTAAAATGAAATTCTGATCCGTTGTTTTGGTTTGGGAGCCCATTTACGAGGCCGATGGCGGTTGCGTGCTTAGACGGCGGTCGAGTAGAACCGTATCGGTAAGGAAAAAGTAGCCTATTTTTAGTAAAATCGCCCACCTTCCCTGTTTTTCTCTCCCGAGAGATCAGCCGTGGCCTTGGTCAAGTGACTAGAAGGTTGGTTTTGGAGTGCGAGAAAGGGGTCATTAGTTATGGGTGTAGGTGTAGACCAAGTTTTAGGTTTTAATTAGGCTAGTTTAGGATTAGGGCTAGGTCATGATGAGGTGGCAAAATGAGGTGGCAGGTGAGGTGATGGGGATTTATCAATTACAAGGTAATTAATAAATAATTGTGTAAAGTTTAGGTAATGAGGTTAGGTTGCGAAGTGGGATGCGGGTCACAAGGGGTCGTAAGACACGAATTTGGTGTCTACATTAGCCCCTTATTGTCGTGTAGCTTGTTCTGTAAAGCTGCGCGGACAATAATATGAAGTGGTTTCTCATGTTAAGGATATAGGTAATCCCCCTCAAATCTATCACAGATTGAGTGAACGGGAAATCAGGGATAGGGTTGATAAAGGGTACATGTTGTAGAGAGGATGGTAAAGTGGTGGGGTAGGTCGAGGAAGCGACGCATGTTGAAATGCAATAAATACGACTAGGGTACATGATTTGTGAGCAAACCAAATGATGTATAGGCAAAGGTCGATAGTTTATCCAAACAAGGGTGATATAATCCCGGTATCCAGGGGCATAGGAAGTAGCTCGGGGTATATAACGGGTAAGGTACGAGGACGTTTAGGCATGTTCGGTAATACCAAATGGTTAGTTTGGTTGAGATAAACATCACGGTCTAGAGTCAGGCAAAGTTGGTCGACAGATCAAGTCAAGGACCCTAATCATGCTAAAACACGAACAGGTGAGCTCGATTGAACAAAAGGTACATGATGGATGGATAAAAATAAAATGTTGATTGTGGGTATGGTATTGAAGTGATACGGTCGTGGGTCGGGCCAAGTTGGGGTGCGGCCTTGGGTCGGGCCGGATGGGTAGGGTGAGGCCTTTGGTCGGGCCAAGTTGTTGGGGCGAGGCCTTGGGTCGGGCCAAATGGGTAGGTTAAGGCCTTGGGTCGGGCCGAATAGGTAGGGCGAGGCCTTGGGTCGGGCCAAATAGGTAGGTTGAGGCCTTAGGTCGGGCCAAATAGGTAGGTTGAGGCCGTGGGTCGGGCCGAATAAGTAGGTTGAGGCCTTGGGTCGGGCCAAATAGGTAGGTTGAGGCCTTGGGTCGGGCCAAATAGGTAGGGCGAGGCCTTGGGTCGGGCCAAATCGGTAGGTTGAGGCCGTGGGTCGGGCCGAATAGGTAGGTTGAGGCCTTGGGTCGGGCCAAATAGGTAGGGCGAGGCCGTGGGTCGGGCCGAATAAGTAGGTTGAGGCCTTGGGTCGGCCAAATAGGTAGGTTGAGGCCTTGGGTCGGGCCAAATAGGTAGGGCGAGGCCTTGGGTCGGGCCAAATAGGTAGGTTGAGGCCGTGGGTCGGGCCGAATAGGTAGGGCGAGGCCTTGGGTCGGGCCAAATAGGTAAACAAATGGTGTGTCAGCAAGGGTGGATATAGGCGATATGTGGTTAAAAAGGGGCAAATGGTAAATAGGGGCAAAAAATAAAATTGGGGGAAAGTTGGAAGACAAACCGATGTCGATTCGACATGACCGATATCGGTTGAGGGACCGATACCGGTTTATTAGGGCAAAATAAAACCGATATCGGTTAAGGGCGAAAAACCTATAAAAAGAAAAATACGGCTTGTCATTGTCACTTTGTTATTTTGAAAACCAAATTGACTTGTCTGACGTGGAGAGTTGAGATTGGAGGTTTATTGAGTGAGGTGGAGCTATTTTGCTGGAGGAGTGAGTTGTTTGCGGGCCCGTGTGAGGAGGAGGCAGCAGTTGATTGGCCGGGGACCCAGCAGATCAGAATTGGAGCTATGGCACAGGCAGGAGGAGCAGGAGGGGCTGGACCAGCTGGACCACCACCACCTATCCCACCACGACGACGTGTCGTCGTACGGGTAGGCTCGGAACTCTTTATTTTGTGCATTTTATTGCATTATGTTGTTTTTGGGATTTGGGTAGGAATATAATGTTTTGTAGAAAATAATGAATAAATGGGAATGATTTGAAAAAGGGAGAGGGTAGATAGGTGAAAGAGGCCAAGGCGGCATGGTGGGTAGGTTTTTAGGGTGTTTGGGTGGGTAGAGAGGTAGAAATAGGGAAAAAGAAGAAAGGGGTAGGCCGCGTCGGGTTCGGCGCGGCAAATTTTCAGTGACCGATGTCGGTCACTAGCGGCGAGCATCGGTCGTGAATTGTTAGGGCGGTGGTGGGTGCAGGGCTACCGATGCCGGTTGGTCGTTGACCGGCGTCGGTGGGAGGGTGACCGGGGCCGGTTATGAGTGAGTGTGGGTTGGGTTGGGTGTGGGTTGGGTTTGGGTTGGGTTGGGTTTTGGGTGAGTGGGTTTGGGTTTTGGGTGGGGTGGTAGAGAGTCGGGGTGTGGTTGGGGGGATAAAAGGGGGTTTAGAGGATAAAGTAGATGTTGTGATAAAAAGTAGGTCTAAAGATGTGGGTTGGTTTGGCAGGCACGTCAGCAGTTGACGATGCGGGATAGGATGCCCCCGCTGTTGGTGCGGATGCGGCCACACATATCCGCAGCTCACTGGGCGATCATGCGTGAGGTGGGACTTGGTGGAGTCCAGAGGTACAGAGCGATAGAGAGAGATCACAGCCTGATGGTCGCCCTCATCGAGAGATGGGATCCGGCGACCAATGTGTTCCATCTCCCGACTGGGGAGATGACTATCACGTTGGAGGATGTGTATCGCATCCTTCGACTACCTATCGAGGGAGAGGCGATCTTCCGAGTAGATTCGAGAGAATGCCATGGACAAAGATATTACGAGTTTTGGAGATGCGGCGCGCTTACTTACCTATCACAGCGCGAGCATTGGGTATGGTGACATGTACCGTGCGCATCGACACGAGACACGGCTGGCTGTGCTGATGATGATTGGGATCACCTGCTTCACCCTCCCGGACTCAGAGGGAGGCCGCTTTCCACGGGCATTGATGGGGGTGCTTCATGAGATGGTGGAGGAGCATACCTGTTATGCTTGGGCACCAGTATATCTGGTGCAGTTATACAGAGAGCTCTGGGGTTATCGCCGGATGAGGTGATTCGGTATCTGTTCGACATTTTTGCTGCATTGTTGGGCATATGAGCACATCATATGCATCAGGCCAGTAGGGTTACCGCAGCAGCCAGGGCCACAGGTCATATACAGGTACGGCTTTCAGAGGTGGTTGGGGGTCGTGGGGCAGCCACGAGCAGTGCTTGCAGGGCGGGATGTCACCTATTACAGGCATTTATTAGAGGGCCTGACAGCGGTAGACATCATATGGAGACCTTACAGAGGTCATCACCCGCACAGAGGAGGCCGAGTACGGTCTGGCGATGGATCCAAGACACTTTTTGATAGCAGGACGGAGGCCGAGAGAGTACGAGAGGATACCCCTAGAGAGGGTACGCCGGCAGATGGGGCTGCGACAGGACGAGCCACCTCCCTTCCCTCAGTACAGGAGGGATGATGTAGAGGCCCCACTACCTACACCACAGCCCTTGGATCCAGATTGGGTTGCGAGAGAGCAGCAGATGATGGCATAGATGATGCTGGGTGCACGGAGCATACAGAGGTTTGGTGGGCTGGTCGAGAGCAATGAGGGTAAGATGTAGCCCGCATACAGCCCTGAGACTTAGCGGTGTGGCAGAGAGAGATCAGCTTAGGGGTCAGGTGCAGCTCTTACAGGGGCAGCTTTAGCTGCTGCAGAGCACGAGTACGATAGGGTCTTACGGCAAATAGCCGGCTCGTGTACAGAGCACAGGCAAGACCACCACCACAGCGGGACAGCCATAGGTGCAGAGTGCAGTACGAGCGGTAGTACAAGAAGCGAGCACCACACAGCAGCACAGTACGAGCCCGAGATACCACCACGGCCACAGCACACCACTAATGCAGCACCATCACGAGCACGAGGCATTGGTAGTAGGAGTTCGAGACCAGGCCCAGACTACTACGTGGCACGGACAGATATATGGAGGCGAGGGCGGAGGCCCGGTATTATCAGGATATCCTTGATAATACCGGAGCTGAGTATCAGCCGTATGCGGCACACCGAGCGGAGACCTCACATAGTCAGAGGTCACAGGGAGGCGCAGCTACAGCCGGTGTGTCCGTTACAGGTAGGAGGCGAGAGGCACCGCAGGGACCAGCAGGGAGAGGTGCTGAGGGTGGTGGGGAGAGCTGAGGGATCCCCACATAGTTTTTGTATAGGGACATGGGCACCGGTCTGCGAACCGGTTGTGTTGATAGAGGCCTGCGTGCCTACATTTATTCATTTATTGATTCATTATAGACCGGCCTGCGAGTCGAGTATGGGTTGTATATTTGATACCGGCCTGCGAGCCGAGTATATTTTTGATATGAGGGACCGCTTGCGGTGAGTCGAGATTTTGATAGTTATTGCGGCTGCGTGCCGACTTAGTTTAGTATGATGAGATCACAGAGGCCCCGATGCAGGGCACATTGTATATTTGCAAATTTGTATATATATATATATATATATATATATGATGTTTTGATCCACATGTTGTGTTCAAAAATGTTTTTAAATATTTTGTCGATGGTTTGTGGTATAGAATATATGATGAGTTTAAGTGACATGTTGATATATGGATGATGTGTTATGTGATGAAATGTTGCATGTTTTGGGCTGGTTTTGTGACATTGTTATATATGTATCTGATGAGTTGGATCCAAATGATGTATAGATTGATAGTTTGTTGATATCTTTAGTTGATGGTTTGTTTGTTTTTGTAAAATAGATGATGTTATGGACATTGTAATGATATGTGTGGTGGATGGAGAAATATGGATAATGGTGTTGTGATGCAGGAAAAGAGGCGGGCGCGACAAAAATTTGGTAAAAAAATGAAGAAAAGACGATGTTTGAAGGCCAGGTGTGTAACCGATATCGGTTAGGTAACCGACGGCGGTAGGTAGTAGACCGATATCGGTTGCATAACCGATACCGGTTATTTAGGTATGAGCTTTTCTAAAAATAAAAAAGCTAGGGTGGCAACTTAAGTTCTAATTTTGAGAGCCATGCAAGAAGTTAAATACGCGAACGCGACGCTTTTTGACGACTGAGACAGGTAATTGCATGAGAAATTTGAGTGATAAGGAGAAAAGAGACAGGGAAGGTGATTGTGATCTGAGATTCAGAAGACAGAAAGGCAGGTTTGAAAAAGGTGGTAATAATGGCAGGACGAGGAGAAACATCCAGCAGGCAGGGACAAGAGGGAAGACAAGGGCCACCTCAAGCTACCGCAAACCAAGAGGTAACGTTTTGTTTGTGATTTGACTACTGCATGTTTTGTGAATAAGATGGGGGAGAGTAGGTGGGTAGATATGAGAAAGAAAACATGAGAACAAGGGTTGCAGGTGAGGTAAGTGTTACGGGGTAGGCAATCAGGGGTTTCAGGTATGTTTGTATGTATAAAAAGGAATAAACGAGCAAATTATTGTCGTAGGTGGTTGTTTTTAGGGAAGGTGTATGTAATTGACAGTGACCGGTAGCGGTTAGGGAAAACCGGTATCGGTTACTGAACCGATACCGGTTATGTATAACCGATACCGGTTACTGGAGGAATTTCCAGAATGTTTGAAAAACCCTGACGGATTGAATGGTTGTTTGTTGTTTTGGTGTATGCAGGCAGAGGCAGGGTTGAGGATGAATGATAGTGTGCCAGCGCTGTTGTCACGAATCCGAGCGGATGTAACACCAGCGGAATGGACATTGATAAATCGTTTGGGGTTAAGTGGAATCCGTTATTATTCACGAATCACACGTAACCATGGTATGTTACAGGCGTTGATTGAGAGATGGAATCCCGAGACAAATACCTTTTATCTGCCAACAGGGGAGATGACAGTAACATTGGAAGATGTGTTCCGTATTTTGAGACTCCCTATTACAGGAGAACCAGTATATCAGGCACTACCTAGCGCGGCACGGGGAGCGATAACCGCAGTATTTGGTCCATACGCATGAGATTTGACACAACGAGGTTTATCATTTACGTATGGGGTAATGTATGCAGCACATCCTGAGGAGACAAGGTTAGCAGTAATATTAATGATAGCGGTAGGGTATTATGCATTACCGAGGCTAAGGGGAAGATTTCCAAAGGCATTGATGTGTGTTATTTGGGAGATGATAGAAAGGAACGTGACTTTGCATGGGCACTGTATATTTAGGCGGAGTTATACAGGGGTTTATGGGCTTGTAGGTGAAATCACGGACGACAACTTTGGATTGTTCGTACTTATTACCTTTATTGGGCCTATGAGCACATTGTTTGTGTGCGACCAGTAGGCCAATCCATCCAGCGAGAGAGACCGGAGTACGAGGGTTGGGATTCGACCCGGTCCGACAGAACAAGAGGTAAGATCCCGTGCCGTGACGGGTGACATTGAGTATTACAGGCGGTATGGGAGAGAGTGACGCATGCGGATATCATTGGAGGCCTTACAGGAACTATATGGTAACCGAGAACATAGGCCGAGGAGTTGAGAGGTGTAGAGAGGTGGATCGCGGGGCACGGGCCAGGTGAATATGAGAGGATTCCTATAGATCGCGTGCGCGACAATTTGGGTTTGTGCAGGACATACCGCAGGCTTATAGACCATATATGAGGATCGATGCCGAGGCAGCATTCTCACCTCCCCGGCCAACACCTCCAAAAGGGCCCGAGGAGATAGCGGCCCGATCGCAATGTAATAGATGCGAGAAGCGACGAGAGCCTATAGATTATGGTGGGTAGCGAGAATCTGCGAGGTGTACGTGATCGTCTGACATATCTATGATTACAGCAGAGAGGATCGGCTGCAGCGTTTGGTTCAGCAGCTCCAAACGCAGGTGAATGAGACAAGAGGATTGTTAGCGGTTGCGGAGGCACGAGCAGCGAGACTAGAGGCTGGAGTCCTCCATGCGAGGGGGCGTATTCATATGTTACAGGAGAGATTGGTAGATCAGTGGGCGGTACCAATATCCATGGTACCTTTGAGGACAGAGAGGCCTGGCGAGAGGGGTCGACGATCACGATCATCACCTAGTTCGGGATGAGGCGTGAGGGTCTAAATAAATGTTAGCAAGGTATAAGAATAAATAAGAGTACCGACCTGCGTGTCGATGATAGAGAAGATGTATTTGTTTAACATCTAAATAAAACGAGATATGTATGCTGATTTGAGTTATAATACTAAGAATGTTTTCGTTTTGACTTTCGGTGTTTTGAAAAAAGGATAGAGAGGAATGTGATGAAATAAAAATACACAAAAATATTTATATTTTACCACACATGATAAGTTCTGGTAGGGGATGGTCGAGCTAACCTTGGGAGACCCCATGTCTCCTAAGTGCTGCCTACATAGCCCATTGCACAAAGCAAGGAAGGGCCTCAGACCGATGTAGTTCTCCCTTAGGACCAGGGAGAGGTGAATTCAGGCAATTGGTTGGTTGGTAAAAAAATATTGATATTAATATTGGTAAAAAAATGAATTGGTGATGTTGTAAAAGGTATAAGGGAAGCGAAAGTTAGCCTACCCAAGTAGAAGGGAACCATGTCCTGATTAAGATCAACACACAATCCTAGATGCGAGGCAAAGCGGAAAGAGCGCTCCGTAGGTGAAAAGAGCTAAACAAACCACACAACGTAGAACGAGCTTGAAACCCTAGGTACCGTGCATAGACGAGAAGTCAATAGGTGAAAAGAGTTGTATGATCACAATATATTGAGCGTACGTTACGTCCCTTGAGTTGAAGCAAATGGTGAGCTGAGGTGAATGATATAGGCCGAGATACGAGAGAACTTGTTACAAAGTGAGTGTTACGACGAAAGAGAACCTACCCTAAATAGACAAGTCCATGACCCAAAAAGTTCTTGTGAATGAGGCTTTTATTTGACTGAATATAGACTGATCAATGCGGGAAGTCTACCAGGGATATGGATTGTTTTATTCTTGAGGTCTTCACAAAGCTGATCAATGCAAGAAGCTTCTGAGAAAAGGCTGACTGTGTATAGCTGTCCTTCGGGGGAGCAGTCTATTTATAGTAGCAGATATGATTTTAATGCATAGCTGTCCTTCGGGGGAGCAGTCTATATTTAATAGCAGCAATAATTTGGCATATAGCTGTCCTTCGAGGGAACAGTCTATATATAATTTAGATAGCTAGATGTTCTTTTGGCGTGAAGCATCTAGTTTGGTAGGAAGTTTGACTCAAGAAAATCCCATAAGAATACGGCTTATTTTAAAACTTTGAAGTCATGGACTAGACTAAAAAGGGGAAGGCATCGTTTAGGTGAGGTGAGAATCAAACTATGTGAGCTTGATTTTTATTATGAGGTGTAGGAAACGAAGTGCATGTGGTGGTATGTGAGCTCAAGGGACGAGCAGTAGGTAGATAAAAAGTGATATAACACTAGATTCAACAGTAGAATGGTCGAAGATGCAGGGCATTAAGGGGTTCAGGCTCAGGCTTACCATTAAGCGAAGCTAAACGATAAGTGCCTGATCCATAAGTGTGAGTGATTATATAAGGCCCAATCCAATTGGGAGCAAATTTTCCACGTTTGCTCTTTTCTAGTTTGGTTACATGTTGATTCTCTTTGAGGACAAGATCACCAACCTTAAAGGTACGCTCATGAAGTCGCTTATCATAAGCACGCTTGATGCGTTTTTGATAGATTTGAAGGTGATCGAGAGCTGTAAGACGTCGTTCGTCAAGAAGCTCTAATTGGGCTAACCGCTCTTGGCGGAAATCATCGTTGGTGAGAATATCCTGAAGAGATATTCTAAGGGAGGGTATTTGTATTTCGAGAGGCAAAACAGCCTCGGTACCGTATACCAAAGAAAAAGGTGTGGCATTAGTAGAAGTACGAATGCTAGTACGATAAGCCCAAAGGGCAAAGGGAATGTGATCGTGCCAATTTCTTCCGGATTCATTGACAACTTTCATGAGGATTTTGGTTAGGGTTTTATTAGAAGATTCAGCCTGACCATTGGCCTGCGGATAGTAAGGCGATGAGAAACTAAGTTTGATACCAAAGTTGTCACAAAGGTCTTGTAACAACTTGTTTTTGAAAGATTTACCATTATCGGTTATTAGGCGATGAGGAATACCAAAACGACAGATAATGTGATGGTTAATGAATTCGACAATTTTTTCTTTTTTGATTGAAATGAGTGGAATGGCCTCTACCCATTTTGTGTAATATTCGGTTGCTGTGATTATCCAACGGTGACGTTGTGAAGAGGTCGGGTGAATCTCACCAATAAGGTCTAAACCCCATTGTGAGAAAGGCCAAAGATCTCGTGCGACCTGCAGCGGATGGCTAGCGATATGTTGAAGGTTGGCATGTTGTTGACACATAGCACAACGCTTAACATATTCATAGCAGTCGTTATTGAGAGTAGGCCAATAATAACCTAGGCGAAGGATTTGTTTAGCCACGGCAAGGCCACTAAAATGTCCACCAAAAATCCCATCATGGACTTGTTGGATGGTATAGGTGACCTCCGCGCCGGTTAGACAGTGAAGGAGGATGCCATCAAAGCCACGTTTATAGAGGAGTCCTCCCATGACAACATAACGCGAAACACTTTTAAGAAAAGCACGTTTTCCGTTACTAGTAAGGTCAGAAGGGAGAACAGAGGTTGTAAGGTAGTCGTGAAATTGGTGGTACCAGGTATCCTGCGAATTAGTAGACACAGTATTTATCATGCAAACTACCGGGGTTGAATAGGATGGTGCAAAAGTTCTTTGGACCACAACGAATAATTCAGAGTCGGTTGGTGCGGCGGGAATTTGCGAGGCTAAGCAAGCCATAGTATCCGCGAATTTGTTAGTGGAGCGGGGAATGGTTTGGATAGAATAGTGAGTAAATAAGGCTAGAAGTGACTCCACGTGGTGTTTGTACTTCTGAAGTTCCTCATTTTTACATTGGTAGGTGCCCATAACTTGATTGACTACCAATTGAGAGTCGCCGAAAATATTGATAGATTTGGCACCTAAGTGCAACGCAACCTGGAGACCCAGAACAAGGGCCTCGTATTCCGTTGTATTATTAGTGCAGGGGAAATCGAGTCGGAATGAAAGAGGCATAGGCTCAGCGTCGAGAGGAATGAGAACAACGCCGGCTCCTCCACCGCGCTGGCATTTAGATCCATCGAAGAAGAGGGTCATTTGATACGACTCTTCCCCGAGTGAAAGAGTGGCGATGAGTTCGTCGGGGAATGTAAAATTGGTAAATTGTTCCCCAGGTAAAGGGGCCTCCGCAAGTTGGTCTGCAAGAGTTTGTCCTTTGATTGACTTCTGTTGTATAAACTCAAGGTCAAGGTCGGCGAGGAGCATGAGCCATCGAGCGATGCGTTGGTTTAGATGTGGTTTGGCGTACATATAATGAATGGGGTCCGTGTTGGTGATGACAAAAGTTTTGTGATTCAGGAGGTAATGTCGGAGTTTGGTGGCTACGAATGATAGGGCTAGGCACAATTTTTCTACATGTGTATACCTAGTCTCGTACTCCACGAGGGTACGACTTATATAATAAACGGCCTGTTCTCGGCGTGCCGAGTCCCGATGTGCGAGCATAGCTCCTATAGCATGGTCAGTGGCGGAAAGATAAAGGTAGAAAGGGCGGTCGTCCTGGGGTGGGATAAGCACGGGTGGCTGCAAGAGATAAGTTTTTAGAGCTTCGAAGGCTTGGTGACACTCCTCACTCCATTGAAAGGCAACGTCCTTTTTTAGAAGGTGATGAAAAGGGTGACATCGATCCGAGAGTTGGGAGATGAAACGCCGGATGGATTGAAGTTTACCCTGCAAACTACGCAATTGTTTGAGGTTCTTGGGTGGGGGCATTTCTAGGATAGCTTTTACTTTAGATGGATCGACCTCAATGCCACACAAAGAGACAATAAAACCAAGAAGTTTTCCCGAAAGGACACCAAAGACACATTTCTTTGGTTGAAGGCAGACGACGAATATTGCAACAGGCGATCGAAAATAATGGTTAAAACATCGAGATGTTCACTGCGATGTTTAGACTTGCCAAGAAGATCGTCGACGTAATCTTCAAGGATAGTGTGCATAATGTCATGGAAAATGTAGGTCATAGCCCGCTGATAGGTCGCACCAGCATTCTTAAGGCCAAACGGCATGACACGATAACAGAAGGTTCCCCAAGGAGTTATGAAAGCGGTCTTATGTTGATCGGCGGGTGCGACCAAAATTTGGTTGTATCCTGAAAAGCCATCCATGAGAGAAAGCATTTCATGGCCCGCAGTGAGATCAACAAGTTGATCAATACTGGGTAGGGGAAAGTCATCCTTAGGGCAAGCAAGGTTAAGATCCCGGAAATCCATGCATATCCGAAGTCCCCCCGTCGCTTTCGTGACAGCACGATGTTAGAAATCCATTGAGGATAGTCAATAGGCAGAATGAAGGAAACAGAAAGGAGTCGTTGGAGCTCCTCTTTGACCAAAAGGGCAATGCGTGGATGCATTTTTCTCAATTTCTGTTTGACTGGTTTGGAATCGGGGTTTAGGGTGATGTTATGGACGGCAATGGTAGGATCAATTCCTGGCATGTCAGCGTAGGACCAAGCGAAAGCTTGGTTGTGGGTACGGAGAAAGGTAGTAAAGGCAGCTTGTTCTGATGTGTTAAGGGATTGTCCAATCTTCACAATGTGAGGATCCTCCTCCGTGTGGATGTTGATTTCAATAGTAGACTCGTTCAACATGGTTTGAGTTTCAGATGGTAAGGCGCATTGAAGATAGGAGTCGTCCGCCCCAAGGTAAGTGAGGATGGAGTCATCATCCTGGCACTCAACAATATTAATCGAAGGCGAATCCTCTTCGATCATGTCTGGATACAGAAGGGGAAGAGAAGATGGGTCCTCATTATCGCGTTGATAAGTGAGAGGACCTATGAAGATGGCATTTATGAAAAAAAAAAGTTAGGAGGGATAGATTCAGGGTCCATTGATTCTGTGGTGATGATGGCAAAGTGGGTGATGATGGTTCGGTAGGGGTGACGTTGTCTTCTTCCAGAATACAGCTGACACGAGGTGTCTCCTGTGTAGGTGTTTCAGGAAAACCGAGACCACTGCGATCATTATGTTTGCGTGTGGTGATGGGGATGAGCGTATGTCGGCCTTGTTCATAAAGACCAAAACCAAAGCCTTTCCAAGCACAGCGAGTCAAGAAGGTGAGGGCGAAGCGACGATTTGTCAGGTATTGAAAATCGGATTGGAAGGGGACCACACCAAGAGGAGGTTCAGGGGTAATGGAAGATGCGTCAACACCCCCATATGTTAGGTTGGTGCGGCAATGGGGTGGTCCGTAAGAGATTACTTCCCCCACGCGACGGTCGTAGGTGGGATGTGCATGTAATTGTCCGTACTCACGTGGGGTAGGGAAAGAACTAACATTATATAGCGGTACTCCCAGCGTAAGGCGTTGAAAAACATCTACTAAGGGTCGGAGGTTGGGATGTTAGCTGCGGGAAGGGAAGTGGTTTTTGCGACGGTGGTTTCATCAGTTGAAGGCGTAGGTGCAGTTGAGGTGGATGGTTGAGGTACATTTGAAGAGGATGGTTGGGTTGAATGTATGGGTGTCTTGATTGGTATAAGCACATCGTTAGGACGATATAACATATTGCAGGTTTTAAAGGGAGGAGGATCAGCTTTTACGGTGTAGGACTTCCCCTCGTACTCAAATTTTATGCATCTATGTAATGTTGAGGGAACGCATCCCATGGCCCGGATCCAAGGACGACCCAGCAATATATTATATTGGAACTCTCCCTCAAGGACATAGAAGAGTTCGGGTAAAGTACGCGGTCCTACACGAATGTTGAGGATCACGGTGCCTAAGGTAGAGGTAATAGCGTCATTGAATGACCGCAACATGATGGGGTTGGCACACATACAACTAGAAGGGATATTCATTTGTTGGAAAGCTTTTGAAGAGATGATGTTTAGGCTGGCGCCCCATTCAATCATAACACGACGTACCCGAATGTCCCGGACGTAAGCTGAGATGAAAAGGGCAGGGTCAGGATCTTCTACACCAAAGTCGATAATTTCATCTTCGGAGAAACTGACAGCAGCAGCTTGCTGTACAGAGACGGAAGTGGTGGGGGAGATGGATTATTTGGTGAGAGAGGCAACGTGATTGGGTGTTAGAATGGAGGCAACGGGCAGGGTTTCATTAGGTAAGACCTCGATCCCTTGAAGAATTTCAACAAGAGCTTGTCGATGAGATTCGAAGTCCAATGAGATCATATAGTGTCATTTTTACGGGCGATTGATGAAGCTGTTTGATCATAGTTCGGTGGGCAACTCCATTAGAGACGGGATAGGCGGGTCCGCGAATAACCACTTTAGGTGGTGGTGCAATCGGGATGGTTGAAGGAGAAAGAGATGCCGCAGGTGTGTTTTCTTTCGCTTTCCCAGTGTTTTTCTGTCCTCGAGTAGCGACACTAATCATATTAATCTCGTAGACCTGAGATGAGGAAGATGGTTGGGATAATTCATGGTCTTCAAGAGGTGGGGTTGTAATAATGATAGATCTTGGTGAGGCGGGGACAGATGATATAGTAGAGGGAATTGAAGCTAAAGGTCTCTCCCTTCGTAAGTTGTCTTTCTTAACCTTTCTATCCGGGAGAGGTGACTGACGAAGGATGGTTTTTAAAGCTTTGCATCCCTCCACATCATGTCCTGGTGTGCGATGATAGGTGCAGATTTTAGACTCATCATAACCTGCGGGTCGAGGTTTAGACGGGTCATAAGGTCTAAGTGGGGGTAGGGAAATGGTCACATTCTCCATCAACATAGCAAGGATTTTGGCGTAAGATCCTTTGAGGGGGTCAAAATCGGATGAGGGTATTGGTTGTGCGGGTTTTGGTAATGTTTGGGCGTGGTTGGTTCGTGCACGGTGGTGGTTTAGCCGAGGGTGCTTGACACGTGTTTTTCACTAAACGTGGTTTCTTTGGCACAGAAGTTACGTTCGGCTGGTTAGATGATGAGGCTACAGATGACGTGGTAGCGGGAAACAACCATGGAGAAAGGGGAGTGACAGAAAATAAATCCTTTGATGATGGGATTGGTTTAGGGTTGATAGGTGGACAGGATACGCGGGGTAACGATGTTGTTATACCCTTTGATCTCTGTATAGGTGTAGAAGGCGTAGGTCGTTTTGAAGAAAACGCAGGAGGTATGATATATTGATGTAAGGTGGAGGGATGAGGTCCCAATATGGAAGGTGGGTGTGACGATGAGGGTTTTGATTGTGATAGAGGCACGGATTGAGTTTGTCTCCTAGGTGGCGGGGTGGGTTTATTTTTGGATAAATCGAGTCGCTTAGGCGGGTGTGTTAGACTGGGCATTGGTGAGGTCCCAAGCGTAGGGGAAGATTTGGCTAAGTTAATAGAAGTGGACGGGTCATTTGGTAGAGGTGAGGGGGGTGAAGGTGAGAACATGGGCATTTTAAGCTTCTGTAAGCACTTCGGGTATATGGTGGAGGCATCAGGATTGGTCATTTGCATTTGAGTAGAATATGGCCTACTCAAACGTTCCCATAGGGCCTGTCTATCTTCTGTGGAATGACAGTCCTCACGTGTGAATATGAACTTTTGTACGGAAGAAAGACGGGTTGTGATTCCAGTCCACTGTAGGTGTGATACAGGGGGTAGATGAGGCATTGTATCCATAGATGTTAAGAGGTCGACTGGTCGTTGAAAAGATTTAGGTGATGAGGGACTAATAGGTAGGAGGGCGTGTTTGAGAGGATCTGTTATGGTTAAAGAATTTGGTGATGTTGGTGTAGGAGATTTCTCTTCTAAGGATGTAAAAAGGAGTGGCGAGCCTTCCTCTTGTGTAGCAAGAGTGGTAGAAGGGGACGTTTGGGAAATAGATAAATTAGATAACATCCGTTCGCAGTCTTGTAGGGATGTGGTATAAGAAGACTCATTGACGGGAAGAGAAGTCTGGGCAGTTAACTCTTTTATGGGTAAAGGAATGATTTCGCTTTGGCTTGATGGTGGTAAAGGAGGTTCGGGCTCCTGTGTTAGTGAAGAGGCTTGATTCAAAATTTTCTCGATAGAGGCTTTTGGCTGGGTATCGAATACTGCATGGATCTCATGAACACTCTCTTCGGCTAAGATATCCTGGTTTGTGTTACTGTTGGAAGAGTGATTCGGGAATGGTTTGTTGAAGATTTTCAAATTTCGGTTAGCAGGGGCGTTAGGATTATCGAGAGCTATATCCCCTGCGTCAACCATTTCCTGCACTATGTTCTTCAACATCTTGCAGTTTTCATGACTGTGTCCCTTCACGCGGTGGAAGTTACAGAAGTCATTTTCTTTGTACCAGGAAGGTATGGCGCGAGTGGAATCAAACCCGGAATGAGGTTTAACAGGAGGTAAGGTAATGGCTCCTGCTTTGAGCAATTTTTCCAATATCACACCATATGTTTCTCCCAAGGGAGTGTAGTTGATGGGCTCTGCTTTATACTTATAAGTGGTTTTTGGTGGAGTATTGGACGGTGGTTGGGATTTGACCATCACCGCGTGGACAGCTCCTTTTGATTTAGAAGAAGTGGACGCATGAGGAGTGGTGGTATTTGGTTTATTGGTAGAATCAGGAGTTCGGAAAGTGGAGTTTTTGTTGCGCAACCGCAATTTCTCTTCCTCTAAGGCTCGAATTTCTAATTTTCGAGCCATAGTAAAGGCCTCGTCGAATGTACGGAAAGTTTGAATTTGGAGGGTAGGGGAGATGTGCTTAGCGCAGGCCCGCGTAAATAGTTCGATAAGTTCGGTTTGAGGTAAGGCATATGTAAGTTGGTTGATAAGGCCCCGCCATCGTCCAACGAAATCTGCGATAGATTCGTCTTCGAATTGTCGGATGGCATAGAGGTCCGTGATAGATACTTTCTTGGCAATGTTAATGGAGAAATGATCCAAGAAAGATTGGGCTAGTTGGTTAAAAGAGAAGATTGAGTGCTGGGTTAAAGCACTGTACCACTCCAAGGCAGGTCCTGATAAGGACATGGGAAAGGTGCGGAGTAACAAGGCATCATCATGAGCAATCAAATAACAAGCGTGTCTAAATGATCGCAAGTGTTGTTGAGGATCCTCTTTACTGTTAAAACGAGTAAATTTCGGCAACTCCCATTGAGGAGGATATGAATGAAGGGGGACGAAGGGTGAATGGGCTCCCGACAAACTTGCTCCTATGTCAAGCACTACGACTTCTCAAAAGCGAAGCCTCCAGGTTTTGCATTTTGTCCATCATTTGTTTAATTAAGTCAGTGGTTGGATGAGATGATGGTGTGGTTGTGGTGAATGGAGGCAGATTGGACCAAGGACCACCGCTGACACCGGTGGGGTTAAGTGTTGATAAGGTGTGGAGGATGAATATGTTGAGGCGATCGAATAGGGGTGTCCTATATAGGATGTTGAGGTTACTTTGGATACGTGTATGGGAATGAAAAGGTAGGCGGAGCTTGAGAAGGAAAGCTCGTGTGGATAGGTGGCAAAGAGCAAGTCATGAATGGAGCGATCTGCAAGAGAGATGAGGTAGGGCGGTCGGTGGTAATGATATGTGGGGTCCAAGATTAACAAAAGGAAAGCTAATCGGGTCGTATGAACCTCTGCAAATTGTCGGATTGGGAGACGGGCTAGAGATGCGAGAAGCAAGGCGGTATTATCAAAGGCGGAGTGGGAGCTAAATGAGCGGTTATGCGATAGGCATACCTACAAGCTGACCATCGTGTGTACGGTCAGGGGTATGAGACAAATAGTATTGTACAGCGCTGGAATTAGCATCCAGAAACTTGGCAAAGTCCTTATCTCCCACAGGAATTTTAGGAACCTCGCTGGTATCAGTAGGATTCCCCACAGAAGGTGAAGGGGGTGATTCAGGCAAAGAAATAGAGCAAGCATGTGAAACCATGGCGGCGGCTTGCTTTCGAGTGATAACAACCATGGACAGAAGTTCACAGTAGGGTTTTAATCTGTCAGGAATAGAAACAAACTCAGACTGGTAAAATTGTTAGGTTGCTGGTTTGTCAGGAATAGGAAAAGACAGTAACCGATATCGGTCTAGTAACCGATGTCGGTTATACTATAGACGCGTCGGTCGTCGTAACCGATGTCGGTGTAAGAAGTCTGGGCTAACAAGATATAAAAAGGCTGCTAATTTTATTTTTAACAACGTTTAGTATACTTGTCCAATTATTGATCACAGAAGACAGAGTATGAGAAAGAAAACAGAACTAAAAACAAGCAAGATGCACACGCAAATCCAGAGATTAACCCTAGGGTTAATTTTAATTATCGTGGGCTTATGCCTTTAGACGTAGAAGGATGTCAGAATCCTAAACAAGAGACTTAGGGGAAATGTCAAGTTGTTTTGGCTTATAAGGTTACCTCAATCGGGCGGAGGAATACCGCGGAAAAAGGGGGGATGTTTGAGCTGTTGTGTTAATTGTGAAGTGATTCGGTATGTGTTGTGCAGTGAATGTAAGATTAATTTCTTGTCAATACCGTGGATATCACCCCCACGTGTATGACCTGTTACTTAATCTATGTTCACTAGAATTGAAAAACAACAGGCAGGAATGCAATGCATGTGTTTTAAACCCAAATCGAAAGTGATATTCGATGAAGCAAAAGAGATGACTTTCACTAATGCAAGATGCAAAAACAAAGCAAGTTCTTTTACCAGAATAATAGAATACCTCGTGAATATCTTTAGAAGAAGAAAACAGCAAGTATGCTCCCTATATGAAAGCAAGCGAGAAATAAAGATAAACCCAAAATGGGTCCCACCGGGCGTGCCAAAATGTTTCCCTCGGAAATGTTTCGTTCCTTTTAGAAACAGATAAGGTTAGGGTTAGGAGGAATACCTGTAGAATGTCGAGATGGTGTGCGCGTACCGTAGAGAAAGATCAGACTGACTGCGAAGAACTCCTTTTTGTCTTGGAAGGACTACCTGCAAATAAGAACACAAGACCACAAGATTTTGATTAAACAATAAATGAGGAAACTGCCTTGGGCCCAGGAAATATAAAACTTCCTTTCGAAGGTGGTCAGTTTCCCTGCTAATATGAATTAACACAAAAGACTGTAAAATATCAATTAAGTTGTTTCGTTGAACTGGGTAGGGAAAAGGCTGTTTTTCTGGTTTTGATCAGAGGAACCGATGGCGGTTACTGATAACCGATACCGGTGGGTTATAGGATCTTCTTGGTAGCTATGGTGTTTGTAAGGCTGGTTTATGGATGATATTAGGAAATGAGATGATGAGGGGTAAAAGAATAACAGTTAGATGCAATGGCACGTTGGGTAGTGGACTCAGAAACGGATTTAGGAGGACTGAGATTCAAGAAACATAAGAAATGTTATAACAGAGGACATGCAAGATGTGACTTACTGGTTTTGACCAAGATGCAAGCTGATCTCCTTTGCTGTAAACACTTCTAGTATTTCCACTCGTCTCTGCTTGGTCAAGTGAAGATCTGGACTCTGTTCCTCGCTCCCAATAATCTCTGTTGATCCAGAAATCCTTCGACTGATCTCTAAAATGAAATTCCGATCCGTTGTTTTGGTTTGGGGAGCCCATTTACAGGGAACCGATGGCGGTTGCGTAACCGACGGCGGTCGAGTAGGAACCGGTATCGGTAAGGAAAAAGTAGGCTATTTTTAGTAAAATCGCCCACCTTCCCTGTTTTTCTCCCGAGAGATCAGCTGCGGCCTTGGTCAAGTGACTAGAAGGTCGGTTTTGGGTGCGAGAAAGGGGTCATTAGTTATGGGTGTAGGTGTAGACCAAGTTTTATGTTTTAATTAGGCTAGTTTAGGATTAGGGCTAGGTCATGATGAGGTGGCAAAATGAGGTGGCAGGTGAGGTGATGGGGATTTATCAATTACAAGGTAATTAATAAATAATTGTGTAAAGTTTAGGTAATGAGGTTAGGTTGCGAAGTGGGATGCGGGTCACAAGGGGTCGTAAGACACGAATTTGTGTCTACACTCATTAAATATGCCATGATCAAGCTAGAAAAGGATCAACAAGTAACAAATAAATTGTTTGACAGAAAGGCTAGGCCTCAAGCTTTCAAAGTTGGAGACTTGGTTCTAAAATGGGATGCTGATAGAGATAAACCAAGGTGCCATTCAAATTTTGATGCACTTTGGAGTGGCCCATACATCATCAAGTCTTGCAAAGAAGCTAACTCTTTCGAGTTAACTCACCCAGATGGAGGCACGCTTTGTAAATTCCAAAAATAGGATCTATCTCAAACCCTTCCATTAGGTTTGCTACATCATGTTGTATATATTAAGTAGTTTCAATTCCTCCAAGTGTGCTTGTAGAAACTAAAATTAGGTCACACTCCCCCTTCGTCCCTCGACATATAAGCCCCCCTTTATTACATCTACCTAGCCATGACCCCTTCACCATACTAATATTAATTTAATTAAATTAATGCGTTATCCTCACTATATTTATTATTTAAATATCTTATTTAAATAATATCTACACAAACAGTTCACTTAGACACCTCACCAAGCTAACTCAACCTAAGACCTATTCTTAGCAAGTTACCATAACTAACTAAGACTTACCCAAACCCTAAAAATCAATGCCTACACTCCCTCTAACCACATTCCCGCATGCTCACAAGAAGCTCCCAGTCTAATCCACGGATAACAACACAAGATCCAAGGAAATCAAGAGGATCTCCCTAAGTTTAGTAAACCTAGAAAATCCCGCCTTGACCAATGTCGGTTTCCCCTAACCATCGCCGGTTAATCCGGACCACCGTCGGTTACCCCTTTTATCCCCTAAACAACCTTATTCTCAAGGTTGGCAAACATTAGGAAAAAGTGGACAAGCAAGAATGAAATCTCAAAGAGATAATGCATCTTCAGAGATCCAATTCTAGCAAGAACTGACATCCAAGGAAGGAGATTGAGGATCTTCTCTTGCACAGCCATCCCAGCCACATTCTAATCTATCCAAGCAAAAGAGGAGTGTGCATGTAGCCCATGTAGAAGATTTTCTTCATTTGGTGATCACTTGCAGCCTTCAAACCCATCATCAACACCTCCATCCTTCACACATAGACTTTCAGAAATGAAATCCAAGTAAGTACAACATCATACTTTCCTGGTTATTTCATTTTATCATTATTTTATCATCCATTGTTTATCTTGCTCCCTATTGACCATCTCCAACATTTTTTACCTCCATAGACCCATCAAAACCTCACAAAAACCTATTCCAGTCACCCAATACCTCATCCCGACTAACCAAATCCTTTGTGTAATCACAAAGGAGACCAAAACCCCGTTCTGTGACGTTTCTAGATCTCACAGTAACCGGCACCGGTTATACCTAACCGCGGTCGGTCACCCCTGACCGACGCCGGTCTCTGTGTTTGCCCACACAACCTTAAACAGAGACCTATCCACCTAATTTTACCTCACCCTCACTCACTTGTGACCTACCCGAGACCTTTATTAGACCTACAGAACCCAGAACCAACCATTTGACCCGTGGACTCTATTCTAGCTTAGCTTGTTAGATTAGATCTATTTTCTTATTGTGTTTTTAAGTGAGATACCTAAATCATTTCAAAATAACAATAGGATTTACCTTGTTTTCAGCATTAATTTTTTTAAATAGTGGACTGACAGCCATCTAGGAAGTATCATGCTTCCCGGATCTAGCTCACGCTAGGTAGTTCACTACCCATATTGTTTAATTCTTTCTAGTGGTCTTGCTTTCATTACAAGTAGTTCCTCCTAGCCAAAAGGAAGCTCTCACGGTTAGCTGTGGATTCGAAGTCATACGCGCACAACAACCCATCAACCAACATTTGAACAGGTATTCCTCCTATGCCCATTACCCTATTTATTTCATCAACAATTCAAAGAAACAATCTAAGAAAAAGGTGAAACAGTGATCCCTACACATTGTTTTTTTATACATAGTTCTTTCCTCTCATGTGCTTCCCGCACCCACTCTTTGTTTCTTCCAGATGTAGAGCTTCTCTCGGTAGTTGCAAGATTCAAAACAAAGTGTAGAAATGATACTTAAAGTGAAAACAAGGGCATTTTTATGATTGAACAAGTAGACTCCATGCCCAATGGATGCTTCAGGCTTCGGTCTCTTGCATCTAGCAGAAAATGGCCTCGAAAGTCACCAAAAGTGTTATCTAAATATATCCCTTAGTGATTTAGGATAACTTGAATACACATTCGGCCCTAAGTTATCTATTGAAGAAGTTACGTGCACTCAAAATCATTTGACATATTCCCTTGGTTGCGCTTTTCCTATGCACCCCTTTCCTTCCTCCTTCCACTTCCCCTTGTACCCTCCTTCCGTGTGTTCACCTTCTTCCAAGTCAGTTTCCTTTAGCCCCATGCACCTAATTCCTTGACCCTTCGTGCACCGCACCCATTACTTTGTAATAGTTACTTTGTTGTTCAAAATCGGCAAAGCACCCACAGATGCAAATCAGTTTCTAAGTTGATGTTTCGGCATCCAGGTGTGATTGCACAACATTGAAACCTCTCTCCAAGTGTGGGACTTGTAAAATGAGAGAGGAATCTCTAGATTAGAGGCTGGTTCCTCAAAATCCTCTGATCAGATCTATTATTTGCATAACTACAGAGGTTCAGATCCTAATTTTATCTTAATTTGCAAGGAGA
This sequence comes from Taxus wallichiana var. yunnanensis, assembly GCA_018340775.1. Taxonomy (NCBI): domain Eukaryota; kingdom Viridiplantae; phylum Streptophyta; class Pinopsida; order Cupressales; family Taxaceae; genus Taxus; species Taxus wallichiana. The sequence goes on from CM031234.1 coordinate 497,534,766, forward strand.
CAGGGATAAGAAATGCAAAAATTAAAACTAAACTGATAAGGGTGATACACCAAAGGAGTGGTGAGAACTTCTTGCTCATGCAAATTGACACAAATCAGAAATTGCAACATAAAACATCATGCACAGGTTGATAAGCTGTAAACAAGGGTTTGAAATGAAGCAAACAACACATACAAAGGACTGAAAGCATTCACAGAGCCTGCATTGTGATTTTCAACATCAAAATCCTTGTATTCCAACACCAAAGAGGTAGAAAAACCTGTTACAATCCCTGGAAGGTCTGATACTTGCCAAAATCACTTGTTGAAAGTGAAAACAGAAGCTTGTTGTGTAAAAAAGTGTTCCCCCTTTGAAAAATGAGCCAAATCGCTTTTACAAAGGTAATGGTCGAGCCCGGGAGAGAGAAAATGTGAAAAAATGTGAGAGCCGTTCCCCATTGACCAAAATGTATTAAAAACAGCATGGAGGTCCTTACAAACCCATGCCCTGATGTTTTGACCATGTTGGAGAAGAATGCGACCCATTTTGCATTAAAATTGGTTGTTGAAACGTCAGTTCTATCCATAGGCACGTACCAGAAGTGTTTTTTGATTTTCTCCCTCCAAACTGAACCAAAATTCAAAATTTACCATGTAATCTTGTAGAGCATTTCACCAGCTTTCCATTGATATAAAGAACGTGAAAATTTGAGCTCTGGATCGAAAGTTATGGTGATTTGAAGTTTTAGGGCAAAAATAGGCCAAAATTGGATTGCTTTGATATTTTTGACCTGGACACGTGGCGAGTTCTGATTGGTCAGGACCTTGCAAGGGAAAATTTCCCATAAAACTCGACAAGTGATAACTTGAAAAATACATAGAGTTAGGAGGAAATCTTTACCTTTCTAGAAAGCTGAGAAAGAGCTCTATCCAATGGTGTCATTTCCGAAGGTTTTGAGTGCCTAAAAATTAAAAATTTATGACTGAGGCACAATAGAAGGAAAGAATGAAAGGGAGTTAGCCACAAAATGAGTAGGGGCACATTTGGATAATAGTTACACCTTAACCATACGTTCTCTGCTCACTGTTTGATTCATCTCCCTGTGTGTGTCGCATGCGCTCCTTCACACTTTCCTCTATTTTCTCCATACACCCTTCTATGACAAATCATCTTTTAACACGCTTAAGTGTGCAACACATGACTAGTCAGGGCATCGAATCCTTGCAACAAATGAATGATTAACATGTGGTAGAAATGACAAATATTTGTACATTTGGCCACCATCTCAGCCAATCGGTGCGTGCCACGTGTCTTGTATACGCCAACGACTTTGACATCTTTTGACAACTATATCATTAGCTACAGAGCTCAGATTAGCTTGTGCCTAGACTTGTCAAAAGCTTTTGACATCAGCTACGAGCTCAAATCAAGGTGTGTGCCTGGACTTGTTAGAAAGCTTCTGACATCAACAACAGTGCCCAAAATTCAAATTTCAAATTCTGGTAGATCTGGTACGTGAGAATTGGGAAAACGTCTCTCTGAGCATTGATGAGAAAATTTGATTGCTCCAACCACCAAATTTAGTATGATCCACTCTCTTTTGTCTTTAACACATCAAATAGGCATGGGGAAGTGTATTTCATAGATTTATAATCATATTTACGAGACATTGTGAATGCTTCTTGTTGGTGGTTGTGTTTCAAATTCAGGTTTTCCCTCCTTTTCCTTTCTTCCTTGATGGATTCATCTATAAATATAAGAGAAAGGATCTTTTGTTATGTTGATACTTTGATTCTTACGTGTGTTGCTAAAGACTCCATATTTTCTATATTTTGAGTTGCAGACCTCCATGTTTGGCTCTTGCATGTGGATATCGGCCTCCTTAGCATTGTAATAGTTCTATGCATTTTGGAATTGATAGAAGCATCGTTTTGTGACTATTCTTTGTCCTAGGGTGTTTTCATTCCTTCTTCTTGCCTTTTCTCTTGCATTATGTAATGTTGTGCTACTTTTGGTCCCCCGCAATTCCATATTTGGTTGTGTTCCATAAGCACGGTTCAATGAATGCATGTCTTGTTGTGCTACTCATGCCTAGCCTCTTCTCATACACTCCTGTCATTCTTGCTCGTAAACATATAGTGTTCATCCCTCTTTTCTAATGCTATCACCTTTTAGTGTAGTTTAATTCATGCTATCCTTCTTTCCATGGTCCCTTGGCATTCTTAGCTTAGTTTCCCTTTTCATCACTAGGAGTAGTAGTAGCACTAGAGATAGATAGAGGAACCGGCCTCCTCTGAAGATCTGTCCCAAGCTCGTAAGGTCCCACAACTTGGGGATGGTTCTATTGTTGTCTCGTACACCTCGGTCCCTCTTCAAAGACCCCAGATGTGGGTGCACTTTTGAGAAACCAACATAAACCTTGGCCAAGGCATGATGAGTGGAAGCAAGGAAAATTTTTCCCCAACCACATGTAGGTGAAAACATGATGTGTTATATGGACAAGATTTGATACAAGTTAGAGAGCATGAGAGAAATGTCACCCCATCCGAATAATGATGATTAATGAGTATAAGTGAACATTATTGAGAATTGGGTGACATAATAAGATTTGTAGATGGCAGAAAATGCCCATAGATTTTCAATCGAAACAAGGTGGAGTGCAAGTGTGCAAATGACATGGTTATAATTTTGAAACATAAGAGCTATGTATCTATAGGAATATTGATATATGTGTGTATAGAATTTTTTTGAAACAATATTATTGGTGAACATATGATGAACCATAAGGAACAAGTCATGAGATAAATGAGTGAGCTAAAACAAGATTTTGAACAAGTATAAGTATCACAAGGGGACATATTATCCTTATGTCTCATTGATATCTAGTTTGTGCATGTAAAATTTGATTATTGCTTGAAATGAAGACCCATAAGATTGTAGGTGAAAACACAAGGCAATGTTTCGGCTTGAATGAAAAAGGTGATTGGTGATTGGTGGAATGAAAGACAAGTGTAAGTCATGCATTGCTCCACCGCCATCCACACCTATATAGCCCCAATGGAGATGTATTTAAGTCTAGTTATAGAGTTTATCTACTACTAGGTAAGCATCCACAAACTTATTAGAGATACTAGAAAGACCCCTAAGAGAGATTTTTTTCTAATTTTTAAAAATTGTTTAAATTTTTTTTTTTGACATGATATTCAAATCTCTAAATGTGTTTTTCAAGGTGTTTAGAACCTCTAGTAGCTTGATGGAGGGATTGGAAGTGATATGGAGATGACATTGGAGAGTGTCAACAGATAACACCACAGGGTCTTCATAACAAGTAATTAAGTGTGTAAGATTTTTTGGATATTTAAGAAGACATTCATTCTTAATTCACCAAGTGATGAGAGAAAAAGTTCAAGCAATTTTACTAGATGGCATTGACTCACAAAAAGTGACAAAAATATAATCAAGGGTTCACCAAAAGATGTGAAAAAAACTAATACATGGAATGTGAATGAATTATGTAGTAGTGAACTAAGAATTGGAATGAAGTATGAGTGAATGGAGTAATAGTGGTGGAAGAACATCTATGATAAAGTGTTGTTTTGAAATATTTTTAGCTATATGTGGATGTGTATGTTGGTTTTTGTGTTAATGATGATAGGATGTGTAGATAATCAAATCATGTTAATGATGACATGATGTATAGAGTCGATAAAGAAATGAAATAGATAATTGGATTGGATTTTTGATGTGGATGAATCGTGAAAAAATGATTCCAAATAGAATCCATAAGATAATAGTGAGTGAAGCCTATGATTATGGAGATGCATAAAATAATATATATGTTGAGTGTGGTATATATGTGATAATGCCTTGTGGGTAAATACATGAGAATAGATCAATGGTGGAAGAGATAATGAGATGAAGTGGTGTGCTATAAATGACGTCGAGTGGATGAGGAGTAGAGAAGATATTGATGTTCGAAGGAAGTGTGAGCATCAATTATGTGGCCTTGTAATGAATAGGTATGATAAGATAGTGGTTGGGAGATCATTATTGGGAGGAATGGGATGTTAAAAAAATGAGAATGTGGGATAACATAAAATGAGGTGAAAGTGTAATTGGATGTGGAGGATACTTGTAAGAAACCGTAGAAGAACAAATGGTTGTGTGGTATTGATAGATGGTATGTATAAAGAATGATCTGGTAACAAGAAAGGTTCCCGAACTAGGGATGGTAGAAACAAGAAGGTGAGTGTGGAAAAATTCTCCAAGAGAAGTGAAATAATGATATAAAGTGTAGGTGACTTGCGAGGATGATACATGTGAGAACGAGTAGATACATATGATGGGGAATAAATTTAATAGTGTGAAGTGTGATAGATGGTATAAGATGTAATAAGGTGTATGAAGTAATAAGGTTTCATGGATGAGTGATAATGGAGGAAATAAGATGTGTGTGGAAGAGGGCTCCAAGATAGGTAAAGTGACAAGGGACGAATGTGTTGTGAAGAGTACAAGGTATGGTAATATGGTGTATAAGAAATGGCTTGTATATAACAAATGTAAGTAATGTAATGGATGATGTAGTGGTATTTAAGGTATTTTCCAATGGTATAGACAATGGTGATGATGATGGAGGTGGTGACAATGTAGAGAGAGACTTCAAAGAAGATGATGATGATATCATGTCCAAATTGGAAGTGCATGATGATGTAGATGAATATGTGTATGACATAGATGAGGAGGCATTATGTGAATAGGATGATTAAGTAGTAGTGGGGGATAATAAGTCAGCACATGGAGAATGAGAACAATTAGTGTGTGAATTGATGTGATTAATTTTAGAAGGAAGAGTGGGAGGATGCATAGGGCCAAAAAAATATCAACCTTGTCCAAAAGGTCTTAAATGATGGCATAGAGTTGGGGACATGAATTGGTGGAATGATATTTGGTACTATGATAGTCATACTTTTCTTGGGAGACACTTCACACTGGTGGGGAGGTTTGGGAGGGACAATGATGAGATTAACGTCAAACAACTTGTGTAGAATAGAACCCAGAGTGATCCAAATCGATAAATTAAATGTGAAAGGGGGTTGGGTAGTATAATGTAATGGATGAAAAGAGGTAGTTGTGGGAGGTGATGAGATGCAAGTAGAATTCAGTTGGGTGAAATTATGGATATGTAAGTGTGATAAGGGAATAGATGGAGGAGGAACCAAAATGTTTTGTAAAGTAGTAGGACAAAGAATATGGACATCCTCAAGGGTTGTGCCATATATGCGACATAATTGAATGTATGTAATATATGGATTTGTAAGTGGCGTAAAATGTGAGGGATATAACTTTTGGAAAAATGGTAAATGAGTTTTGATTATGGGAGTAAAAAGGAGAGGTAGTGTATGAGCACATGTCAATGCATGAAAATTCAAGAATGGACTCATTATGATCTTTTCAAAGCATATGAAGATCAACTAGGGTTTCTTTGGGGACAATATGAATGATATACATGAGTCATGAAAAAACAGTCATGGATGTAATTCATTGAAAATCATAGGAAGGTTCTAGGACATTCATAGGCACAACTGGTACCTATGTTGAATTATCACTAAAACAATGATGTTGTAAGTTGCACCAATCCTTTGTGATATTCCTTTATCTCTCAAAACTTACAATATCTGAAGTATGCAAGCTTAGAAGAAAAAACTAAAGTTTGTTCTCAAGTGTAGTAAGATTCAAGGGGTTTATATGATGGGAGTGGATGGTGTTTTATATTTTTTGAGTACATAGAAGGTTACGACACATATGGATGCAATGTGCATATATGGATGAGATGATAAGGGTCCATATTTCATTGGATATGTAAATGGGTAGGTGGGATGGAAAAAAGTAAATGTGAGTGGGTGAGGGTTAGAAAATGAGTGATGAGATGTATTTTATCATCTTTTTGTGGGATTTTATATTTTTAATTTAATTTTATGTGATTATTTTATTCTTTAGGATTATTCTTTTTATATTATTTTTGGTATTTTTAATTATGAGACCTTATGCTCAAGGTGTGTTTTATAGTATCTACAATCCCTACCTAATCCATCTTTAATTATCATAATCCTTCCCTACAAGAAGAGCCACATTAAAGGTTCGAACACCCTAGGCAATAATTTTCGAGATGCCCTTTTCACAATTTTACTTAAAATCTTTTCCCAATTATTTAAATAAATAAAATTTACTTGTATTATTGTCTTATAAAATGTACATCAAGATCATAATAAATAACAAAATTAGAGATATTGTCATACAAAAAGTAAAAGAAATCCTCTAAAATTATCACATAATTGTAGTCATTATTTTACCCATAATACTTCTTTCTAACCCGTTGTCCTCTCAATTTTCCCCACCCTTTCAAATCTAATTTCATGAAAATTGGAGCCCTGCCATAGAAGAAATTCGTGTTTTAAACTCCTTAGATGCTCATTTTCATTTCCCATGACGTTTTTAATCAAAATTCCCTCAGTATGCTGTCATTAAAACATTTTACCTATTTTCAATGGATGGGAAATGATTTTAGTTCTCCTTTTATGCATTTGGAATGCATGGGACCTTACATATTTCATTTTTAACCTTTTTACAGAGAAAGAAATTCTTCATCGGGAGCAAAAATGGCGTTTTCTCGTTTCCTACAACTTCCTATGTTTTTTTCCTGTTAAATTCTTTCTCGTAAAGGTGAAGCTATGCATTTGCTTCTCATTGGATGCAATGGATGGGTTTCTTTTTGAACTTATCACTTTTGGTGTTTTTGGACAAAATGTCAAATTTCCCGCATCCTGCCGCCTGGGTCCTTGATTAGCTAGAGAAATTTTGCGTGAAGTTTGGGGTGATGGGTCCATTTTATTCTCTAAGGCATTACAGAAAAAGGGCAAAAATTTCTAAAATGACTCAAGCGGACCTGCCCATGCGAAAGGATAAATTCTGAGTTGAAGTCCGCAACAAATTAGAAAGGGACACGTGATCACATTGAAAAGTCAACCTCGAGGGTATGGATTTTCAGGGGAAAGGTTGGAATTTTTCCCCTTTTCAAAAGTGGATAAAGATAAAAAGTGAAGCACATCCCTGCGACCAATCAGGTGATGCCATGTGTTGAATAATGAAGCAAGGAAACGTAGTTGTTTTTCAGTCCATATGTGCTTTGGTGGATCGGCAGAGGACTTTGGGAATTTTAGCCTTGTTTCTAAAAAGGGCAAAAATTTCTAAAATAGCCTGTGGCCCCGTTCATTTGAAGGGAAAATTTCTAAGTTGAGGTCCGCAACAAATTAGAAAGGGACACATGGCCTACGTTGAAAAGTCAATGGTGGGGCATGGACTTTCGGGGAAAGGTTGGAATTTTTCCCCTTTTCAAAAGTGGATAAAGTATAAAATTGAAGCACATTCCCGCAACCAGTCAGATGATGCCACATGTTGAAGAATGAAATCGAACAATGGGCCCATGGAGGAAATTGAGAATTTGAGCCTTTTTCACCAAAGGGTTAAAATGTTACAAATTGAGTCACGACCCCATTTCCAATTGTGGTGTACCACGTGTTCATGTTGAAAATTCAAAGTGAGCTGGTGGAGGTTTTTGAGAATTTGAGATTTTTGTTAAAAAGAGTTTAAATGGCAGATTTGAACCACATTTCCTTAGCCACTCAGATGGCACCATGTGTCCGGATTTTGGCGGAGTTGTGGGTGGGCGGGGAAAATGAGAAATCACACTTTTTCTCCCAAATGTCAGGAAATGCAATTTTCTCCCCCAGGTGTTGTCATTGCTTGGATCTTGCCATGTGTAGGTTCCAAATTTGAAGGTAAAAGGGGAAAAGATATCCAAATGCACTCATCTAGTTTTGCAATGCCATTAACGAACCAGAGCTCTGTAAAACAAAAAAATAGATCATTCTTCATTCTTTTTCTCTATATTCTTGTCGTTTCTCCATGAGATGCATTTTTGGTTTATTATGGAGCCAAATTGATAAGTTTGAAGGGATGTAAAGTTTTATCATCATAAATCGGAGTTTATCGAGCTTACACGATAAAAAGGGAGAAAACTTACCAGTAAGCACTTGAGTGCTATGAAAGTGGTTAAAAGGTGGAAATGGCAGGACCACATAAAAATCATGAGATGCCCCCTGCTAAAGTAATCATGCTCGAACACCTGAAATATTCACCTTTTTGAACCTCTAGTTTTCATGAGTGCGTTTGTTTCATGTCACTTTCCAAAAGTGGATCTGCAACAAACATTATTCCTTTCAGATATTCTTTTCTTGGGGACAAAGTATGGATGTATACGAATTGTTATAAGAACATGGTTTTGGCCACGGAAAAGGGGGATTCCGGGTTTTTGGAAAGGTTGTAAATTTTGAAGTAATTCAATACAAAATTTCTTTATTTTCTTATTTTCCTCTGTTATATCTCTCTCCCTAGCTCGATTCAATGGATCATTTGTTTTGCATTCAATAGAAACTTTGTGTTCTAGTCTATGTAATCTTTAGAACTTTGTGTCTACAAATTTGCATTGGTGGTGAAGTAATTGATCCTTTTCTATATTTTCTTGGTTCAATGTGAGTAGGGAGATACTCTGCTATCTATATTTCCCAAAATCATTATTTTTTTCTTCCTTCTCCCATCTCTTTATTCTTCCATTCCTTTTGATTGATAATCTTTTGAGTATGAAAACAAATCGGATACCAGGATCTAAACATTGATAGTTGTAGATTTGTACATTTGTTTTTCTAGATTTCAATAAGGGAACCTCTCCCATTAAAGAGGAGGGACTTATTATCCCCTGACTATGGTTTCAACCCATGTTCCATTCTAAAACCCAACAGCTTTGGTGACTTCGTTGGGGAATTCATTGTAAATGGATTCCAATTTTTGATAAGAATTTCTTGATCATCTTTGATCGATGACTCTAAGATACACTTGGGGTAGAATAACCCTTGGTGAAGAAGACCCTCATTTTTGAATTTTGGATCATCAAGGTTTCTCTCTCTCCCTTCATCAACAAGGAAAAGAAGAGGAACAAGATCCGTAAGCACTCCTGCTAGAGAAAAAACTTCTGGGAGTGACATCCCTCAAGATCAAATCAGTCCTAATTTGCATGCTTTGATTCTTTCTCGTGTTTTAGTTCCTCTCCAAATAATCTTTCTAAGGATGGAAGCTCCTCTTCCTTGGGGCCAAAGGGTTGGGACTCTTGCTCTTCCCAAGCCATTGCATGAATTTCCTAGAGGAAATAGAAAGAATTCCCCTAAATTCAGAGGTGATGGGAAGGTTCATCCAGATGAACATATTGTGGCCTTCATTGTTGCTTGTGGTGTTCTTAGAATTGAACATGAGGATATCTATATTAGACGTTTTGTGGAGACATTGCAAGATAATGCTACTGATTGGTTTTACCATCTCTGGCTAGATCCATCACCAATCGGAACACCATAACAACCAGCTTTGAGCAGCATTTTAAACTCTGATGATGTACATGCCCTCTTGGCCTAGATTTCTCAAATCAAGAAAGAGTCACATGAGCCCATGAGGGAATTTTTGGCCAAATTCAATAGGATGGTTAATAAGATCCCACAAAACACACACCTGTGGATCAGATTTAGAAATGTTTCTTCCTTAATGCCTAACTACCAAGTGAGCTATGTGCACTTAGAAGAGCTAAGCTTGCCACTCTAGATGTTGATCGGGATTTTTTTGTCAGTGTTGAAGATGATCTGATCATTTCTAGAAAGCTAAGGAGAGATTCATCCAAATCCAAAGTATCTCCTTCTTCCACATCTTCTCCTAGAGCTAATGTAGATAAGTTGGTACAAAAATTGCTAATGATATTATTTCTCTCAAGAAGCATTTTACCTAGCATGCTCCTTATCAGGATGTTCATAGGAAGAACTTTCAGCCCAGGAATCGGTTGCCCTCTACTTAGACCAGACTAGAAATTAAAGGCCCACTTGTTAAAGTTCCAATCAATGCAACATGTGAAGTGCTAGAGCCTGATGATGAGGATGATGAAATATGTGAAGAACATGAAGAAGAAGCTAATGAAGAATTAGAAGAGTTGAGTGGATCTCATGTCCATTTTCTCACCATTGAAGGTATAGATGAAGAGGATGATTATGAAGAAAGATTTGTAGAGATGAATAATGAATCATATGTGTCATGACCCGTGAGCAAGCCAACAAGAAGGTGAAAGTGGTGTAACCTACTAAAAGATATAAGGAGCCTCTTACGTTCATTCATTAGTACAATTCTAAGTTTGCAAAATGTGCCCTAATGTTCCATGCCCAAATCTGCTCACAAATGTTTTATTTCTTGATTTGGTGGTCTGAAGTTCATCTTCCCCAATTTAATGCTTTGAAAATGCCCAAGATATTATGGTTTTGCCCTAATTTGAAATAAAAATTCATGTGTGCCCCTTTTCGTGCCCTAGTTTTTTCAAATTTTTAGGCTATGTCGTGTTTCCTTTGCCAAATCGGGCAAGAAATCGTAATCAATTGAATCTAAAGTGTTTGCAATTAATTTCCCAATCCCAAGGTCGAAAACAATGTCAAAAATGATTCAGTTGGTTTAAAATTATAAAAATCTGCCTTCCTTGTCGAAAATTTCGATTTCTAGGGCATCCTGTGAATTTTTGACGTTTTGATGGTCATACGGGTGTCATCTACCCGTCAAAATCATCATCACAACACATTGGCAATGTGAGTTCCTATTGGCCGGAGGATTGGCGGTGGTAGGTTGTCTTTGAGAAATTTGGCTTTTACTTTGCAAAATTTTCAAAGTAAATTTTTGGCCCGAAAGCCCTCATCCAATCACAGGTGGACATGTGTTTAGGAGAAGTCAATATGATGGAGCAGAGGTTTTGGTACATTTGATGTTTTTAAATTCAATATTTTAAATTTAAATTTTGAGTCAAAGCTCATGTAAATCATAAAGAAACACGTGTCCAAAAAAGAAAAATAGGTCGGAAGGTTTTGTGATGGTTTTGAAGTTTTTTAACTTCAAATGGTATAAAGTTAAATTTTTGACTTGAAGGTCCGCGACCAATGAGAAGTGGACATGTGTCTAGAAATGCAAAAAAATCAAGCAAGGGGGTAGAAGGAAAATTTTGTGAATTCTTTGCCGCTCCAATCTAGGGCCAACACGTGTCCCAAAAGGCAAAATGGAGAAGCGGGGCTTGGGGAGAGTTTGAGAATTTTTGCCTTTGGACGAAAATCTCAAAAGTAAAGTTTGGTCCACCTTGCCATATGAAAAAAATTTGTATAAGGGGGGGAGGTTTGGGAATCGAGAAACTTTTGGGAATTTTGGCGGGGAGGTTTAAAGGCATAGTAGGATGCTTGGCCCCGTAGCGAATAGGGAAGACACGTGGAAAAGAAGAAAACCAGGATGTGGGCCCATAGGGAAAAATGTAAAATTTTTCCAAAATCTAAAAAATGGAAAGATTAATAGGATTGATCCATGTTTTCAATGGTGCCCACCTTTGAACATGTGGTAGGCCCGGAGGCGAGGCACGATGAAAAGTGATAAAATTTTCCAAAACTTTGAAAAGGTCGCAGATGCATTTTTAAAGATGTGGGCCCGATCCAATGGTTTTTGGACACGTGTCCCACCTTATCCAAAGGTCAAAAGGAATATTCAAGGATCTCATCCTCCACGTGGAGGGTTGGTATTTAAAGTTATCCAAAATCGACGGTTACTATACATTCACCCTTTTGGCCGCCATGGGAGCTCCAAGAAGCTTGGAATCATGATTTCTTCATCAATTTTCTTCAAACCTTATATGATTTTGCATCATCTCAACCTTCTGAGTGCAATGGCACTATTTTCATGACCTAATTCGGTGATCTATGATGTTTTTGATACATTTTTGCTCGGGCCCGATGAAAAATCGTAAAAGTTAGATCTGGAGGTTGCAGAGTAAAAAATTGAAAAGGTAAAAGGTGAAAAATGATTGATAAAACATGTTGGCATGCTTGAATGATAAAAACATGACCTTGGGATGGATAAGGATCTGAATTTGTGTAATAATTAAAATTTTTATGCATCCTGACAACTTACGAGTTGATTTCTAGTTTGATGTCATTTTCATGGAATCATGAGGGTTTTGTAACAAATTTGATCCCATAAGCATATTATTTTCTTGGGAAGCAAGACTCCAAGCTGGCATAAGGTATATATCATATTTTTTCTAGAGATTTGGAAGGGGCAGGAGAAAAGGGACATAGTATTTTCAAGGAAAAAACTAAAAGAAATCCATTTCTCTGGAGAAAACCACTTGAGAACCATTTTAATTCTTTCTTGTATCAGATTTCATCATGTTGAGTTGGTTTCAGTTGTAAAGCCATCAACAAGCTCTGAGATTGTTCTCATAACATTCCCCTACTAATGTATTCGATCAATTTTTGGATTATTTGGTGTTACCTCTTGGCAAAATTTGCATTTGCTTATGTCTCATAATGATTTCAATTCATGTTTTCTTGCTCATGTTACAATCTTGTGTTTGGGATCTCTCTTGATCATACATGGTCTCATTTCTTGTTGATGGTTTGATAGCATTTGTAATCTTATATTTAGAAGAGATTTCATCTGATAAAAGATAAATAGATTTAAAATCATTTAACTTTCCTTGAATCTTGAGATTGTTTGTAAACCTTTGGGTGCACCTTAGGTCATGATAAGATAGGGATTTCTAGATACTTTGTTGGTATTTTGCTTCAAGCTTTTGTGGTAGGTTATCAAAGATTGTGTGGAAGAGTGCAGATTTGGGCCTCCATTTGATGCACATATCCTAGTTGAAGGAGTACTTTAAACCCCTTGAAACATTTATGTTGTTTAGGTGTTAAAAATTTCTTACAAAGGTCCTCAAAGAGTTTGGAAATTTCTGGTTGGTCTTGTCCAATATCTCCCAACAAAACTTCATTCAAAATAACTCATCCTACCCATACTACCCCTACATTGCATTGTGTGTCAACAAAAGAATAAAATCCATTTACAAAAGTGTAAAAAGCATATCAAGATCACACCATGTTTCTAGCATCCTTAGCCTTGTTTTGAAAACATTTCCATCATTTAGCAGTGACAACTCTTTTGAGTTTGAATAATGGAAGATTGATCATGTTTTCCCAAGGCCATCCCCATATAATATGCAAAGCATAAGGATATACACACCTCCTTTATCAAACAAAGGCTGCAAACATAGGTTATCTTACCTTGGTTGAAAGATACAACCTAAAATAGTGAGGATTAGATCAAAATCCTTCTGAGGTGCTACCCACTCCTTTAAATCTTAAGTGCTAACAAGTCAGATAAATGTCTCCCTAGCTACAAATGACATATAAATCATTTATCTACCTCTGAGTGTCTTGTGCAAATCCATGATGTTGCTTGAGTTGTGAAGGAGATTAAGTTTGGGTACCAACACTAGAGTGGCGCCATTGCTGGGGACTTCTTGGAATTTCTTGGTGGTTTTGAAGTATTTGAGGGGTTTGAGCATTTGTGTATTCAAGTATTTGAGTTGTTGCATTGCCAAGGTATCACCCTATTTTTCAGATCTACAAGTTTTAAAGCAAAGGTTTCAAGCTCAACCTGACCCTTTTTCATTTCCCAGTAGTTTAGACACTTTGTGTTGCATTATGTTTGGTTGATTTAAGAAGAAGAAGGTCTGGTTTATAAAACCTTGCAAAGTTATCAGTATTAGCAAACATTTGACAAAATTACTTTAGTGCATTCTTACACAACTGAGGTGAAATTCCTTAGTGGCGACTCCATGTTGATTTGAATTTGGAAATACTAGTGTCTTAAGCTTTCATCATTTATTTTTGTGTTGTTGATCTCTCAAAAATGGAGGGAAGAAGATCTCTCTTCCTTAAAGACTCTGCTAAGAAATTGTTCTCAGATTTAAGAAATTTAGAGTTGGAAGGGAGAAGAGTTTGGAAGGTGGTTAAAGGTTAGACATCAAGCAAAGATATAGTCATTAGTGAGAGAGATCAGCCTTTGGTAGAGGATTATCACTCTTCTTCAAGTGATTCTGATTCAAGCAATCCTCTCATAAACTTGTTTGCCTCAGCTAGTGAAGGTCCTTCTGCTGTACCTGGTAAGTTCCTTCTCCAATCTACACCTCTGTGTTTTAATTTGAGTAAAAATTTCCACGAAAATCGGCACTTAGAGGATACCAGTCTTGTGAATCACATTCTTTAGCCCCAAGGATATTGTACTCCTCACTAGCTTGTTTCACCTCCAAGATCACCCCCACCAAACAATATGGCTCAACCTAGACCTCCATTTGTTGTTAACACCTTTGGTCCTATAAATTTTAGAGGAATGGATGGTTACCCAAATGCTATCCCACAAGATGTCAGAAATAGGTTGCCAAAATTCCAGGGTAACAATGCTATTATTGGTGATCAGCATCTCAAACTTTTTGATAATATGATGGAATATTTTGAGATAGAGTTTGAAGATGTGTATATTAAGTTGTTTATTCATACACTAGAAGAGGATGCTAGGGATTGGTACAAGGATCTACCTGATAACTCTATTGATTCATGGACTGAAATGAAAAATGCATTTAGGTTGCAATATGTATGAAGACATGACTGATCCTATATTTCTTTTTCGAGTTTGAGAATATCAAGAAGAACCCTAATGAATCATTCCATGAATTAAACACAAGGTTTAACAAAAATTTGAGAAGGCTTTCCTATTGTTTGAGGCCTTGTGATGAATCTTTTTAATCAAATATACAAATGCATTTGATAAAAAGGTAGCCTACTACCTAAGAGATAAGAACCCAACCAATATAAGACAAGCTTTCACCATGACACTTCAAATTGAGAAAAATATCAAGGCTGTTGGGAAACCTCTTAAGAGAGATGGTGTAAAATTGATAAACCCTGAAAAACCTCAAGCTAGAAAAGGTGCTGATTTAGAAGAGGTTGTGAAGACTTTGGCAGGGGCTATCAAAGAAATCTCATACAAGTTGGAAAGAGATGAGAAGGGAATTGGGAAGACTTCACAAGGTTAGCCTAGGTAGCAGGAACAAGATAGATTTGGAAATCACCATAGGAATGAGTAGAGGTTTGATGACAAGGGTAAAGGGCCTATTGGATATGTAAATAGACAACCACAAACACGTGAAAATAGATTGGTTCTGAACCTCTAACTACCGGGGTTGATGTTGTTGATGAAGTGGCTGATATGGATTGGTGTGATAGATGTTTTCTTCCTCATCCTCCATGTGAAATGGACCAACAAGTTGATGAAGATGATAATGAGGATGGAACTAATGATGATATTTACATGGTGGGTTGTTCTTCAAGCTCACAAGGAGGAGCAACATCTACTGAAGTAATAAGTGCTAGGACTACGACAACCTTTTGGAATTGCATAAAGTGGGTACCACTTCTTTCTCTTTCTCAAGCTCATGATGTAGATGTAGTTCAAGACTTTGAAATTCCTAATAATGACTTTGAATATCTAATAGCTTTGATGATCAAGAAGTATGATGGTGGTATCCCTTCGGAGGAAGATAGACAATTGTTGATGAATGTTGTTATAGCTCAAGAAAAGGACTATAACACTAGAAGTAAAGTTGTTAAGGGAGTTGGGTCTCAAGCCAAACATAAAACACCCTTGCTCACAAGCATTCCAAAAGAAGCTCCTAGGAAAGAAACACTTGCTAAAAACTCTTGTCCTGAGAAAAAATTACATTCCTTCTCATTCCCAGGCTGCTAAGAATACTTCTCCATCTGATGAACCTTCTTGTTTCCCTTCCAATGTTTTCTTACCAAAGAATGTTCCATATGATATTTCCCAAGTATTGAGCCAAATTAAAGTGAGTGTTCCAATTATTGAGTTTCTTAGAATTCTTGAGCATAAGAAGAGAGCATTTGAGTACTTGGGATTGAAAGAAGAGAAGATTACCCCAAGCAGAAATGTAAATGTTGTTGAGACTCCTCTTCAAATCATTGTTGGCCTTGAAACACCACCAGCAATGGAAGATCTTGGAGAGGCACCTGAGGTATATTTGGGGACATCCTTGGTTGATTCCCAATTGAATGTTGATCCATTCTTTACAACTTTGCTCATAAAAGATAGACTACTTCACAATTGTATGTTTGATTCTAGTGCATCATGTAATGTCATGCCTCTAGAAGTCATGAATGAGTTGGATATCAAGGTGACAATTGCCTATGGGAAGTGTACTTGCCATGGATTCAAGGGAAGTTCTAGTGGTTGGTTGTGTGAAGGGTTTAGTAGTGCAACTTGCAGCCTATCCGGGTAAGAATTTGAAACTAGATGTTGTAATTGTTGACTGCCCTGCCAAATGGGGTATGATTTTGTCAAGAAAATGGGCTGCAAGTGTTGGTGGTAGTGTTTAGATGGACATGTATTTTTCTACTATTCCTATTGAGGGCAGCCTTGTCAAGCTTTATGGAGAAAAGAAAATGTTACATCTAATTGAGGATCCAAATAATGCTTCCTATGAAGTGTTGTTTGTTGATGTAGATGCTGAGAATTTCATTGGTTTTGCTGATGGAAAAGAACACAAGATGGAAAAATCAAAGTGCCTTGATATGGTAGGTTCTCCTTGGACCTTGCTATTTGATGGAGCTTGCTCCAAATTTGGAAATGGTGCTGGTATAGTTCTGCTCTCTCCTAGTTTAGAAGAGTATGTTTTTTCCTTCAAGGTTAATTTTGAATGCACTAACAACATTGCTGAGTATGAGGCATTGCTTTTAGGGTTAAGAATTACATGGAAGTATGGAGTGAAGGATATTTTTTCAAAAGGAGACTCAAAGCTGGTTGTCAAACAAATAAGAAAAATATATGCTACAAAAAATCAGCGTATGAAGTAGTATAAGCATGTAGTTTGGGATATAATTGAAATGTTTGATTCCTTTAACATTATTTACCATGATAGAGGTCTTAATGATGCTGCTGAAAAGTTGGAAGTACTTGGTTCTAGATTTGAGAATTGTACCATTTCACCTTATTGTGAATACAACATTGAAGTACTAACAAAGCCAGTTATCCCGATAATGTGAAACATTGGCAGATTTTTGATGATGATGCACAAGTGTTGAGGTTATTACAATGCCAAGGTGATTTTCGGGTCATAAACATTGATTGGGAGCTAATGGTGTGCATGAATGAAGGGAGATAAAATTTGTTTGACAAGGATATTATACAATTAAAAACAAACACCATTCCTAGAGGTCTTGTTGCACTTAAGTCAAATTTTAACAATGATGATTGCATCATAAATAGAAACATGTCTACTTCAAGGGATGTGGAAGAGCATGACTTGGGAACAAAGAACAAACCAAGGAAGTTTTGGTTGAGCAAAATTTAAGTAAAGAAGAAAAAAGTCCTATGCCCAACTCTTGAAAAAATATCAAGACTACCTTGCACTGGTCCTATTCGAGAGATGAAAGCATACAAAGAAGATTTATTTCAGCATGAGATCCCTCTTGAAAAAAATGCCAAACCATTCAGACAGAGACAAAGGCCAATTAATCCACTCTC
This sequence comes from Taxus wallichiana var. yunnanensis, assembly GCA_018340775.1. Lineage (NCBI taxonomy): Eukaryota > Viridiplantae > Streptophyta > Pinopsida > Cupressales > Taxaceae > Taxus > Taxus wallichiana. The sequence continues at coordinate 497,552,292 of CM031234.1, forward strand.
TCCTTGAAAATGCAAGAGGAGTTAAAGAAATTGAGAGATGGCGGTATCATTCAACCCACTAGATATTCATCTTGGGTTGCAAACCTTGTGCCATTAAAAGAAGAAGAACATAGACATTAGACTTTGTGTGGATTTTAGGAATCTAAATAAAGCATCCATGAAGGAAAACTATCCCTTGAAAAATATGGAAAATATGTTGCAACTTGTGATAGGGTCAAAGTCGCTTTCTACTGGATGGTTTCTCCGATATAATCAAGTGGTTGTTAAAGAATCGAAAGACTTAAGACAAAATTCACTACTCCTTGGGGACATATGTTTTTGTTAGGATGAAATTTGGATTGATGAATGCTGGAGCCAATTTTCAAAGAGCAATGGATGTTTCTTTTGTTGGTTACATCAATGAGTTCATTGCAGTTTACCAAGATGATGTGATTGTATTTTCAAGGCAGCGAGGTGATCATTTGCAAAAATTGGAGAAGATGTTGATCAGATGTAGGGAGTATGGAATTTCTCTTAATCCAAAGAAGTGTCATTTTGGAATGCAAAATGCCAAGCTACTTGGTCACATTGTGTCAAAGCATGGTGTTATGATAGACCCTGAGAGAGTGGAAGCAATCAACAAAGTACCTATCCCAAGAACTAAGAAAGGCATCCAATCTTTCTTTGGCCAAATTAATTTCATTAGAAGGTTTGTTTCCAACTTTGCTGAAGCTGACTCTTCCAATCAAAAGCATGCTAAAGAAGGAACAAGTTATTAGGTGGGAGGGGGTTTCCATTCAGGATTTTGAAGGAATAAAGGATGCACTTAAGCATGCACTGTTCTAGCAGCACCAAACTATGAGAGGCCTTTCCAATATTTTTCTTTTGCCTCTGAATATACCATCACTTCTGTTTTGTTACAAAAGGATGAAAATGGAGTTGAGAGGCCTATTTCCTTCTTTAGTAAGGCTTTACAAGATACTTGAGTTAAAGTATACAATCATGGAGAAACAAGCATTTGCCTTGGTGAAGGAAACAAAAGTTTTTAGGCCTTATATATTGAGTTCAAAAATTGTTTCCTATGTTCCCCACACCATGGTGAAAGACATTTTATCAGAGATGGAAATCTCAAGTAAAAGATGTAGATGGGTGAACAAACTATAGGAGTATGATATGGATATCCAAACCACAAAGTTGGTAAGAGGTTTGGGTCTTCCTAAGCTCATGGTTGAGAGCAATTTGCAAAATGTAGAAGTGAATCAGCTAGAGGCGAAAGGGAAGATCTTCTTGAGAATCGATGAGTTCTAATGGTACAAAGATGTGATATTCTACCTCAAACACCTATGCTATCCTAGTCATTTAAATAAAAATCAAAAAGATCCTCAAGTGGCTTCTCAAAAATATCATAACAGACTTTGGGCTAGCTTGGAAGAACCCTGAGGGTGTCCTCTTGAAATGCATAACTGAAGATGAAGCTCCCAAGATAGTTGCTGATTTCCATGGGGGAGTTTGTGGAGGAAATTTTTCTGGGAGGGTGAGAGCACATAAGATTTTGAGAGCTGGTTATTGGTGGCCTACTCTTTTTAAAGATGTAACCCAATGGTTAGAAAGTGTGATAGTTGCCAACGTTTCTCTGGAAGACTGAAGGTTTCAGGATCCCTTCCTTTGCAACATGTATCAATTGAAGCCCCTTTCAAGCAGTGGGGGGTGGAATTCATTGGTGAGATTTCAGATCCTTCTAGTGCTGGTCATAAGTGGATTCTTGTAGCCACTAATTATTTTACAAAATGGGTTAAAGCAATTCCATCTAAGAAGGCAACACACCAAGTGGTAATGGATTTATTATTGAATCATATCATATGCAGATTTGGAGTTCCAGTTAAGATTGTATTTGATAATGCCATGTGCTTTAGAGCCAAACCTTTAATGGCAATGTGCAATGAATATGGGATAAATCTAACTTATTCTTCAAACTACAATCCACAAGGGAATGGACAAGCTAAGTCCAGTAATAAGAACTTGCTCAAGATCATTAGAAGGACCTTGGAAATGAACAAGAAGAAGTGGGGAGAACAATTGAAGTTTGCAGTTTGGGTTGATAGAATAACTCCTAAAAGAGCAACTGGTAAAAGCCCATTTGAATTGGTGTATGGAACTTAAGCTTTTTTTGCCCTTACACCTACAATTATCCTCATTTCAGTTTTCCCAATAGTTGGAAGATCAAGAGAATGGCCCATATGAATCAAGGATTAATCAGATCATTGAGTTAGATGAAGAGAGAAGAGTTTCCCATCAAAGGCATGTCAGATTTAGAGAGAAATTGAAGAGGTTGTTTGATAAGAAGGTCACTCCTAGAGCCTTCAATGTTGGAGATCTGGTTTTGTTGTGGGATAGTAGGCATGAAGACAAGGGAAAGCATGGAAAGTTTGATGCTTTATGGATGGGCCCTTATGCCATTGATATAAGAATTGGTGAACATACCTTTTTTCTTAAAGATTTAGAAGGGGAATTATTGGAGCTACCTATTAATGGCAGACATTTAAAACACTTCTTGGATTAAATCCCCAAATTGAGGTATGCACAAATTGTACATTTGTATAGTCCTTGTTCTTGCTTTGTTTTTGGTTGTTTGTTGGTGTGTGGTTTTCCCTTTTGTCCTTGGTAGCCATTTTGGTTGTTTTCTCGGTCTGTTTTTGGTGGTGGTTCTAGTTTTTGGGCTGCCTTAAATTTTTGACTCCTTGCCCAATGGTTTTTTTTCACTTGGTCTACTTTTTCCTTTTGGCACTCATTAGGAGTGCCCATCCCTAAGTAGGAGCCATTGTTAGTACAATTTTGAGTTTGCAAAATGTGCCCTAATGTTCCATGCCCAAATCTACTCACAAACATTTTATTTCTTGATTTGGTGGTCTGCATAGATCATCTTCCCCAATTGAATGCTTCAAAAATGCCCAAGATATTATGGTTTTTCCCTAATTTGAAATAAAAATCCATGTGTGCCCCTTTTCGTGCTCTAGTTTTTTCAAATTTTGGGATATGTCGTGTTTCCTTTGCCAAATCATGCAAGAAATCATAATCAATTGAATCTGAAGTGTTTGTAATTAATTTCCCAATCCCAAGGTTGAAACCAATGTCAAAAAATGATTCAGTTGGTTTAAAATTATAAAATCTACCTTCCTTGTCAAAAATTTTGATTTCTATCCTGGAATTTTTGCATACAGTGTCATCGGTGTCATCTTCCCATCAAACTCATCATCACAACTCATTGGCAACGTGGCAGTTCCTATTGGCTGGAGGATTGGCGGGTGGCGGGTTGTCCTTGAGAAATTTGGCTTTTACTTTGCAAAATTTTCAAAGTAAATTTTTGGCCCAAAGCCCTCGTCCAATCACAGGTGGACACATGTCTAGGAGAATTCAATATGAGGGAGCAACGGTTTTGGTGCATTTGAAGTTTTAATTTCAAGATTTTAAAGTTAAATTTTGAGCCGAAGCTCCGTAACAAATCATGAAGTAACACATGTCCAAAAGAAAAATAGGTTAGCGGGTTTTGTGATGGTTTTGAAGTTTTTAAACTTCAAATGGTATAAAGTTAAATTTTTTTGACTTGAAGGTCTGTGAAAAATGAGAAGTGGACACATGTCATAAAATGCAAAAAAATCAAGTAGGGGGGCCGAAGGAAAATTTTGTGAATGCTTTTCTCTTTATCCAGGGGCCAACACGTGTCCCAAAAGGCAAAATGGAGAAGCGGGGCTTAGGGAGAGTTTGAGAATTTTTGCCTTTGGAGGTAAAATATCAAAAGTAAAGTTTGGTCCACCTTTCCACATGAAAGAAATTTGTATAAGGGGGTGGAGGTTCGGGCCTCAGAGAAAATTTTGGAAATTTTGTCGGGAGGTTTAAAGGCAGAGTAGGATGCTTGGCCCCGCAGTGAATAGGGAGAAGACACGTGGCAAAGAAGAAAAATGGGATGCGGGCCCATAGGGAAAAATGTAATTTTTTTCCAAAATCTAAAAAATGGCAAGATTAATAGGATTGATCCGTGTTTTCAATGGTGCCCACCTTTGGACACGTGGCGGGCCCAGGAGGCAGGTGGGGAAAAGTGATAAAATTTTCCAAAACTTTGAAAAGGTCACGAGATGCATTTTTAAAGATGTGGGTCTAATCCAATGGTTTTTGGACATGTGTCCACCTTATCCAAAGGTCAAAATGGAATATTCAAGGATCTCCTCCTCCACGTGGAGGGCTGGTATTTAAAGTTATCCAAAATTGACTGAGTTCTATACATTCACCCTTTTGCTACCATGGAGCTTCAAGATGCTTGGAATCATGATTTCTTCATCAATTTTCTTCAAACCTTATATGATTCTACATTTTCTCGACCTTCTGAGTGCAATGACACTATTTTCATGACCTAATTTGGTGATCTATGATGTTTTTGATACATTTTTTCTCGAGCCCGATGAAAAACATAAAAGTAAGATCTGGAGGTTAGATAAGTAAAAATTGAAAAGGTAAAAAGGTGAAAAATGATTGATAAAACATGTTGGCATGCCTAAATGATAAAAATGTGACCCTAGGATGGATAAGGATCTGAATTTGTGTAATAATTTAAAATTTTTATGCATCCCTCGCACCCTGCGAGTTGATTTCTAGTTTGATGTCATTTTCATGGAATCATGAGGGTTTTGTAACAAATTTGATCACATAAGCATATTATTTATTTGGGAAGAAAGAATCCAAGCTAGGCATAAGGTATATATCATATTTTTGGAGATTTGAAGGGGCAGGAGAAAAGGATGTAGTATTTTCAAGGAAAAAACTGAAAGAAATCCATTTCTCTGGAGAAAACCACTTGAGAACCATTTTTAATTCTCTCTTGTATCATATTTCATCATGTTGAGTTGGTTTCAGTTGTAAAGCCATCAACAAGCTCTGAGATTGTTTTCATAACATTCCCTTGCTGATGTATTCGATCAAATTTTGGATTATTTGGTGTTATCTCTTGGCAAAATTTGTATATGCTTATGTTTCAGAATGATTTCAATTTGTGTTTCTTGCTCATGTTGCAATCTTGTGTTTGGGATCTCTCTTGATCATACATGGTCTCATTTCTTGTTGATGGTTTGATGGCATCTGCAATCTTATATTCAGAAGAGCTTTCATCTGATAAAAGATAAACAGATTTAAAATCATTTAACTATCCTTGAATCTTGAGATTGTTTGTAAACCTTTGGGTGCACCTTAGGTCATGATAAGATAGGGATTTCTAGATACTTTGTTGGTATTTTTCTTCAAGATTTTGTGGCAGGTTATCAAAGATTGTGTGGAAGAGTGTAGATCTAGGCCTCCATTTGATGCACATATCCTAGTTGAAGGAGTACTTTAAACCCCTTGAAATATTTCTGTTGTTTAGGTGTTAAATTTTTCTTGCAAAGGTCCTCAAAGAGTTTGGAAATTTCGTGTTGGTCTTGTCCAATATCTCCCAACAAAATTCATTCAAAATAACTCATCCTACCCATACTACCCCTACATTGCATTGTGTGTCAACAAAAGAATACAATCCATTTACAAAAGTGCACAAAGCATATCAAGATCATACCATGTTTCTAGCAGTCTTAGCCTTGTTTTGAAAACATTTCCATCATTTAGTAGTGACAGCTCTTTTGATTTTGAATAATGGAAGATTGATCATGTTTTCCCAAGGCCATCCCCATACAATGTGCAAAGTATAAGGATATCCACACCTCCTTCATCAAACAAAGGCTGTAAACATAGGTTCTCTTACCTTGGTTGAAAGATACAACCTAAAATAGTGAGGATTAGATCAAAATCCTTCTGAGGTGCTACCCACTCCTTCAAATCTTAAGTGCTAACAAGTTAGATAAATGTATCCCCAGCTACAAATGACATACAGATCATTTATCTACCTCTGAGTGTCTTGAGCAAATCCATGATGCTGCTTGAGTTGTGAAGGAGATTAAGTTTGGGTACCAACACATTCCAGTGATTGCAAGGAGAGGAGTGCCTATTCCAACTTCTTCCACACCCTAGGTAAGTTCATTGTTCCTTCCTCCTCTGTTTCTTCTCCTAAAAATTCTTTCCCTTTAAATGATAGAGTTGATAAGTCAAAAATTTCATCCACTCCTATCAATGATGCTCCATATACCTCTAGTTATTTTGACATTATGACCATCTCAAGAAAACTAAGATCTAGATCTTAGAAGTTGATATCTACCAAACCCATCCCAAGGCCTTTACTAAGATGGTAGACTTTTTAAAATCCAAATCCAAGCCTTCATCCCATATTTCTAAAGGTCTCTTGCCCACTCCTTCTCCTTCATCTCAACCAAACCTTATGACAGCAATCACTTCATCTGATGAGAAGATCAAACCATTTTATGTCACTCTCCTCATAGCTGGCCACAAAATCAGCAGTGTGTTATTGATTCTTGTGCTTTAGTTAATGTGAAGCCTCGCTAAGGTAGCTCATGCCCTAGGATTAACCCTAACCTGCACTTTTGGTTCATGTTACTCAATGGAAAGTAGAGAAGTGCCATTGGTTGGAAGGATCAAGGATGCACAAGTATCCTTTGCTACTTTTCTAGAGAAGAGAGTTTTAGCCACCATTTTAGTAGCTGATATTCCCCTTCCTACGACATGCTGCTAAGTAGAAATTTTTGCAAAGATGTTGGAGGAGAAATCATAATGGATTGGTCACATGCTCTTATTCTAGTGAATGGAAAAATGAAGAAGCAACTGCCTGAGAAACAAACTGAATATATCATGTAAAAAACAAATAATCCAAAGGCACAAATACTTTATGAGGACATTGGTCATGGTAAATACATGATCATGTCAAAAGATGAGGCTAACCATCCTAAGGAAGTGCTTGTTGATCCTAATGGAATTTGGATTTTGGAATTTGATGGGAGCTACTCCTCAGCTGGTTCTGGAGCTAGTGTGGTGCGTATTTCTCCTGAAGGGAGAATTCATCCTTTCTCCTTCAAGCTCCAATTTGAAAACAAAAATAATACAGCTAAGTATGAGGCTCCCATCCTTGGTTTAAGCATGGTGACAGAGGTGGGGATAAAGAATCTCCTTGCTCATGGAGATGTAGAGCTGATTGTAAAACAAGTCAAAGATATTTTTCAAGTGAAGAATAGAAGGTTGAAACATTACAGGAATCTGGTTTGGGATTCCATTTAGTTCCTTGATGCCTTTTAATTGAATCCATGCCAAGGGAAAGAAACACTAGGGCTGATTCCTTGGGCTGTCTCGGGGTCTCTCGATCCTCGTCGATTTATCCCAAGATAAATTGACCATTGAGATGATTCATAAGCCTAGTGTGCCTGATAATGCAAACAATTGGCATGTCTTTAATGATGATCAACACTTTCTTTCCTTCCTTGAACGCAAAGATAATTTTGATCAGTTGTACTTTGAAGGAATGGAAATCTGCCTGAGAGAGTGTGTTTCCCCAAATGAAGAAGATAACCAAGAAGAAATGGATCATGATGGCTGCATAAAACTGAAAGGTAATAAGATACCTAAAGGGATGGTAATTTTGGAAGAGTTATTTGATAAACATGATAGGTAAATAAAGACCAAGACTTCTAAAGGAGCTAGGCGGTCTGCTAACTATGAAAATATAAACATTTGGAGTCTTAATGAACCCATGTTGGTAAACATTGGAAAGTGCTACACACATGAGGAGAGGGAGAAATCAATAAATCTGTTGAAAAGGTATGCTAATGTTCTTGCATATTCTTATGATGATCTCAAGGCTTTTCAGCCAAAAGAGATGCAACATTTCATTCCTCTAAAACCTAGGATCAAGCCCTTCTAGCAAAAGTAGAGGTAGTATAACCCTAAAATTGCTGATACAATATTTCAAGAGATCCAAAAGTTATTGAAGGCTAAGATCATTTTCCCCATTCACTATTCAACGTGGATTTCTAATATTGTTCCTATCAGGAAGAAGAATGGTAAGATCCAGTTTATATTGATTTTAGGAATTTGTATCAAGCCTCTTTGAAGGATAATTATCCTCTCCCCATGATGGATCAAGTGTTGTAGGTTGTTACAGTTTTAGAAATGTTGTCCATGCTTGATGGATTCTTAGGATATAATCAAGTAGAACTAATTGCTCTGAGATCAGCATAAGATTGGCTTTACCTCTCCTTGGGGCACCTTTGATTATAGGAGAATGCCTTTTGGCCTCATCAATTCTGGTTCCACCTTTCAGAGGGTAATGGACCTAGCCTTTGGTAGTCTCAAGGGACAATTCATAGTTGTATACCTTGACAATTTGACTATGTTTTCAAAAACCGAGCTGATCATTTCCAACACCTTAAAACTATCCTCCAAAAGTGTAGAGAGCATGACATCTCCTTGAATCCCAAGAAATATTTCTTCTATTTCACCGGGAAAATTATTGGGACACATTGTCTCTAAGGAGGGAATCAAGATTGACCCGAAAGAGTCTAGGTAATTCAGCGAGATCCCTCTCCCCAAAAGCAAGAAGGGTGTACACTCTTTCTTTGGCAAGATTAATTTCTTAAGAAGATTCATACCTGATTTTTCTGAACTTACTTTGAACATATCCCACATGATGAAAGGGAAGTAGACTTTTGGTTGGTCCTCTAAAGGAAAGGTTGCATTTGAAGACATCAAGAGAGCTATAGAAAAGACTCCAATCTTGGCATGCCCCGATTATAGTAAAGACTTTATTATCTATTGCTATGCTACTCTGAAACTACTCTAGCTGCCATGTTACTCCAAGAGAATGCTTTGAAGGTCATGAAATCCCCATAGCATTCATGAGTTATATTTTGAAATCCCATGAGCTGAAGTACACCATGATGGAGAAACATGCTTTTGTAGTGGTCAAATATGTGAAACAGTTTCATTTTTACATCCTCAACTCTCATTCTATTGTGCTTGTGCTCTGATATAACTATTAAATCCATTCTTACACAACAAGAATTTGGAACCAAGAGAGGAAATTGGGTAGCCAAAGTTCAGAGTATGATCTTGACATCAAACCCACCAAGCTAGTTTGAGGAAAGGGCTTATGTGAACTCATTCTTGAAGGAGCTGATGCCAAATTGTCCAAGGAGGAAGTTAATATCCTGTTGTTCTTTTCCTCAGCTCAACTGATGAATGGTATACTTGACATTGCACACTTTCTTACTTATGGAGAATGTCCATCCCATTTGAGTGCCAAGGATAAGAGAGCCATCAAATTAAGGTCTGCGTAATATGTGTTGTGGGAAAATGCATTGTTCAAACGAGGGATAGATGGAAGGTTTTTGAAATGTGTTGACAAAGAGTAGCAAAAGAAATTGTTCTCAGTCTTTCATGACCAGGCCTGTGGAGGTCATTTCTCTTCTCTGTCACGGCCCACAAAATCCTCCGTTCTGATATTATTGGCCTACCTTGTTCAAAGATGCATCAAAGTGGGTAGGCAAGTGTGAAGCATGTCAAACCTTTTTTGGAAGAACGAAATTGGCTACCTTACCTCTCAAACCAGTGGTGATTGAGGAAACTTTTCAACAATGGGGTTTGGAATTCATTGGGACACTCAATCCACCTTCAAGTGTAGGGCATACTCATGTTTTGACTGCCACTGATTATTTCACCAAGTGGGTGGAAGTCATTCTAGTTAAAAGTACTACTTCTAAAGTAGTATGCAACTTCATCAAAGAGCATATCTTTATAAGGTTTGGGATACCAAACAAGATTGTCACTGAAAATGCTTCTATTTTTTCTTCTGCTGAGATGATTGATTTCTGCTATGGCTATGGCATTTATCTTGCCCACTCTTCAGATTACTATCACCAAGGGAATGGGAAAGCAAAATCAACTAACAAGAACTTGGTCACCATTGTTCGAAGCTTGTTAATGACTCTCAGAGGAATTGGCATAAGAAACTATATGATGTTTTATGAGCGAGATAGGATTACACCTAAGAGACCCATTGGAATGTCTCCTTTTCAAGTGGTATATGGTGTTGAAGCTTAGCTGCCAGTGACATTGGAACTAGCTTAGCCTTACATTTGATGAAGGCCATTGAGGATGCCAACTTTACCAATTCATTGGAAAAAAGAATTATGTACCTCGAGAAGTTGAATGAAGATAGATTGCAAGTGGTTGATAGAACATTAGCTCATCAACTCAAAGTAAAAGCTCTATTTGATAAAAAGGCTAAACCCAAAACTTTTCAAGTGGGAGACAATGTTCTTCTTTGGGACAAAAGGCATGAACCTTGAGGCAGCCATGGTAAATTTGATTCCCTTTGGCTTGGTCCTTTTAAAATTAGACATTTTGCTAGTGAGAACTCTTTTTACCTGGATTACATGGATGGTTCTCCTCTCCCACTTCCTTATAGTGGGCAATTTTTGAAGTTGTTCAAAACCTAGGAGTTTTGGCGGTCCCTCTATACATTTTGTATAGCGTTTTGCTTTCCTTGTTTTTGTTTTGGTTGGTTTCCTTTCGTGTTTCTCTTTTGTGTTGGTATTGCTTCTTTTTGATTCCGTTGCCCATTGGCTAAGACACTGATTCGATCTATTCATCTTTAGAATTCTCTAAGGTTCTTGATTTTCCTCTTTCCTCTGCCAAATCATCCCTAGAAGGAGCTAGCTGTTGTCCTCTCAATTTTCCCCACCCTTTTGAATCTAATTTCATGAAAATTGGAGCCCTGTCATAGAAGAAATTCATGTTTTAAACTCCTCAGATGCTCGTTTTCATTTCCCAAGGCATTTTTAATAAAAATTCCCTCAGTCTGTTGCTGTTAAAATGTTTTACCTATTTTTAATGGATGGGAAATGATTTTAGTTCTCCCTTTATGTGTTTGGAATGCGTGGGACCTTGCATCTTTCATTTTAACCCTTTTACAGAGAAAGAAATTCTTCATCGGGAGAGAAAATGGCATTTTCCCATTTCCTGCAACTTCCTATGTTCTTTTCCTCAAATTCTTGCTCGGAAAGGTGAAGCTACACATTTTCTTCTCATTGGATGTGGCCAAATGGGTTCCTTTTTGAACTTATCACTTTTGGTGATTTTGGAAAAAATGTCAGATTTGCCCCGCATCCCCGCTTTGGTCCTTGATTGGCTAGAGCAGTTTTGGCGGAAGTTCGGGTGATGGGTCCATTTTATTCTCTAAGGCATTACAGTGAAAGGGAAAAAATTTCTAAAATGACCTGTGGCCCCAACCATGTGAAAGGATAAATTCCAAGTTGAATCCCACAACAAATTAGAAAGGGACACGTGTTCACGTTGAAAAGTCAACAACGGGGCATGGAATTTCGGGGGAAAGGTTGGAATTTTTACCCTTTTAAAAAGCGGATAAAGATAAAAAGCAAAGCACATCCCTGCAACCAATCAGGTGATTCCATGTGTTGAAGAATGAAGCAGGGACACATGGCCATTTTTCAGTCCATATGCACTTTGGCAGACCGATGGAGGAATTTGGGAATTTTAGCCTTGTTTCCATAAAGGGCGAAAAGTTCTAAAATGGCCCGCGGCCCGTTCATGCGAAGGGAAAATTTCTAAGTTGAGGCCCATAACAAATTAGAAAGGGACACATGGCCTACGTTGAAAAGTCAATGGCGGGGCATGGACTTTCGGGAAAGGTTGGAATTTTTCCCCTTTTCAAAAGTGGATAAAGTATAAAACTAAAGCGCATCCTCGAACTAGTCACATGATGCCACATGTCAAGAATGAAATCGAAACAGTGGGCCCGCGGAGGAAATTGAGAATTTGAGCCTTTTTCACCAAAGGGTTAAAATGTTGCAAATTGAGCCACGACCCCATTTCCAATCGTGGTGTGCCATGTGTTCACATTGAAAAGTCAAAGTGGGCCGGTGGAGGTTTTTGAGAATTTGAGATTTTTGTTAAAAAGAGTTTAAATGGCAGATTTGAACCGCATTTCCTCAGCCACTTAGATGGCACCACATGTTTGGATTTTGGTGAAGTTGCGGGGGGCGGGGAAAAATGAGAAATCATGCTTTTTCTCCCAAATGTTAGGAAATGTAGTTTTCTCCCCAAGGCCATCGTTGCTTGGATCTTGCCATGTGTAGGGTCCAAATTTGAAGGTAAAAGGGGGAAAAGATAGCCAAATGCACTCATCTAGTTTTTAACGCCATTAATGAACTAGAGCTCTACAAAACACAAAAATGGATCATTCTTCATTCTTTTTCTTTGTATTCTTGTCATTTCTCCATGAGATGCATTTTTGGTTTATTATGGAGCCAAATCGATAAGTTTGAAGGGATGTAAAGTTTGATCATCAGAAAATGGAGTTTATCGGGCATACGCGATAAAAAGGGAGAAAACTTACTAGTAAGCACTTGAGTGCTATGAAAGTGGTTAAAAGGTGGAAATGGTAGGACCACATAAAGAAGAAAATCATGAGATGCCCCCTGCTAAAGTAATCATGCTTGAACACTTGAAATATTCACCTTTTTGAACCTCTAGTTTTCATGAGTGCATTTGTTTCATGTCACTTTCCAAAAGTGGATCTGCAACAAACATTATTCCTTTTGGATATTCTTTTCTTGGGGAAAAAGTATGGATGTATATGAATTGTTATAAGAACATGGTTTTAGGCCATGAAAAGAGGGATTCTGGAGTTTTCTGGGAAGGTTGTAAATTCTGAAGTAATTCAATACAAAAGTTCTTTCTTTTCTTATTTTCCTCTGTTATATCTCTCTCCTTGGCTCGATTCAATGGATCATTTGTTTTGCATTCAATAGAAACTTTGTGTTCTAGTCTGTGTAATCTTTAGAACTTTGTGTCTATAGATTTGCATCGGTGGTGAAGTAATTGATCCTTTTCTATATTTTCTTGGTTCAATGTGAGTAGGGAGATACTCTGCTATCTATATTTTCCAAAAGCATTGTTGTTTTCTTCCTTCTCCCATCTCTTTATTCTTCCATTCCTTCTTATTGATAATCTTTTGCATATGAAGAAAACCAGGATACAAGGATCCAAACATTGATAGTTGTATATTTGTATTGTTTTTCTAGATATCAATAAGGGAACCTCTCCCATTAAAGAGGAGGGACTTGTTGTCCCCTGACTGTGGTTTCAACCCATGTTCCATTCTAAAACCCAACATAACCCCAAGCACTTTAGCCTATCATCCAATATGTGCTTTGGGAGCTCATCCGAGGCACGCGTGGGTACCAAACCTCTCCTTTATGTGAGCTTTGTAAGAAAGTTATTTTAGTAATGGAGGATTTATTTACGAAATAAAAATACAATTGCTTACTTTAAAGGAAGAATATGTCACTAGCAGATCTACACATTTACTCCTGTTGGCATCCAAATTTGTTCTCCTTTTCAATCTAAGTAACACCACAGTTATGTCATGGAGCTTAAAGACATATTAGACCATGTTGTATGTCATTGGTAGCCGAGGATATGGTCTAGCTAGCACTCATGTTTGTGGAGAAATGGATAGCACTCCAATAGGACTTGATCTTGTCCTAGCTATTTTAGGTTGTGCCTTGCAACCAAGGTAAGAGGACCTATTTTGTAACCTTGTAATGGTGAAGGAGATGAAGATATCATTCTCTTTGCTTGAAATTTTGTGATGGAAACCTTGATGAAAACATGATCAACACCCCATATCTGAACTCTCACAAGTTGTCACTTCTCAAAACATGGGTATGTTCTCAAAACAAGGCAAAGGTTACTAGAGACATTGGAAATCTTGATCTATTATGCATACTTTTGCAAATAGATTTTGATCTTCGTATGCATACACATGAAAATAAGGGATATTATTTGATAGGATCTTTGTTGTTGGATGATTTTTGTTGGGGATTGACAACACAACCGGGATAGATTAGATCTTTGACAATGCATACAATACTTGAACAATTATAAGATGAAATGCCTAAAATAATCGGGATGTTCTTTCAACTAGAAGAGGCACAAATGGAAGCCCAGTTTGCACTCTTCACACAATCTTTGAGAAATTACCACAAAATCTTGAAGTAAAGAACTCAATTAAACACAAAAATCCATGATCAAACCATGCCTAAGGTACCCTAAAGGCTTACAAGAAATCTCTGCAGTCAAGGAAGGTAAAGTGATTTTAAATTTGTTTATCTCCTTATCAGATGAAGGCTCTTCTGAGTATGAGATTGCAAATGCCACTAAACTATCAACCAAATATGGAGATCCTGTGTGACTTCTACAAACTTTCAATGCAAGATTGCAACAAGACCAATAAAATTTATTTGCAGGCATTTAAAATTGATAACAGACATCATATTGCCCAAAGAAAAACACATTTAATTCAAAACTTGTTAGATTCAACAACAGGGGAGAGTTACATGAACAATCTAAGAGCCGTGTGGTGGCTATACACTTCTAACCAACCCACATACATAAATTTTCCAACACGATACATTAACTGGTTCTTTGGCAGATTTTCACGAGAAATGAGATTTTTCTCGAAATTTACTCGTGATTTTCAACTCCGACACTTTAAAATTTCTCCCAAAATGCACTATATACCTCATAACACATTGGATTCTTTCTTCCCAAGCAAATAATATGCTATGGGATCAAATTTTTCACAAAAACTTCATGATTTAATGACAGTGACACTAAACGGAAAAACAACTCGTAGGTTGCCAAGTATGTACAAAAAGTTAAATCATTACACAAATTCGGATCATTATCCACCCTAGGGGCACATTTTTATCATTCAAGCATGCAAAAATATTTCATTAATCATTTTTACCTTTTCCCTCTTTCATTAGGTCATGAAAATGATGCCATTGTTCTCAGAAGGCCAAGATGACACAAAATCATATAAGATTTGATGAAAATTGATGAAGAAATCATGATTCTAGGCTTCTTGGAGCTCCTATAGTGGCCCAAACAAACGAATGCACAATAACCGTCGATCTCATCCACCTTTTATTATCAACCCTCCATGTGGAAAATTCCATTTTAAAATAAGCTCAATATTACTTTTTAAACTTTGGATCAGACGGGACACATGTCAAAAAAAGATTAGATCAGTCCATGACTTTAAAAAATGCATTTGTGACCTTTTGAAAATTTGGAAAATTTTGCCACTTTTCTCCGCTTGCCCTCTGGGACTGCCACGTGTCCAAAGGTGGGTCCCATTGAAAACCGTACACAAATACAATCAATTTTGCCACTTTTGAAAAGAGGAAATTTTTCACAAAACCTATGAGGCCCTGGACACACGATCTCTTCTCCACCACATGGCGCTCTTCGATTCTCCGTGGAGCAAAGCCTCTTATTCTACCTTCGAACCTTTACATGTAAAATTTGAAAAATTTAAAACTTCTTTGTGGGCCCGTGCTCTTCCTTTGACTTCTTAGAATGTGCCACATGTCCATCATGGATAGGCTACGGAGGCACGCTTCCCATTTACACTTTAGCTCCTTTTGCCAAAAGGAAAAGTTTTACTCTGTCCCCCGAGGTCCAAACCTCTGCCTCTATTTACACTTTCTTGGACATGTGTCACTTCCTGACTCATTGCGGAGCTTCAGCCTAAAATTTGATTTTTACCATTTGAAGTTAAGAAACTTCCAAGTCATTGCAAGACCCGCTGCCCCATCCTATCCTTTCCTGGACACGTGTCCACCGATGATTTGCCGAGGGATTTCGGGACAAAATTTTACTTCATCATTTTGAGCCAAAAACATCAAAATTCTCCAAGTCCCTCCACCATCCGCACGCCCTCCATGCCATGTGTCCTCTCCCTATTCACTACGGGCCTTCGGGCCAAAATTTGATTTTGAAAATTTTGCATAATGAAAGAAAAATTTCCTAAGGAAATCCCACCACTGCCAATCCCTAGCCAATCAAAATGTGCCACGTAGGCACTTCATTGCAGAAGGCGGAGCCACGGATCAAAATTTTCCTTTTGCCAAAATTTCAAAAAATGATAAGTTAGAGACATTTCCCAATAACCCCCAGCCAATAGGACCCACCACATTTCCATTACCTTGTGATGATAAATTTGATGGGCAAATGACACCCGTATGATCGTCAAATCGTGAAAAATTTAAAGGATGCCCTAGAAATCAATTTTTTCAACAAGGATTGCAAATATTTTGATTTTGAATCAATTGAGTCATATTTTGACATTATTTTCAACCTTAGGATTGGGAAATTAACCCATACAACTTATATTTGATCAATTTTGATTTTTACATGATTTGGCAAAGGGAAAACAACACAACCCGAAAATTGGAAAAACCTAGGGCAAAAATAAGAGCACACATGGATTTTTCTTTCAAACCAGGGCAGAACAACAAGTTTATGAGAATTTTTGAAACATTCAACCAAGGGGGAGAAATTGCAGATCACCAATTTGAGAAATAAAACATTTCTGAGCAAAATTAGACATGAAAAATTAGGGCACATAATGCAAGCTCAGAAATGGCACTAACACTCCCTCTGCCCGATCTTAGTTATACTTGAGCTACCTCTCCTCTCTCTCCATTTCTACCACAAGCTCCACCATCCTTCTACCGTGCCAACTTCCATGCCTCACGCCTAATAGGAAATTAGCTAGCTATGGGAAATGCTTCCAAATTCAAATTAATGACTAGGATCTTGATAGATAGTGGAATATCATGTAAGAACGATCATCTAGGCTCCCTCAAGAACTCAAACTCAAAGTAACCTCTGGGTGAGAATATGTAGAAATAACGTATTCTAATGTATAAATAGTCAACACTCTACTCCACCAATGATAAACAACATGGGTCCATGTCATATTGGCATCATGCAACTGTTGATATTCCTCCTAGATCTAAACACGAGGTCTATAGTACCAACTCATATTTGATGCATATGCTGATAGCCATTCATACAACTCTATTAGGAAACAACAAAAGAATTTCTCATAGAGTTCGTAATCTGAGTTCTCCTCCACCCATTTTCATGTATTAAACTCAGATCTAATACTAAACCTATGAGAAAACTCATCCTCTATGTTTTTAAGCCACACTTCGACACTATCCAAGGTCAAGTGCTCCGTCATCACACATTTCTCTCATTATTTTACCCTCAATACTTCTTTCTAACCCCAATCACATTAGCTTATCATCCAACATATCTTTGGGTTCTCACTGAGGCATGCACGGGCATCAAGCCCCTCCTTTATGTGAGATTTACAAGAGATTTATATTATTAATGGAGGATTTATTTTCGAAACAAAAGTACATTTACTTACTTTAAAAGGTAGAAGATGCAACTAGTAGATCTACACATCAATGCATCACAAAAGCTAAATAAACATTGCATGAAGTGAAAGAAACTAGATCTAAATCATGATAAGCCAAATAACATGAGGGTTTACACCCATAAATAAGATGTACAAAATAGATCCATGTATATTGATTTAACAGAGTCTCTGGTAGTCATACTACATTCAAAAGGGTCATCTCAGACCATATACATTAAATGACAAAGATCCAAACCTGCGGACGTATCTCGATCGAGAGATCTTGAATATGATTTCCCTTATATTATCCCTTGCTACAAACTCTAGTGCCCATACATATGCTTAATGGTATCCCTTACAACCCTCTAGTACTAAGTACTCTAAACCCTAACACCATAAACTCTAAACCCTTAGCATTTTTTCAGCACTTCGTTACTCTCCTTCTCTTTCTCTTCATTCTCTATGAATTCTCTATGCATTCTCTCTGCGTGTCTACATTCTCTTCGTGCCTCTCTCTCTCTCTCTCTCTGTTCCTATCCCAAACACCTCTTTGAATAGGATCATTGACCACCGCCATGACTTCTCTTATGAGAAGATCACGTGTCAAGTGTCGATCTGGTCCTCCATTGGTGAATGCTTATCCTCTTTGAAAACCTTCCACTAACTGTAATGATGCCTTTAGAAATATTCCATGTGTGGAATATCCATTTATTAACCTCCAAGGTTCTAGGTTGGAACCTTATCCACTTATCATGCCTAGTTAGGTCCTCATATTTTTCCTCAAGTGACTCCATGATGTCAGATATAGCTAAGTCCTTAAGTCATTGTTCTTCCTACTACGCGTGTCCTGGTTTCATTTAAACCCTTCTTAAACCCCTTTTTCCTTGCATTTTTTCTTGAGAAACCTTCTATTTATTGATCATGCATGCACACCTCTTAGTATTTAGCTAATATTTCAGGGTCCAACATCACCCCATACTATGTGTGTTCTCCATCCTCAAAAACATTTTGTTTCCTCAAAGAATAAATAATAGAGGTATTGAAACAATCAAATAATGGAAGGATGAAAGAATTGAAAGAATAGAAGAATGTGTTACTTTGCTGCATGAGGAGTGGGAAATAATTCTTCATGGATGCCTCAATCTTCTCCCATGCATCTACTTATCCCTATGCCTACTGAAGTAGGTCACCCACCAATGTGCTTACTTCATCAAAACTAAGTTCATCACTCTTAGCTATCAACGTATCTACAATGCTTTCCAATTGCTTGCTAAGATTGCCTAGTGCATCCATCCTGCGAGTGAATTGGGGTACAATTCCTTTATCTTATTCTTAATCTAATCCTGCAAAGTTTTGATTGCTTCTAATTTCTTCTCAACTTCAGCCAGGATCTTGTCGTAATTCTCCCTATTGCTTTTGTGATTCTCCTAAAATTATTTTAGATCCACCTCATGTGTAGCAACCAATATGCTTGTTACCCTATCCTTATTAGCACAATTTTCATACACGGCTTCACCATTTATGTAGAAATTTTTAATGCGAAAGGAGCTTAGAGTAACTATTATCACCGAATCACAACACCCTATGGTTTTCACAAGTATGTGTGTGTGTTTGAGCTCATAATGTGATTGGGTAACATGGGTACTATCTCCAAGTTATGGGACTTTCTGCTTGAGATAGACCTCTAGAGAAAGCTGGTTCTTGCTCCTAAAATACTTGCCACAATATACTCTAATGCAAGAAAAACTATCTATCTTAATCTAACCTTCTAGAGGGACCATGGAGAGAGAGTGCATGAAAACAAATCCTACACTAAAGTGGTGATACACCAAAAAAGGAGAGTGTGAGAATAGTATTCCAATGTGTGGAAAGTAGAAGCAAAGTGCATACTAGAAGGGGTGATAACATTTACATGCAGTCTAGAAAAATGCATTCACAACACTAGTCCAAACATGCACAATGTCAATGGATCCTGCAAGAGTATAACAATGAGTTTGAAAGGGAAAGAAGAATGCAAATAAACACAACATGGGAAGATACATCTACAAAATTACATCTATTGCTTCATTGATATGCACAATCCAATCTATTGCAGAATAAGGGATTGAATCACCATGAAAGGAGTCCACTATAAGGTCTTGCAACACATTGGCTTCACAAAATAATTTTAACACAGGTTTTGCTACTCAAAACTATCTCTTTACAATGATGAGCCCAACACTCCAATTTATAGAAATTTGAGAAGAGAGAGAGAGAGAGGGAAAATGAAAATCCCAAAATCTATCCTTTAACCACTTGTAAAAGGTATTAAATGGAGTGAAATGATGTTATTTTTCTTGAAAAGGCCTCTCATACTATCCCATAACTTGCAGCAGTGAAATATGTCATCCCATGCTTCATTAATGCATCCTAACTACCAAATAAAATCCCTATTCTAAACTGAGCACATTTTAAAAAAAATCTCCATTGATAATTCATCAAATTCTAGATTTATTGATTTATGTGCATTGGGATCAGAACCACAATTCCAATGGTACCAATTTTGTGTGTTTTCATTGAGAAATGCAAAAGTTATGGCCTTTTGAGTGTAGACAATTGTTTTGGGTCTGCTAGGCATTTATGTCATTTGATGGGGCCCTGCATTTAATTCATCGGATATGAAGATGTTTAATTTAATTTCATATATCTACCCTCATCAAAATTAATAAATCCATTTTTTGTGGAGAGGACGTTGTGCCCATTCTAGAAATTCAAATTTTGTGAAAATCAGAGCTCGGGGTCAAAAGTTATAGCCATTTGAAGTTCCAGGTATGCTTTGCACTAGTTTCCTTAGCATGTGGCTATTTCGGCTATCTAGGGTCTTGGTGTCCTGGATGTCCCTTATGCGACTTGGGACAAAAGTGTCTCGCTTTTACCAATTCCCTCTAGGTGTGGTGATTTTTGCTTTTAGTGTCCATCTTGTCCCGACGTTGACCGGGACGTGAGGGCCGTTGACCTCCACTTTTCTGCTGCATTTCTTTGTTGATAAGATTTTTTGCCTTTTTGGGTCCCGCACGTACTTGTGTCCCAGGTGTCCCACAGACCGTGTGGGATAAAAATATCTGATTTCACCGATTTGAACCACCTATGGCCATTTCGGTGATGCACATCCCGGATGTCCCGATGTCTTATCGATTATCGGAGAACATATCTTTCTAATTTTTCTGCACAACAAAGGAATGCGGCCATTTTGGGTTTTCGATCCCAACTATCCTGTGTGAACTTGTGCATCCTGGGACAAAAATTCTACTTTTTCCACACTACACTAAAATAATCCCATTTTTCAGATTTTTTGCAATTTTTTCTAACTTCTTAGATTTTTTCTTGGACAGGGAAGTTAGAAGAAGGCAAAGGGACCTCCAAAACTTGATTTTGGGGCCTTAGACCAATTTTACTTGCTCAAACCTGAAGATATTATGCAGGTATCAAAATTTACATTTAGGGGTGAATTTGGGATAATAATAACGATTCACCTGTCTCCTAATATTCATCTTTTCCTCCTCCTTCTAGCATGCCATCACCTCCTTTGCTGACTCTAATGCGAGTGGTCACCTTTCCATGGTGAGGATGCGGGTCAAGTCTTCCAAGCATTGCATGGTTGAATCATATTTTTTTTAGGCAAGGCCAGTCTAGGTGCTTCAAGATTATGGCATCTGAAATGGCCTTTATCTTCTTATGGATTTCATGCACCTTTTCCTTTTCATCCCTTAGCTTGCACCTTAACTGCACACTGATCAATTCCTTTTGTTTTATCTCTTTTTCTGCTCAATGATATCCTCATTATTTTTCTCAAGCTCTTCCTCCAAGACCCTTATTCTGTCATTTCTACCAAAGAGTCTTGCCTCTACCTCCACCGATACTTTGTTGAGCACGTTACAAACTTTCTCATCGGACAATTTTTGGGCATTTACCAGAGGGTTTACTCCCTTGGCATCTGGTATCTTCATCAATGCATCTCAATTTACCTTGAATTCAGGTTCATCAATGTGGGACTCAAAAGCCCAAGATAGCATTTTCCTTGTGCGTGGGTACGCACCCTCTTCATCGAAAGAATACCAAGCAAGGAGTTGGTTTTTGGCACGATAATCTAGAAGGATGTGCACAATAAATTATTTGGATCATTAATGTAAGTCATCTCTTGTTCCTGTCTTTGCTATTATGCCCTTTTCACATGTGTGCGCTACCTTTGGGAAGCTTCTTTGCTAAGCTAAGATCTTTGCCCATGCTTCCATATGCCTTTCCCACAATAGTTCTTTACTTTATTTCCTTGAACACTTCCTCGAAACTTCACTTGAATTCTGCTCTGTGCCAATTGTTGGATAATTTCTCTTCTACTTCCCTCTCGTAGTGTTATCCATTTGTTCCTTGGTTGGGGTTGGGGTCTTCTGATCCTTCATGTTTACTTCCTCAATTTCCTATTTGTCATGAGTTCTAGCTTCATTCTCATCCTTCTCTTCATTTCCTTCTTCCTTTGACTCGTGTACATCATACATATGATGATTTTGAGCCTTGTAGCGCTATTCATCATCTTCATCACCCTTATCGGCCTCCATGATTTTTGTTTCACTGAGTCTAACCCTTTTTCACCCTCTACTTCTTCCTTACTGGTGATTCTAGTTCAGGGAATTCTCTTCTTCTTTCTTGGGTGACTCTCCCTTACCGAAAACTCTTCCTTCTATGGCGAATCTTCCTTTTGTGGTGATTCCTCCTTCTATGGAAACTCTTTTCTCAAAGGATACTTCTTCTAGTGGACATAAGTACTTATTCCCATGCACGACTCCTTTGCCCCTATTGTCTACAATATCTATGCACTCAATTTATTTTTTTGAGGAGTTTCTCCTCTATCTCTTTTCCTTAGCGTAGTCTTCTTCCACGCGGTGGGGTATTCAAGAATGGAGACATCATCTTCAACATAAGTTCCCTTTTCATAATTAGGCCTTATGTGTAAATACACCCTCATTGTTTTCCTCCCTACAATAGGTAATGTTACTAGTTTTAACATGTGCATGTCATGGGAGACATACTTCTCCACATAGGCATGCTTCTTAGGGTATATTAGTTTCTGTACAACTTGCTATACTCTTGATCCACTACACTCCGATCAAATCGAGTTTCTTTGCCTCTTTAAAATGATTGACCCCATCTTAGAAATATTGTACGTGTGAAGGAGAAAGGTAATTTACACCAAGAAATCTTGGTTCCATCTACCAAAGTAAATATGCCAATGAAAAAATGCTTGTATACACGAACTCATCTTCTCCTTGCACTAGTGAAGGAAACTATTTGGGTATTCTCCATTCAGCCCCGAATGCATCGTGCATCCACTTATACCACTTTTCTAGGCATGCCTTATGAGTAGCCATCATGGTGTCACAAGTATATTGTTCAAACCTCTTGGTGGGGGAGGGGTTCTCATCTGGGTATTCCCAAACAAACTTATCCGGCCCATTGAGCACTCCAATCTCTGAAAATAAAATGGTGAGGAGGACATTACCAAACATGATCTTTTCTCCATCACGCATGGTGTCTATGATCTCCTTTGTAATGAAAGCTAAGAGGTTATAGATGGTTCCCTCTCGAGATCTTACGGCACACATTCAACCAGGACTTATTGATCTATGTCCATCTCTCTTGCCCATTCAGCTTTGTAACCAAGCACATGGCCATCCTCATCACCAGGTCAGTAATTGCAGAAATGTCAAAGTAGTATGAACCCTTCTTGTATTCATAAGCCTCAATAGTCTTCTTAATGGATTCCTTGTCTTCCAAGTCATCATCTAATGAATCTCCTTCATAGATAAGGCCGATGAACTTAGAAATTAGTTGGGGGTTATGCACATCCTCCAACCTGCGAAATAGAAGTGGTCTTCATGCATGCGTGACATCAACCATTGGTATAGTCACCCAGGATTTCCAAAATAGGGTAACTTGTAGAGTTGCAACAACTTAGCCTTCTTTATTTTTACCTTTACCTCATCGTCATAGATGGGTATTCCATCTGTGTCATCTTCTCTGTATGGAAAACTAGTTCTAGTGTCATTTCATTCTCTGTGGCACTCCTTTGATGGTTGTAATCATTGACGACCATCATTCGATGTGAGACACCCATTCTTTACCATGAAATATGTCATCTAGGTATTGCATTTTTGTTTACCATTCTTCATTGAAATTGGTAAAGACAACTTGTTTTCCCTTGCCCTTGCCCTTCTTTGGTGAAACATTTGCTACTTTCCTTGGTGCCATTCATTCGTCAGTCCTTAAAACTTCTTCCTCTCTCTTGTTCCTGGCTCTACTCAACTTTGTGGCTCCACTCCTTTGCGAAAATTCCTTCAAACCCCGTGCCCTAGCTATGCAACCCTAACTTGGAAAACCCTTTTTCCACAAGACGACGTAACACCGTGAGATTCTTCCACACAACCTTCTCCGAGTTATGCTTGTGTCTTTTTTCCACTCTGTTTCACTTGATCATAATAGCTATGCACATAAATATTCACAACTCTTCTCAAACTTTCTTCACAAGGATGCCCTAGTTTGTGAGAGCTCTTTGATAACTTAAAACACAAGGTAGAAAATAACGCACCCCCGATCTTCTATTTATAAATTTTTATTTTCTCCACAATAAATGCCATGCCACCTACTAATGTTATTTTGAAATAAAGGTAAATTTTATCCAATGCTAACCTTCAACACTTATCCTCAAAGGCACTCAATCCTATACGAACACTTCTGCAACCTTCTAGCATGCAACCTGTCTTGACTATAGAGTTATTTTTGCTTTATCCCATGCCAAGTCAATTTTTCCTCACTTGTCTTGAACCAATTTATTTTCACCGCCTATCTCATGTTTCTCCCGCATTTATTATTCTTTTATGTGGTTTCTCAAATCCTTTTAACACCAACCTTCCCTTATATTCACCTTTTCCATGAGTGATCTTCTAATCCACATGTATTTTATTTTTCAACACGGGCCATCCAAAATCATAGCTTCCAAAGCACTGTCACATCACTCCACCCCACATAAAAATGGATGCACGGTCCTCTGTGCATAAAATTGTTTTGATAATAATAAGTGGATATAAGCACAAAAATGTGCACACAAAAAGTAACAAGAAAGGGAAACAAAAATAAAGGAAACTATATCAAAGAAAAACCTAGGCTAACTGGCAATACTTGTTAGGATTATACTAGTTATACGAGATAAAAAAGCATGTAATGAATAATGTAGAAAACATAAAACAAAAAAGAATGTAATAAAATAGAGACACAAGTTTAACATGGTTCACCCAAAATGGGCTACGTTCACCGAAACAAGCAATCCTTTTTATTCAGTCCAACAAAAATCTCTCTCACAAAGGTGTAGCCACTAATCCACCGAGCCTCATACATAGGAACCTTTAAAGATATTAGGGTTTTTATCATTTTAGGGAAACATAGAAAACCACCTGTTAGATATGTGACCTAATAAGGAATGGTCTAGATTTCACAATGCATAAATACCCCCATCACTATCAGGCTCCACAACCAACAATCTTCCACTTGGAGGCCGATTAACTTTGTAACTCCACCACTACTGAGATCCTGCTTGGAATTTTCTTCTTGGCTTGTTTCTTCCACTTCAAGATCAATCTTAAAGACTCACATAAGTTCAATGAAAATACAACTTCTCTTTGGTCATTGGCTTAGTAAACATATCAGCAAGATTATCATCTGTATGAATCTTCACTTACTCAAGCTGCCCATCCTCTAACACTTGTCGTATGAAGTGATATCTTAGCTAAATGTGTTTGGTTCTTGAATGGAAGGATGAGTTATTATCTAGGTGAATTGCACTTTGAATATCAATTTGTAACTTACAATCCCCTTACTACTTACCAAACTCCTCCATGAACCTACTCATCCATAATATTTCCTTACTTTCCTTAGTCGCTGCAACATATTACGCCTCTGTAGTAGATAGTACAACTACCTTCTACAAATTTGAGATGTAACTCACTGCCACACCACCAACTATAAAAACGTATCTAGTAGTTCTCCCCTTGTTATCCACATCTCTTGCCATATCTGAATCCAAAAATACCTCTAAAGTATAATCGACCCTATGAAGTATAAGTTACTACTACTACGGGTCCCTCTCAAGTATATGAGAATCCATTGGATTGCCTTCTAGTGTGCTTTATCCAGATTTTCCATATACCTACTAAAAACTCCCACTTCTTGGGCAATGTCTAGCTTGGTACAAACCATGGCATACATGAGGCTCCCAACTACTGAAGAATAAGGAACTCGTGCCATATAATATTTTTCCTCTTGTGTTGTTAGGCATTTCTCTTTACTTAATCTAAAATGCCCAGCCAATGGTGTACTAACTGGTTTCACATTCTACATCTGAAACCTCTCTAACACCTTTTCTACATAGTCCTCCTGAGACAACACCAATTTCTTATTTTTTCTATCCCTCTTGATTTACATACCGAGGATTTTATTTGCTGCACCCAAATCCTTCATTACAAATGTTTGTGCAAGATTTTCCTTAAGCTTTGCAATTTCCTGCATATTAGACCCTACTACAAGCATATCGTCTACATATAACAAAAGAATAATGTAGCTCCCACTATCCAACCATTTAAAGTACACACAATGATCTGATTGACATCTAGTAAAACCATGCTCATGCATAAAACTATCAAACCTTAGATACCATTTTTGAGGAGCTTGCTTGAGCCCGTATAGGCTCTTCTTCAACCTACAAACCAATTTCTCCTTACCCTTCACCTCATACCCAAGTGGTTGCTGCATATAAATATCCTCCTCCAAGTCACCATGGAGAAATTCTGTCTTGACATCAATTTTCTCTAAGTGTAAATATTCAACATCAAATAAACTTAATACAATATGAATGGAAGACATCTTTACAACAGGGAGAAAATTTCATCAAAATCGATACCTTTCTTTTGTTCACACCCCTTCACTACAAGCCTTGCTTTGTACATTTTCCATCCACCTTTTTCTTCTTTCACATGGTAGACCCATTTGTTTTGTAATACTCTCTTCCCAGCTAGAAATTTGACTAAATCCCAAGTTTGTTTCTTCTCCAGGGATTCCATCTCCTCATTCATGCCACACTCGCACTCTTTAGTGGATTCCACCTGTGTTGCCTCATCAAAGCTCATTGTCTCACCACTATCTCGTTAGTAACAAATAATACAAAGCAAGGGAAAATATTTCCGGAGGTCTACTAATACATTGTGACCTTCTTACCAAAGATGGGGGTGTCACAGGATCATTATTTGCTTGTTGCTCATTTTCTTGAATTTCTTAAAGCGGTGCCGATGCCGACACTTTGGATATCGTGCTCAATCTATATAATCACAACCTTAGTACTTGTAGGTGGATGTTTTCCACCCAAGAGTTCATTTTTAGGAGCTATATCCTTAACCAATTATTCCTTGGGCTTTTTGTCATATTGTACTTGATCCTTGTACATTCTATTTTCATGCCAAACAACATCACGACTCCTAATTATCTTAGATTCATCTAGATCCCAAAACCAAAATCCATAATCACCATTGGAGACATAGCCTATGAATGTACAATGTTTGGATTCTGAATCCAATTTCTTCATGTTTTCTTTATTAACATGCACAAATGCTTCAACCAAATACTCTTAAAAATGAAAGGTCTACCTCTTTCCTGGTCCAGGATTCTTCAAGAATTCCTCCATCTAGTGTACTTAGACCACGAGTTGATTAAGTACACAACAATATCTACCGCCTTTGCCAAAAAGTGAAGAGGCATCCGAGCATGTAATCTCATTGACCGTGCATGCTCCATTATTGTTCTATTCATCCTCTCACTAACGCCATTTTGTTGTGGATTCTTGGGAACTGTTTTCCCTCTACAAATCTTGTTCAAGGAATACTAATCATCAAATTTCTTACTCCAATACTCACTTTGCCATTATCAAATATAAAACATTTTAATTTAAAACCACATTCATTCTCAACAAGTGCTTTCCATTTCTTAAATGTATCAAAGACATTAGACTTACGCTTAATGCAATATACCCATACCTTGTGGCATCATCTATGAATGTGACATAGTATAAAAAACCACCATGAGATGCAACATGGGTCGGCCCACACAAATTTGTATGAACTAGCTCCAACTTTTTCTCTTTCTTGGTATTCCCTGCCTTGAGAAATCTAACTCTTTTATGTTTCCCAAAAATGCAATGCTCACAAAACTCTAAGTCCAATTGCTTCAAACTTGAAAGCTTACCTTTTCCTATAGAATTTTCATGCCCTTCTCACTCATATGTCCCAATCTATTGTGCCACATGCTGGCATCCTCATCTGAAGTAGACAATATGGTAGAAGAATTAGATATACAAGTAGACAAATAAAGAGTGCCTACTTTCTTACCCCGTGCCACTACCAGGGAACCCTTGGAAACCTTCCAAGCATATGAAGTGAATGTGACTGTGTAACCTTCACCACCCAACTATCCTACAGAGATGAGATTTATCTTGAGGCTAGGTACATGCCTCACGTCTCTCAATATCCATGTATTTCCATTCTGTAATTTCAGGTGTACATTTTCCTTCCCAAAAATGTTGCACGGCTCATCATCACCCAAATAGACATGTCCAATTTTTCCTTGGACATACTCTTTAAAATAGCCCTTATCAGGGGTTGCATGGAAAGAAGTACTGAATCTATTACCCAAGATTCTAATCTAGTATCAAGAGAAAGTATAAGAGCATCTTGAACAATATTACCTATCAAATTTTCCTCTTTAATACCTTCAGGATGGTTTTCTTTGTTTCCTTTAAACTAGAAATCCTTTGTAGCATGTCATCTCTTTCCAAAGTTCCAACAAGTAATGTCTCTACTCCTAGATTTGGATCTGCCCATATTCGATTTAGATCTCCCACGAGCCTTACTCTTTGATTTCTCCTTGCTCCTCCCTCTACTTTCCATATTCAAAACATTTCTAGAAGAAGAATTTTCCCTATACTTTTCTGTGTATTTCCACATTTAAAATGACACTAACTACATATTCAAATTTAAGAGAAGTATATGATGTATTACTAATCGCCATTACTAAGTTGTCCCAACTTTCTGACAAAGAACATAGGAATAATAATGCTCTAACCTCCTCATAAAATGGGATATTAATCGAATCTAATGATTTACAATAGTGTGGAAATTATTAAGATAATTAGATACGAGATCCACTGTAGACACCAAATTTGTGTCTTACGACACCCTGTACCCCGTATCTCATCCCACAACCTAACCCTACCTCACCACCTAAACCTTACACACTTAATTATTTATTAATTACCTTATAATTAATAAATCTACATCTCTAACCCTGCCACCTCACCTCGCCACCTCATCATGACCTATCCTTAACCATAAACCAACCTAATTAAGACCTATGACTTGGTCCAGACCCACACCCATGACTCATCACCCCTCACCCGCACCAAAATGAGCCTAATAATGACTTGACCAAGCCCACAACTGATCCCTCGAGAGAAAAGGAGGGAAAGATGGCTATTTTACTAAAAATAGCCACTTTGACCTAACCGACATCGGTTCCTACTCGACCCGTTGGTTACGTAACCGCCATTTGTTCCTGTAAATGACCTCCCCCAACCAAAAGAAGGGATCCAGAATTCATTTGGGAGGAGAGAGAGAAGTGAAACAAGTAGAAGAGGTTGCAGAGAAGAGGATCGAGCCCAAGACTGTAACTAAGCAACTAGATCACTGTCACACTCGTCCAAGCATTGGGAAAGACTGAGGATAGCTTCATCAGCTCGCTTTCCAATACCGAGATCATCCCAACTAAGCCTTACTATCGCCACCACATTCCTTGGACCTGTATCTTCATCAGGAACTAGTAAGTAGTATCTTGTATGTTTCTAAACACCATTTCTTGAACTTTTAATTCATAATAATTATAAACTCACTCCTAGATCTACCACCCAGCAGCACTCTTCTGCACCTAACTTTCATTCATCAACCCCGATATTGCCCCAAAGACAGTTTTCTCACTCTCTGAGTTTTCTCCATCACCCTACTACCCCCTAATCATTTATTAACCCTATAAACACCATAACCACCTTACAACTGACTTCCATTCAAAACCCCTAAATCACTTCCCCTACCGATATCGGTTATCTTCTACCGGTATCGGTGTTATAACCGCAGTCGGTTATCCAGTGACGGCATCGGTCACTGTGACTTATACCAAAACCAACCTTTCCCTTATTTACCCCCAAACAATCTCATATCCAGCTGGGTCTATCCTTGTAACTTGATCTGAATGCATCAATAACCGGTGACCAAACAAACATCATGACATTTTATTATTGGTAGTTTAGTCTCTATTGCTTTTTAACAAGGTACCTAAATCGTGATTTCGCAATAGCTTCTTTGTTATCATTTGCATTAATTTGTATTAAAAGGGGAACTGACCACCTTCGAAAGGAAGTCTAATATTTCCTGGGCCCAAGGCAGTTCCCTCACTTATTGTCTAACTAAGATCTGGTGGTCTTGTATTCTTACTTACAGGTAGTCCTTCCCAGACAAAAAGGAGTTCTTCACAATTGATCTGATCTCTCTACGGTACGTGCACACCTTCCCAACACTCAACAGGTATTCCTCCTAGCCCTAACCCTTATCTGTTTCTCAAGAGAATGAAAGGATAGAAGCAACTCTATTCCGAACGAAATTCTGTGCGAAACATTTTGGCACGCCCGGTGGGACCCTTTTCGGGTTTCTTTCTTTCTTGCTTGCTTTCATATAGGGAGCACACTTGCTGTTTCTTTCTTCTAAATATTCACAAAATATTTTGTCATTTTGGTAAAAGAATTTGTCTTTCTTTCACATCTTTGCATTAGTGAAATTCATCTTCTTTGCTTCATCGAATATCATTTTCAATTTGGGTTTAAAACACGTGCATCACATTCTTGCTTGCTGTTTTTAATTCTAGTGAACGTAGATTAAGTAACAGGTCGTACACGTGGGGGTGATATCCACGGTATTGATGAGAAATTAATCTTACTCTCACTACACAACACATACCAAATCACATCATAATCAACACAACAACTCAAACATCCCCCCTTCCCGCGGTATTCCTCCACCCGATTGAGGTAGCCTTATGAGCCAAAACAAACTTGACATCTCCCTTAGGTCTTTTGTTTAGGATTGACATCATCTGGTGTCTAAGGCATAAGCCCAAAGTGATTAAAACTAATCCTAGGGTTAGTCTCTTGATTTGCTTGTGCATCTTGCTTGTTTTTTTAGTTCTGTTTCTCTGTCATACACTATTTCAGTGATCACTTCAAGACAGTTTGGTAGGTATATTAAGCATTGTTATCCCCAAACCAACAGCTTCTTACATCCTCTCTTTGCTTTCATAGTGACCGACACCGGTCCTATACTACCGACATCGGTTAACTGACCGACGCCGGCTACATTCTGACCGACATCGGTTATCTGACCGATATCGGTTACTGTGTTTAACAGTTCTTGACAAACCAACAACCTATCAATTCCAACATTTTGTTGCTTTGTTTTTGTTCGGATTGATTAAATCCCTACTGTGTCCTCTTGTCCATGGTTGTTATCACCGAAACAAGCTGCAACCATGGTTTCACATGCCTGTTCCGTGCCTTTTCCTGAGTCACCCCCTTCACATCCTATGGGGAATCCTACGGATACCAGTAATTTTCCCAAGATCCCTATAGGAGATAAGGAATTTGCCAAATTTTTGGATGCTAATCCTAGTGCCATACAATATTATTTGTCTCATACCCCTGACCGTACACCCGACGGTCAGCTCCTCATTGGTATGCCTATTAGTATCGCCACTCACTTAGCCCCTTCCCCACCTAATAACTCCACCTCACCGTCTTCATCCTTAGCCCCGTCTCCTAGCTCAGTGGCTTTGGTGGTTCATACTGCACCAATTGGCTTTCCTTTCATTAATCTAGGGCCCCACATATCACTACCATCCACTGACCCTACCTCATCTCTCTCACAGACTGTCTCTTTTATAACTTGCTCTCTGCCACCTATACACATGAGCTTTCCCTCACAAGCTCCACCCACCTTTTCATTTCCACAAACTCATCCGGTGGCCTCAACCTCTTATATAGGACACCCTTATTTGGCTGCCCCAACACATTCATCACCATTATCTTATCAACATTCAATCCCACCATTGTCTAGTAGTGGCTCTTGGACCAATCCTCCTCTGTTTACAACGATAGCACCATCATCTAACCCAACCAATGATTTAATCAAACAGATGATGGACAAGATGCAAAATATTGAGGCTTCTATTTCAGGAAGTCGTAACACCCTGACATATGAGCAAGTTTTTCGGGAGCCTATTCATCCTTCTGTCCCCCTTCATACATATCCTCCTCAATGGGAATTACTGAAATTTACTCGCTTTAATAGTAAGGAGGACCCTCAACAACACTTGTGATCGTTCAGACATGCCTGCTATCTGATTGCTCATGATGATGCCTTACTACTCCGTACCTTTCCCATGTCCTTATCAGGACCTGCCTTGGAGTGGTACAGTGCTTTAGCCTAGCACTCAATCTTCTCCTTTAACCAGTTAGCCCAATCTTTCTTGGATCACTTCTCCATCAATATTGCCAAGAAAGTATCCATTACCGACCTCTATGCCATCCGACAATTTGAAGATGAGTCTATTGCAGATTTCATTGGACGATGGCGGGGCCTCATCAACCAACTTACTTACGCCTTACCTCAGGCCAAGCTCATCAAACTCTTTACGCGGGCCTGCGCTAAACACATTTCTCCCACCCTCCAAATTCAAACTTTCCACACCTTTGATGAGGCCTTTACTATGGCTTGGAAACTAGAGATTCGAGCCTTAGAGGAGGAGAAATTGAGGTTACGCAACAAAAGCTCAAATTTCCGGACCCAAGACTCTACCACCAAACCCAACACCACCAACTCTCACGCATCGGCTGCTTCGAAATCAAAGGGTGCCGTACACGCAGTGATGGTCAAATCTCAAGCACTGTCTAATACCCAGCCGAAAGCCACCTATAAGTATAAAGCCGAGCCCATCAACTACACTCCCTTGGGAGAAACTTATGGTGTGATCTTAGACAAATTGCTTAAAGCAGGAGCTATCACCTTGCCTCCTGTTAAACCTCACTCCAGGTTTGATTCCACCCGCGCTATACCTTCTTGGTATAAAGAAAATGACTTCTGTAACTTCCATCGTGTGAAGGGACATAGTCACGAAAACTACAAGATGTTGAAAAACATAGTGTAGGAAATGGTTGATGTAGGGGATATAACTCTCGATAATCCTAATGCCCCACTAATCGAAATTTAAAAATATTCAACAAACCATTTCCAAACCATGCATCTAACAGTAACACAAACCAAGACACCTCAGCCGAGGAGAAGAGTGTGCATGAGATCCATGCAATTTTCAACTCCCAACCCAGGGCTTCCATTGAGGAAATTCTGAATCAAGCTTCTTCACCAACACAGGGATTCTCGCCCCTTCTCCTTCATCAGGACAAGAGGACAGTCCCGCTATTCCTTTACCCATAAAGGAATTAACCACCCAGAGTTCTCTTCTCACAAATGAACCTTCTTACACCACATCCCTGCAAGATTGTGAGTGGATGTTATCTAACTTATCTATTTCCCAAACATCTCCTTCCACCACTCTTGCTGCAAAAGAAGAAGGCTTGCCACTTTTTCTGTCATCCTTAGAGGAGAAACCCCTTGAGCCTACATCACCAAACTCCTTAATCATGACGGATCCCCTCGAACATGCCCTCCTACCTATTAGTTCTTCATCACCTAAATATTTCTAGCGACCGGTTGACCTCTTAACACCCATTGATACAGCTGCCTCATTTACCCCCTGTATCACACCCACAGTGGACTGGAATCACAACCCACCTCTCTTCCATACCAAAGTTCCTGTTCACACGTGAAGATTGTCATCCCTCAGAAGATAGACGAGTCTTATGGGAGCGTTTGAGTACACCATGCTCTACTCAAATGTAGATGACTAATCTAGACACCTCTACCATATACCCGAGGTGTTTACAAAAGCTCAAAATGCCTATGTCCTCACCTTCACCCCCCTCATCTCTATCGAATCCCTCAGCCACCTCTATCAACCTAACCAAACCTTCCCTATGCTTGGGACTTCACCAATACCCAGCCTGACACACCCACCTAAACGGTTAGATTTATCCAAAAATAATGCCATCAATCCACCTAGGAGACAGACCCAATCTCCTTGAGTCCAATCTATGCCTCTGCCACAACTAAAACCCTCGCCCCTGATCACACCGATACAGCAGGCATGACTTCAGCCTTCACCATCACACCTACCTTCTATATTAGGGCCTCACCCCTCCACCTTGCCTCAATACACCATGCCTCCCACATCTTCTTTAACACGACCTATACCTTTTGCACCCCTACAGACACCCATGGGCATCTCAACACCATCGCCCCAAGTATCTCACCTACCTACCAACCCTAAGCAAACTTGATCATCAAAGGACTTGTTTTCTGTCACTCCTCTCTCCCCATGGTTGTTTCCTGCCACCATGTCAGTTGGGCCTCATCATCTAACCAACTAAACATAACTTCGCACGAAGAAACCATGCCTAGTTAAAACCAATCATCAAAATCCCTTGCCTAAATCACCACCCGTATGAACCACTCGTACCCAACCATTACCAAAACAATCAAAAATCTCACCCACTCAATCAATAGCCTCATCTTCATCTGAATTTGACCCGCTCAAAGGATCTTACTCCAAGATCCTTGATATGTTGGTAGGGGATGCGACCATTTCCCTACCCCCACTCAGACTCTATGATCCATCTAAACCTTGACCTATAGGTTATGATGAATCTAAAATCTGTGCTTACCATCGCACACCAGGACACAATGTAGAAGGATGCAAAGCTTTGAAAGCCATCCTTTGCCAGTCACCTATCTCGGATAGACAGCCTAAGAAAGACAATTTACAGAGAGAGAAGCCCTTAGCTTTGATCCCTTCTCCTATACCACCTGTCCCTGCCTCGCCAAAATCTATCATCATTGCAACCCCGCCTCTCAAGAACAATGACTTATCCTGCCATCTTCCTCCTCTCGTATTCACAAGATCAACATGATTAACATTGCTACTCGAGGTCAGAAAAATAATGGAAAAGCTAAAGAAAGCACACCTGCGGCCTCTCTTTCTCCTTCTGCCATCCCGATCGCACCACCACCTAAAGTGGTCATTCGTGGACCTACCTATCCCATCTCTGATGGAGTTTCCCATCGCACCATGATCAAACAACTTCACCAATCTCCTGTAAAAATGACACTCTATGATCTCATTCAAACATCTGAATTGCATCGACAAGCTCTAATTGAGATCCTTCAAGGGATAGAGGTCCTACCTAACGAAACCTTGCTGTCGCCTCCATTTTAACACCCAACCACGTCACTTCTCTCACCAAACAACCTACCTCCACAACCACTTCACTGTCCCTATACAAAAGCCCTTTCTTTGTCGGTTTTTTCGAAGAAGAAATTGTCGTCTTTAGTGCAGAAAATCCTGATCCCGCTCTTTTCATCTCAACTTATGTCTGAGACATCCGGGTACGTCATGTTATGATCGATGGGGGTGCTAGCCTAAACATCGTCTCTTCCAAATCCTTCCAATAGATGAATATCCCTCCTAGCTGCATGTGTGCCAACCCCACCATGTTGTGTTCATTCAACGATGCTATTACTTCTACCTTAGGCACCGTGATCCTTAACATTCGTGTAGGGCCATGTACCTTACCCAAACTCTTCTATGTCCTTGAGGGAGAATTCCAATACAACATGTTGTTAGGCCGCCCTTGGATCCGGGCTATGGGATGTGTTCCCTCCACCTTACATAGATGCATCAAATTCGAGTATGAGGGGAAGTCATACACCGTCAAAGCTGACGCTTCCCCCTTCAAAACCTGTAATATGTTATATCACCCTAATGATGTGCTTGTACCAGTCAAGGCACCCATTGATCCAGCCCAACCATCTACTTCAACCATGCCTCAACCATCCACCTTAACCACACTCACACCTTCGACCAATGAACCCACCGCTGCGAATACCACTTCCTTCCCCGCGACAACATCCCAACTTCAGATCCCTTGGTAGATGTTTTTCAACGCCTTACTGCTGGGGAATACCACCTATACAATGTTAGCACCTTTCATACCCCACAGGAGTACGAGATAGTTACATGTGCATCCTACCTACGACCGTCGTGTGGGGGAGGTGATCTCCTACGGACCACCTAATTACCGCACCAACCTAACATATGGGGGTGTCGACACATCCTCTATCACCCCTGAACCTCCCCTTAGTGTGGTTCCCTTCCAATCTGATTTTCAATATCTAACCAACCGTCGTTTTGCCCTCACCTTCCTGACATGTTGTGCTTGGAAGGGTTTTGGTTTCGGTCTTTATGAACAAGGCCGACATACGATCATTCCCGTAACTACCCGCAAACACAAAGATCATCATGGTCTTGGATTTTTTGAACCACCTACACCGAAGAAACCTCATGTCAATTATATCCAGGAAAACAACGAAGTCACCCCTTCTGAACCATCATCGCCCATTTTTCCATCTTCACCCACAGAGTCGATAGACCCAGAATCTATCCCTCCTAACTTTTTTTTTTCGTGAATGCTATCTTCCTGGGTCCTCTCACTTATCAATGCGATAGTGAAGACCCATCTTCTCTCCCCCTTTTGTATCCAGACATGATCAAAGAAGATTCACCTTCAATTAATGTTGTGGAGTGCCAGGATGATGACTCCATCCTCACCTACCTTGGTGCGGATGACTCTTATATTCAACGTGCCTTACCATCTGACACCCAAACTATGTTGAATGAATCGACTATAGAAATCAACATCCACATGGAGGACGATCCTCACATTTTAAAGATCGGACAATCTCTCGATGCATTAGAACAAGCCACCTTCACTACCTTCCTCCGTGCCCGCAATCAAGCTTTTGCTTGGTCCTACGCCGACATGCCAGAAACGATCCTGACATTGCTGTCCATAACATCACTCTGAAACCAGACTCTAAACCAGTTAAATAGAAATTGAGAAAAATGCATCCACGCATTGCCCTCTTGGTGAAAGAAGAGCTTCAATGCCTCCTTTCTGTTTCTTTTATCTTACCTATTGACTATCCGCGATGGATTTCTAATGTCGTACCTGTCACTAAAGCGATGGGGGGACTTCGGATATGTACGGATTTTCGGGACCTTAACCTTGCTTACCCAAAGGATGACTTCCCCCTACCTAGCATTGATCAACTTGTTGATCTCACTTCGGGCCATGAGATGCTTTCTCTCATGGATGGCTTCTCGAGATACAATCAAACTTTGGTAGCCTGTGATCAATATAAAACCACCTTCATTACCCCCTAGGGGACCTTCTGCTATCATGTCATGCCATTCGGCCTTAAGAATGCTGGTGTGACCTATCAGTGGGCTATGACTTATATTTTTCATGACATTATGCACAATATCCTCGAGGATTATGTTGATGATATTCTTGAAAAATCCAAACATCGCAGTGAACATCTCGATGTTTTAACCATTATTTTCGATCACCTGTTACAATACTGTGTTTGTCTTCAACCAAAGAAATATGTCTTTGGCGTCCTTTCAGGAAAACTCCTTGGCTTTATTGTCTCTTTGTGTGGCATTGAGGTCGACCCAGCTAAAGTCAAAGCTATCCTAGAAATGCCCCCACCCACTAACCTCAAACAATTGTGTAGTTTACAAGGAAAACTCCAATCTATCCGGCGTTTCATTTCACAACTCTCGGATCGATGTCAACCTTTCCATCATCTCCTTAAAAAGGACATTGTCTTTCAATGGAGTGAGGAGTGCCACCAAGCCTTTGAGGCTCTTAAAGCTTATCTCTTGCAGCCACCCATGCTTGTCCCACCTCAGGACGATTGCCCTTTCTACCTTTACCTTTCTGCCACCGACCATGTTGTAGGAGCCATGCTCACACATTGTGACTCTGAGCATCGAGAACAAGCAGTTTATTACATAAGCTGTACTCTTGTGGATTACGAGACTAGGTATACACATGTAGAAAAGTTGTGCCTAGCCTTATCATTTGTGGCCACCAAACTCGACATTACCTCCCGAATCGAAAAACTTTTGTCATCACTAACGCTGACCCCATACATTATATGTATGCAAAACCTCATCTAAACCAACGCATCGCCTAATGGCTTATGCTCCTCACGACCTCGACCTTGAGTTTGTACACCGGATATCGGTCAAAGGACAAAATATCACGAGACCAACTCGCGGAAGCCCCTTTACAGGGAATAATTTACCAATTTTACTTTCCCGATGAACTCATCGTAACTCTTTCACTCAGTGATGTGTTGTATCCAATGACCCTCTTCTTTGATGGATCTAAATGCCAGTAGCGGTGGAGGGGTAGGTGTTGTTCTCATTCCTCTTGAAGGTGAACCTATGCCTCTTTCATTCAGGCTCGATTTCCCCTGCACTAACAATACAACGGAATACGAGGCCCTTGTTTTGGGTCTCCACGTTGCGTTACACTTAGGTGTGAAGTCTATTAATATTTTTGGTGACTCTCAATTGGTAGTAAATCAAGTTACTGGCATCTACCAATGTAAAAATGAGGAACTTCAAAAGTACAAACATTACGTGGATTCACTTTTGACCTTATTTTCTCATTATTCTATCCAAACCATTCCCCGCTCAACTAATAAATTTACAGATACTATGGCTTGCTTGGCCTCGCAAATTCTGGCCTCACCAACTGACTCAGACATATTTGTCTTGGTCCAACAACTCTTTGCCCCATCTTACTTAGTTCCGGATGTTTGTATGGTAAATAATGTATCTGCTGATTCGCAGGATACCTGGTATCACCAATTTCACGACTACCTTACAACCTCTGTTCTACCACCTGACCTTACTAGTAATGGAAAATGTGCTTTTCTTAAAAGTGTTTCTCATTATGTCGTCATGGGGGAATCCTCTATAAATTTGGCTTCGATGGTATCCTCCTTCGCTGTCTAACCGGTGCTGAAGTCGCATATACCACCCAAAAAATCCATGACGGACTTTGGGGTGGGCACTTTAGTGGCCTCGCCATGCCCAAGCGGATCCTTCGCCTAGGATATTATTGTCCTACTCTCAATAAATATTGCTGCGAATATGTTAAGCATTATGTTATGTGTCAACAACATGCCAACCTTCAACATACTCCTAGCCACCCGTTATAGGTCACACGAGATCTTTGGCCTTTCTCACAATGGGGTTTAGACCTTATTGGCGAGATTCACCCGCCTTCTTCGCAGCATCACCGTTGGATCATCACGGCAACTAAATATTACACTAAATGGGTGGAGGCCGTTCCACTCATTTCAACCAAAAAAGAGAAAATCGTTGAGTTCATCAATCATCACATTATCTGTCGTTTTGGTGTTCCTCATCACCTGATAACAGATAATGGAAAATATTTCAAAAATAAGTTGTTACAAGACCTTTGTGACAACTTTGGTATCAAACTTAGCTTCTCATCACCCTACTATCCACAAGCAAATGGACAAGCCGAATCTTCTAACAAAACCTTAACCAAAATTCTCATGAAATTCGTTAACAATTCTGGGAAAAACTGGCATGATCACATCCCCTTTGCCCTTTGGGCTTATCATACCAGCATTCGTACTTCCACTAATGCCACACCATTCTCTCTGGTGTATGGTACCGAGGCTGTCTTGCCTCTCGAAATACAAATCCCTTCTCTCAGAATATCTCTTCAGGATATTCTCACCAATGATGACTTCCACCAAGAGCGGTTAGCCCAATTAGAGCTTCTTGATGAGCATCGTCTTACAGCTCTTGACCACCTTCAAATTTATCAAAAGTGCATTAAGCGTGCTTATGATAAGTGAATTCATGAGCATACCTTTAAGATTGGTGATCTTGTCCTCAAAGAGAATCAACATGTAACCAAACTAGAAAAGAGAAAACGTGGAAAATTTGCTCCTAATTGGATTGGGCCTTACATTATCACTCACACCTATGGATCAGGTACTTATCGTTTAGCTTCGCTTAATGGTAAACCCGAGCCTGAACCCCTTAATGCCTTGCATCTCCGACCATTCTACTGTTGAATTTAGTGTTACATCACTTCTTATCTACCTTGCGCTCGTCCCTTGAGCTCATTTACCACCTCATACACCTTTTTTGTGCATCTCAAAATAGAATCAAGCTCACATGGTTTGATCATCACCTCCTCTTAAAGATGCCTTCCCCTTTTTAGTCTAGTCCATGACTTAAAAGTATCAAAATAAAAATTTCTCAATTATACGATTCTGGGATATTCTTGAGTCAAACTTCCTGCAAAACTAGATACTTCATGCCAAATGGACATCTAGACCTCTAAGCTCTAAACTAGACTGCTCCCTCGAAGGACAACTATGTGCAAAGCCGCATCTACTATTATAAACTAGACTACTCCCTTGAAGGACAGCTATGTGCAAAGCCACATCATGCTACTATAAGTAGACTGCTCCCTTGAAGGATAGCTATACAAAGTCAGCCTCTATCAGAAGCTTCTCACATTGATCAGCTTCGTGAAGACCTCAAGAAACAACAAAATGCATATCCCATATAGACTTCCCGCATCGATCAGTCTATATCCAGAAAAATAAAAGCAGTATTCAAAAGCACTTTTGAGTCATGGACTCGTCTATTTAGGTTTGGATCTATTTCGTCAGAATAATCACCTTATAACAAGTCCTCTATGCCCCAGCTATACCATCCACCTCACCTCACCATTTTTCAAAACAAAAAAACTCAAGGGACGTGACGTATAACCGATATATTGTGATTATACAACTCTTTCCACCTATTGACTTCTCGCATATGCAAGGTACCTAGAGATTCAAGCTCATCCTATGATAATACGTGGTTTGTTTAGCTCTTTCCAACTATGGGACATTTTTGCCTCTTTTACCCGAATCTAGGATTATGTGTTGACCTTAATTAGGACACGGTTCCCTAATGCTTGGGTAAGCTAACCCTCGCTTCACCTATACCTTACCAACTCCAACAACCTTACCCTACCAATATCAAAATTTTTACCAACCAACAAATTGCCTAACCACAACCAAATTGCCTGAATTCACCTCTCCCTGGTCCTAAGGGAGAACTACATCGGTCTGAGGCCCCTCCTTTCTTTGTGCAATGGGCTATGTAGGCAACACTTAGGAGACATGGGGTCTCCCAAGGTTAGCTCGACCATCCCCTACCATAACCTATCATGTGTTGTGTTTTGCTTAAAAATATAAATGTTTTCACATATTTATATTGATAACACTCACCTTTGTCCTTTATCAATCCAAACATTCAAAACACAAACATTTCTTATTATTATCATAAACTCAAAATCAACATACATATTCAGTTTTATTTAGATGTTAAACAAATACATCTTCTCTATCATCGATGCGTAGGTCGGCATCCTTATTTATTCTTCTACCCCTATGAAATTCACGTAGGCCCTGCGCCTCATCCTGAACCAGGTAGTGATGATGATCATCGATGCCACTCACCTGGCCTCTCCATCCTCAAAGGGGCCACTGCTATTGTTTCCTCCCACTGATCCGCCAATCTCTCCTGTAACATACAAATACACCCTCTTGCATGGAGGAATCTTGCCTCTAGTCTCTCCACTCGTGACTGCGAAACCTCTAACAATCCCGTTGTCTCATTCACTTGTGTTTGAAGTTGGTGAACTAAACCCTGCGCAGTGGTCTCTCTCATTACAATAATAGCTATGTTAGGATGATTGGCCCTCTCACGTGTACCTCACAACTCTACTACTAACCATAATCTATAAGACTCTGTCACTCCTACATCCATTACCTTGCGATCGAATGCTTTGTCTCTTCTGGTCCTTTTGGAAGTGTCGGTCATGGAGGTGAGAAGGGTGCCTCGGCATTGATCCTCTTGTATGGTCTATGAGCCATGGGTATATCCTGAACAAATCCAAATTGTCATCACATGTGATCTAGAGGAATCCTCTCGTACTCACTGGCCCACGACCCCTAACCACCTCTGAAACCCATACCTATAAACTACCTGTGGCCCTGGCTGTTGGGGCAACCCTACTAGTCGTAAACACACGATATGCTCATAGGCCCAGCAGTGTAGCAAGAATGTTGAACATATCCCAAATCACCTCATACGGTGATAGCCCCAGAGCTCTCTATATAGCTGCACCAAATACACCGGTGACCATGCATAGCAGGTGTGCTCCTCCACCATCTCATGTAATAATCCCATCAGAGCTCATGGGAATCGGCCTCCCTCTGAGTCTGGGAGGGCGAATTAGGTGATACCAATCATCATCAGCATGGCAAGCCATGTCTCCTGTCGATGTGCGTGATACATATCACCGTAGCAGATGCTCGCACTATGATACATAATCAATGGAGCTGCATCCCTGAATACCTGCAGGATGCTATCCATTGCTATCTTAGCATCCACCTGGAACACCACCTCACCTATGATTGGTAGTCTCAGGATGTGATACACATCCTCTAGTGTGACTGCCATCACTCCAGTCGGGAGATGGAAGAAATTGGTTGCCGGATCCCATCTCTTGATGAGGGTAACCATCAGGTTATGGTCCCTATCCACAGCCCTATACCTCTGGACTCTGCCAAGTCCAACCTCCCGCATGATCGCCACCGCTTGTTGTAGTCACATATGGCCACATCCGCCCAGGGAGGGTGGCATCGATCCCGCATCATTAGATGTTTGGCGTTCTATGCAAAACAACCCACTCCATCAGGCCTACCCTTTACAAAACAACTACCCAATAACCCCAATATCACTAACCCCACCCAACAAACACCTACAATATCCCCTTTACCTATCCCACAACCTACCACCTACCCCACTCATACACCACCCGATTCCCCCACCCCAATAACCTTTCCTAGCCACTCTACCTTCTCCCCCTTCACCCCAACACTCGATCCTACCGCCTACAACAAATCAACACAACTACTTTCACAACCTTACCTCCTGCCCATGGTGACCGGTACCGGTCACCCACGACCGCCGTCGGTCGACACATGACCGATGCCGGTCTCTGAACCCACTAATCTATACAACTTACGTGGTGACCGATCTGGTCACTTAGTGACCGACATCGGTCACTGTGGGATTTCGGGGCCGGATCGAAAACGGCCCCCAAATCCCCTTTCTTCCTATTTCTACCCATCTACCCACAATAATTGCCTAAAAACTTACCCACCCTACCATTTTGGCCTACCTAACATATCTACCCACTCTATTTTATGATTTACCTTCATTTATTCATTATTTTATCAAATTTTGGATTCCTACCCCAAAACCCACATCCTAGCTAACTTCATCAACTTCACACAAATAGGGGTTCAGAGCCTACTGGTATGACTACACGTCATCGTGGTGGGATAGGTGGTAGTGGTCTAGCTCCTCCAGCACCTCCTACTCCTCTAGGCTAGTGCCATAGCTCCAAATCTCCTCCGCAGGGTCCTCCACCAATCAAACTCGCCTCCTGATCTCTGGGGCCTACCAATAACTCACTACCCCACTCAACTAGTGCCACCTCAGCCCAAAAACTCAGCCCAATCAATTCAAAACTCAGACAAGACAAAGGTTGGCACTCAAATTCACAATGTGACAATG
Source organism: Taxus wallichiana var. yunnanensis (assembly GCA_018340775.1). Taxonomy (NCBI): domain Eukaryota; kingdom Viridiplantae; phylum Streptophyta; class Pinopsida; order Cupressales; family Taxaceae; genus Taxus; species Taxus wallichiana. The sequence continues at coordinate 497,595,376 of CM031234.1, forward strand.
ACATGCCGTATTTTTTCTTTTTATAGGTTTTGACCTCTAACCGATACCGGTTAGGGCGCGCCCTAGAAGACCGATATCGGTCTCCTAGCTGATATCGGTCACATATAACCGATATCGGTTATCTGTTTAGTTTAACCTAACTCCTGCCCTTATCCACCACTCTCCATTTTTTTACCATATCACCTACCTCTGGCCTTGCTACATAACCTTATTTTACATTCATCGCCCACCCAAGGCCGCACTAACTAATCGGCTTTGACCAAGGCCGCACTAACCAATCAGGCCCGACATGGCCACAATCAACTAATTAGGCTCGACTTCCTAAGGCGCAACCAACCAATCGGGCGACCCAGGCCACAACTAACCAATTAGGCTCGACCCATGGCTTTTGCAACCAACTAATCGGACCCAACCCAAGGCGTCGTAATTAACCAATCGAGGCCCGACCCAAGGCCACAACCAACCAATCAGGCCCGACCCAAGGCCACAACCATTCAATCGGCCCGACCCAAGGCCGCAACCACCAATCAGGCCCGACCCAAGGCCACAACCAACCAATCAGACCCGACCCAAGGCCACAACCATTCAATCGGCCTAACCCAAGGCCGCAACCACCAATCAGCCCAACCCAAGGCCGCACCAACTCAGTACCTTGACCGAGAACCACACATTACGATTCTATCCACCCATCATGTAGTTGTTTGTTCAATTGAGCTCACCTGTTCGTGTTTTTTAGCATGCCTAGGATACTTGAATTGATCAGCCGACCAGCTTTGCCTAGACTGAGACCATGACGTTTATCTCAACCAAACCAACCATTTGGTACTACCGAACATCCCTAAATGTTCCGATTACCTTACCCGTTATATCCCCTAGAGCTACTTCCTATGCCTTGGATACCAGGATTATATCAACCTTGTTTGGATAAACTATCGACCTTTGCCTATGAATTGCTTTTTGCTCTTCAACTCGTGTACCCTGGTCGCACTACTACATTTCAATGTGCATCTGCTTCCTTGAACTTACCCCACCATCTTACCATCATCTCATCATCATTCACCCTTTATCAACCCTATCCCTGATTTCATGCCGCCTCAATCTATGATAGATTTGAGGGGGATTACCTATACCCTTAACTGGGGCAACCACTTCTTATTATTGTCAGTGCAGCTTTACAAGACAAACTACACAACAATAAGGGGAAAATGTAGACACCAAATTTGTGTCTTACGACACCCTATACCCCGTATCTCGTCCCACAACCTAACCCTACCTCACCACCTAAACCTTACACACTTAATTATTTATTAATTACCTTATAATTAATAAATCTACATCTCCAACCCTGCCACCTCACCTCGCCACCTCATCATGACCTAGCCCTAACCCTAAACCAACCTAATTAAGACCTATGACTTGGTCCAGACCCACACCCATGACTCATCACCCCTCACCCACACCAAAACGAGCCTAATAATGACTTGACCAAGCCCACAACTGATCCCTTAGGAGAAAAGGAGGGAAAGATGGCTATTTTACTAAAAATAGCCACTTTGACCTAACCGACATCAGTTCCTACTCGACCGCCATCGGTTACGTAACCACCATCGGTTCCCTGTAAATGACCTCCCCCAACCAAAAGAAGGGATCTGGAATTCATTTGGCAGGAGAGAGAGAAGTGAAACAAGTAGAAGAGGTTGCAGAGAAGAGGATCGAGCCCAAGACTGTAACTGAGCAACTAGATCATTGTCACACTTGTCCAAGCATTGGGAAAGACTGAGGATAGCTTCATCAGCTCACTTTCCAATACTGGATCATCCCAACTAAGCCTTACTATCGCCACCACATTCCTTGGACCTGTATCTTCATCAGGAACTAGTAAGTAGTATCTTGTATGTTTCTAAACACCATTTCTTGAACTTTTAATTCATAATAATTATAAGCTCACTCCTAGATCTACCACCCGGCAGCACTCTGCACCTAACTTTCATTCATCAACCCCGATATTGCCCCAAAGACAGTTTTCTCACTCTCTGAGTTTTCTCCATCACCCTACTACCCCCTAATCATTTATTAACCCTATAAACACCATAACCACCTTACAACTGACTTCCATTCGAAACCCCTAAATCACTGCCCCTACCGATATCGGTTATCTTCTACTGGTATCGGTGTTATAACCGTAGTGGTTATCCAGTGACCGGCATCGGTCACTGTGACTTATACCAAAACCAACCTTTCCCTTATTTACCCCCAAACAATCTCATATCCAGCTGGGTCTATCCTTGTAACTTGATCTGAATGCATCAATAACCGGTGACCAAACAAACATCATGACATTTTATTATTAGTAGTTTAGTCTCTATTGCTTTTTAACAAGGTACCTAAATCGTGATTTCGTAATAGCTTCTTTATTATCATTTGCATTAATTCGTATTAAAGGGGAACCACCACCTTAAAAGGAAGTCTAATATTTCCTGGGCCCAGGCGGTTCCCTCACTTATTGTCTAGCTAAGATCTAGTGGTCTTGTATTCTTACTTACAGGTAGTCCTTCCCAGGACAAAAGGAGTTCTTCACAATCGATCTGATCTCTCTACGATGCGCACACACCTTCCCAACATTCAAATGTATTCCTCCTATCCCTAACCCTTATCTGCTTCTCAAGAGAATGAAAGGATAGAAGCAAATCTATTCCGAAACAAAATTACATGCGAAACACCACCATCTTGCATTTGTAGATTAAACAATATTTTCATCAAATAAAATTTATTGGATGCACTAGGTGTTTCATATAAATTAGCTAGGGTTTTCATCAACTCTACCATACTCTTTGCCTATGAGGTATTTGAAGCTATGGATGATGCCGACTCAATCGAATCATTCGAGATCCTTCTGTCCAAAATCTTCCACTCCTCATCAAACATGATTGAGGGTTTTGATTTTTCACCTCCCAATGGTAAGTATAGATCCTTTTGACCCATGTAATCTTCCACTTGCATTTTCCATAGCTGGTAATTTTAGCCATCAAACTTCTCAACTCTGAACTTATTCTCCTCTACCATTGTTGCTTCTCCCACTCAAAAAAAAATCCCTTTGTGAGTATACTGCTAACAAATAAATCTCAAATGTGCTCTGATACCAGTTGTTAGGATTATACCAGTTATACAAATAAACAAACATGTAATGAATAATGCAGAAAACATAAAATAGAAAAGAATGCAATAAAACAGAGACACAAATTTAATGTGGTTCACCTAAAATGGGCTACGTCCACCAGAAACAACCCATCCTTTTTATTCATTTCAGCAAAAATCTTTCTCATAGTACAACCACTAATCCAATGAGCCTCATACATAATGACCCTTTAAAGATATTAGGGTTTTTTTATCATTACGGGAAACATAGAAAACCACCCGTTATATACGTGACCTAATAAGGAATGGTCCATATTTCACAATGAATAAATAACCCCATCGCTATCAAGCTCCACAACCAACAATCTTTGCCTTATTTATAACCAAAAGAAGATTTATTTATAGTATGGCTTCAACCTACTCCCATTGAAATGTCCGACAATCGTGTTCCATCCAGTGTTTATAATCGACAAGTGCAGAATCAAGTATATATGATATAATGTACAAGCCCATCCAATGGAATTTGAATTTCCTAGGATGGTGCGAAACTTGGAATCATATAATAGGATTATTTGCCCAACCTCAAACTGCTTGTTCTTGATGTGTGTCTATCATGCCATGCATTTTTCTTGGATTTTTCTATTTTTGACTCTAGCGAGCAATATCCCACCTCTCATCTAACTGTATTAACCTATCAATATTCTCCTCAAGAATTTTTCATCATCTAATCCTCATGCATGCACTATATGTAATGATTATAACATGAATTCAATAGGTAACACTTGCTTCCATGCCAAACACCAATTGAAAATGTGTGCCCTTGTTGAGTCTCTTATAAATAGTATGATATGACCATAACACACCGAAACTTTATCATCCCAATCCTTCCTTCCCACAACACAAATATTAGTTAACATGTGATTCAAAATTTTGTTAAACGCATGTAGTCCCATTAGCTTGTGGGTGATAAGGAGTCATATTGTGGTGGGCTACCATGAATTCTGAAAATAAGATCCTAACCTGTCTCATTCAAGAAATGAGTACCCCACTGTCACTTGTTAAGCTCAGTGGTCATCCATATTTGCTGATTATATTTTCCCACAAGAACCTAGTTGTTTTTGCCACTATGAAATCCCTTTTAGGAACCTCTTCCTCGCCCACCTTGTAAGGTAATATTTACATATAATGTTATAACACAAACCTTTCCTTCGTGCATATGGGAAAATAGGGCCTACAAATTCAATTTCCCATTTCTCGAATGGTTATGCACTGACAATCGGTCTTAATGGCATTTCATCTCTTTTCCCTAGTTTACCAAGGCACTGGTAGGGGTCACATGCCTTCATACTTGATACAATATTTATAAACTGTTTCCCCTAAAAGCTAGCTAGAAGGATCTTGCGTGCGGTTGCATTCCCTATATAGTGTCTTCCTATAATTTCACCATGTGTTTCCTCCATGATTGCAACACGTTCATGCTCTAACACACATCAACACAAAACCTTATCATGACGTAGCTTGTATAAGTCTCTAATAATTAAAATGTAGGGCGCGACACGTATGACTAACTTCTTCCTTTCCAAAGTCTTCATTACCTCCAACACCACACCCATTTTGAGAAACACAACAATATCTTCTAAGTCGAGGGCACACACCACAATCTAAATAGTTACACATCTAGCATTGTATCCTCAATTCTTTGCATGTCCTCCCCTGAGTCAATCCTTGATAAATGGCCAGGTCCCAAATTACTCTTACCTAGTTTCAAAACAACCGTAAACTCAAACTCTTGAAACAACATGACCCACCTACATATGCACCCTTGTAAAACATTCTTATTTACCAAGTACTTCAATACCATGTGGTTCGTGTAGAATATAAAGGGTGTTGCCAATAATCTTGCTAAATTTTTGTAAAGCATAGATCATTGATGATGCCTCATGCACATTAGTAGTATAATTTTATTCTATCAAGGTTAGCTTCCTAATAGCAAAGCACAAGGGGTAGTCAACAATTCCATCTCTAGGTTGTGCTAAGGTTGCTTCAATCTCCATTCTGAAGCACCAACATGAACATGGAATGTCTTATCCCAAGAAGGAAAGCATAATATGGGTGCAATGATAAGCCTATTATTCAATGTATCAAAAACCATATGTTGTGCCTTTCCCCAGTGAAATGTACTTTTGTGTTTTAGAAATTTTTACAATAGCGTAGTGATCTTGGCATACCCTTTAATGGATTTACTGGTAATACCCGTATGCCCAAGGAATCCACGCACTCTGCTTTGGTGGCGAGTTCCCCCAATTCCATAATAACGACAACTCTGGTAGGATCCACCAACAATCTTTCCTTACATATGATATTCCCCAAATGGGTTCCAAATGGAGTAGTGACAATGCATTTCTTAATGTTGAGGGATATCATCAACTACCAACATATTTCAAACATCAGCCTCAGATTGTCACAATGGTCCCTCACCAATCCATATACTATCCAGGTCATCTAGGTAGACTTGTAGAAACTTGTGGATCAAGTCCGGAAATGCACGAACCACAATGCGTAAAAACAAAACATGCATGTTCTTTAGTCCAAAAGGAATGATCATGTAGGAAAAAATTCCCCATTCAGTGGAGAAAGTTGTCTTTTCTTGGTCCTCCTTTGTAATTCTACCCGGTGATATCTTGAGAATCCATCTATGAAAGAATAGATTTCGCACCTAGCTACTCCTTCCAGGATCTCCTCAGTGAAAGGGGTTAGAAATGGGTCAATAACACATACCACATTTATATTCCTATAATCAACAAAAATCCTTATCCTTCCATCCTTCTTAATGCTAATGACCATTAGAATTATCCATTCTGATTTTTCAACAACCTCAATGATACCTGAAGTGATCATCTTATCAATCTCTTCCTTGAATTTGACGTGCGATTGATTGATTTGATAAGGTCTCTTCTAAATCAAGTGCACACCTTCCTTTAACTTGATCTTTATTTCTCCCAAGGAGTGGTGAAATCCTTTAAGTTTATGGTACCAGCGAGGAAAGAAATCCTAAAACTTATGCAACGAGTTGATAATATTTGAAACCTACTTTTTTTCAAGTAATCTTCAATAATAGCCTCCTTAGGTTCCACCTCCGAACCAATGTTAACCTTCTTAGTCTTTAGGGGTTCATGGTAGGCATACTCTTTCTCATCAAAACTATCCATAACCTCATGTGTACCCAAAGTATGGTTAACATCCAAGTTTTCCACCTCTTCACCATCAATCACATAGACCAAATTTCCTTTCTCTTTTCTATGCATACATGCCCAAGCTTTATCTCCTCTGATTATTCCTCATCAAAGTATGCTTCTAAGCGAGGTTCCCCCAATAATTTCAGTATTCTATCCTCTGCAATGACACTATCTCCCATAGTTAGGTGTTTGAAAACTCATAATGCCTCATCCACCAATGGCTTATTACTTTGATATTCGAAAGCTTAAAGGAGATCAACCATCAAATTCTGTTAGTTTCCTATTTGATGGCAAATCTATGAGTGAATGTACCATATGGACACATATCCTTGTAAGGTGGAGTAAAGCTTATGCACCCATAAATATGGAGGAAATTCTTTTGCATCTTCCATCCAATCCTTCTCACTTACTTGGATGTGAAACGACATGAATTCCTTCCCATGATAGTCTTGTATAGTAGTAGGTGCATTGCTTTGGCCAAACCTAACAAAGAACATGATTCTCACTTCACCCCGCTCTAGAAGGTTATTGTGGTGGGTCACCCACTAACTTCCTGTAATCCCGAGAAACGTATATCTAAGCATCCTTCTTATTTTGATCTCACATCTCCACTGGGTCTCATTTTTTCACAGAAAACATCGGTCGGCTCCCTAGAATAACTTTGCAACTTGTTTCCCCCTAGGCACTTGACGAGCACAATTTTGTTACTCTCGTCACAAATCCTATTAATTTCTTTGCAACTAACTCATATGTCCCTCATGCCTAATTTTCATATACTACACTAGTGTTATCACTTATGGATTGAGCGTCTTCCCACCGAATAACACATTATTTTTAGTTACACAATCTCAAGGTCCCCGATAGTGCATGATTAATTTTATCTAGGTATTCTTCTCCTAAAGGCTCAATAGAGGGTGTTGACTTCCCATCCATCAAAGGAATGATAACACGTTCTTCTTTGTTCAAAAATATTATATACCCCTTATTGAAATATAAGTCAACATTGTTCTTATAGCACCAAGGGTGCCCAAGCAACGTTGGAAAGGTGTCCGACTTAGCAAGTGCTAAGAATTAAAATTCTTCGATGAATTTTGTTCCTTATATGGTGATAACAACATCTTTTAAAACACAAATGGCCATTACCTTTGTATTATTAGCCAAATAAAACACATTTGAAGATGGCCGTAATAGGGGTCTTCCCATTTGATTCCGGACATCTAAGGTGATAACATTAAACTCCATGCTCATGTCAATCAGATTATTACTTAGGAGCCATCCATTAATAACTACATTTAAGGTAATCTATTTATCATAGTCAAGGACATGGGGAGGAAGGTTATCATGCAAAAACCAACCTCTCGCACTCTCCTTAAATTCTTGGTATCTATCCCTCAACCATTATCCTAACAAAGGAATGATACTCTCTTAGTGAAAAATATCACACACCTCTCTCGACATAATCTATATCTGATTCGGGGACATCAATGATTTTCTTCTGCTGCAACTTCTTAGATTCCTCTTTTAGACACCGAATTTCCCATTAAAGATTTATGATTACGTCCATGGTCTCTTGATGGACTTACTTATGATGGGTAGGGTCCGGATACTTCCCATATACCACATCTTTTCTTGTAATCGTGGTCTCTACTTTGGTATTTATCTAGCATACACATCCTCGGATCTCATCATCACCAGTACATGTTCTAATTCTGAATCACGTACCACTCTTGGCATCCAATGCGAGTATGATTTCTTCACGTTTACCATCTTGACGCCCTTGTATTTCCATTGTTGTTGGCTCATATGTTTAAATATTTTGGCACTCCTCATACTTCATAGCAGTTCTTCCCACACCAAGTGTTGGGCCCCTAAAATATTGGCTAAGTACAAGAAGGCGTGTGGGCATGCAAGGCCTATTTGAAGATGGGCGCACAAGAAGAAAACACGCAAGATAGGGTTTTAGGAGGGTTTAGTAAAAACCCGTGGTGCGAACACAAGGCAGAGAAAGGATTTTGGAACTTAGCCCTATTTGGCATTTAGGGAAGAACACGAGGAAAACATGACCCGACTGCACATGTAGAGTGGATAAGGTGCCATCCTAGCAACTTGGTGCCCAGGAAAGGAATATACCTTATGATAGAAGATTCCATAAAGTCATCATGGTGAAGAATGGAGAGCTCGTGTTTGAAAGAGCGTGCTCCCATAGAGGATGACTTGGACACTTGACACCTGATCTACACCTTTAGAAAGGCATGGCGGTGCTTCTGAGGCTATAAATACAAGCACCCGATAAAGAAAAAGATATATAAGGAGAAATATATATATACAAGCTATGCGAAAATACTATGAGATTTCTATGATTTGGGTTTAAAGGATATATAGGAGTATGATGTATCAAAGGGATGGGTTTGAACATTTTTATTTGTACTTAGGAGGGGCGTAAGCCGCTTTTGATGTATGACCTTTGTCTACACTATTATATGAATTTGTGATAGCCTTAATTAATGTAATGTGATTACCAAACATATTTAATATGGATATATGTGGTTCCAATTTTACTTATATCTATATGGATCAGTTTTATATATATTTCATATGAGTGGGTGTAAACCCCTGTGTATTTCCTTTTGTTATGTTTTAGATCTATGTTTTGTAATGCTCTTCTCATTTGAATGAATACATTGGTCTAGAAGCCCGTTCTGAGCTCTAAGATGAATGTATGGTTCGTTTCCATTCTCTTCACTTAAGTTTCTATCGTAAATAATGCATTCTCACACAACTCACATAAATGAGGGGCTTGGCACCCATGTGTGCCTCAAGTGAGTGCCCAACACCCACTTAGTGATAGGACAACACGCACGGTATTTCTTTGTTGTGTATAAGACATAAAAAATGAATATATTTTGGTTCTATTTTGGGACCTCTTTTCAAAGTTGTTGTGACAAAAGGCATGCATCTTTGTCCCTATGATGTGTGGTGATAGAGTGCCGGACCTTAGAAAGTGTTAAAACATGTCTCAAGAGCAAAGAGGATGAATTTTCTCGGAGATTCAACATTGGACTTGAGTTCAATGCACGTAGATGGGTAAAAGAGAACCTATACCATGAACTATATAAGACATTATTTTTCTACTTCCCGGTAGAACTATATGAATGTATTTCAGCCTACACATCTAGATCAATATGGTACTATAGATCACATGAATGGGCCCAAGATTACTATCGAGGTTGCAGGATGTAGATTTGACGTGCACACATGCTATTGATCATTGGTAGAAGAGGGTACTGACTAGTTATACTTTGGAATATGCCATTTCGATGTATTCTTTCCTAGAGATAGCTGAGTTTGAGTTTATGAGGGAGCCTAGAGGATCATTTTTGCATGCTATTCCTATGGCTATGAATATGTTTGTCGTTACTTTGAGTTTAGAAGATTTCCCTATGGTTGGTTAAGCTCTCTGAGTCTGGGAGAGGAAGTTAGGGTGGAGGAAGATGTCAAACATTGCAGCTGAAAAGGAAAGGGAGGAGAGATGACTCAAGTCTAATGAAGCTCGTGAAAGGGAGATGAATAGACAACATGAGATTACAAGTGTGATGGATCTATGGAGGAAGACGCTAGGAGAGGGTGTTGAAGTTCTCGCAGAGGGCGTGGAGCCTTAGCAATTTGTGCTACCCCATTTTGGTAAGCACGTGAGAGAAGCCCTTGACATGATAAGAGTTTGTCATGTGGAGAAAAAATAGCCGTCGGCATGCATTTGAACCCACACGGAAACCAATCCACAGCGCTTGGTTTTCTAGATCAAGGAAAGAGTATTCTTAAACCAGTGGTATCGATGGGAGTAACCAATCGGTGCTCACGAGATATAATTTTTGTTTGGGACATCCATGGCTACACATACCATTTCGGTGTTTGGAGGAATTTTTAGGAAAAATGCATATACAAAAGATTTTGATATCATGTCTCGGGAGTGGCATGGGCACACTACTTTTGGTAGTGGGACATTATCATAGAACATCGACACATAGTTCGGCGGGATGTTGGGAACCATTGGTGTAACCACTTGAACCTTTACAAAGTGCGGTGGTGGATCCAGGTGGATCGATGGGTTAAGAGGAACAAAACCGGTAGATCTGGTGGATCTAGTGGGTTAGGAGGAATAGGACCTAGTGGACCCGTGGATTTAGTGGAGGGAATAATAGAGGAAACACCGGAGGAACCATGACTATAGATCGGGAAGACAAGGACCCCAGCTACCCCAAGTGTTTTTGAGATGTCTTTACACTTACCATACTATAGGGGTATTGAAGATCTGCAGAGCATGTGAAAAAGTGGGAGTTACTATGGCGTGCAAAGGGGATCACTAACCCAAAGTAGAAGGAAAGATAGTTTGCAACTACATTGTAAGGGCGTGCACATAGATGGTATAAGAAGTATGACCCCCATCAAATGGTGGTAGACTATACCACGTTGAAAAATACTTTCCTTGCAAAGTTCCATATTCCAGAGTTTGAGTAGAAGAGCATCAATGCTTTGAAGGAGATCTAATAGGGAATGACAGAGAGTGTGTGGGAGTATGATGCATGGTTTAAAACTCTCCTGTCAAAACTATCATATGGCATTCACCCTTCATAGCATGCTCAATGGTTTTTTGGAGGGTTGATCACTCCATTTAGGAGGGCATAGTCACATAAAACATTCAACGACTTTGTGAGGCTTTAGAGGCTACCTTATGCGCTAAAGCTTTTGGGAGTGTGGATACGATGTTAGTCCATTTTGGAGTCCCAAATTGTTGCAATGGCCAAGTAGTTGGAGAAGTTGTTTGCAAAATCAATGCATGAGGTTCGTATTAGGATTTGGTGTACAAAATATGAAGTGGAGGGACATGCAAAGGATAGTTTCCCTCGGATGTTGGTGTGTACTATGGTAGTAGACTGTGAGATCTTCTATGGGGATCATGATGCAAGTAGATGCCCTCTACTCCAATGCACAATCTACAATAATGTTTCTTGCTACTGTAAGATATGCACCTCTACAACCCATGACATAAATTATTATAGACTGATTGATCAGATCCATGATGCTATTGAAGATATCCCAATCACGATGGAAGAGGTTGTTGAAAAATCCATAACGAAGGAATATAAATTAAAGGCAATTTCTGCTCACAAGGATGAAGTAAGGAAGAAAAATCCAACCTCCTCTTCATCATCTCTTGCACCTAAGAAAGGAGCATGGAATAAATTCAGAATGAAAAGTAAGTTTTCATCCGATATTAATAAGAAAGCAGCAACAAAAGTTTCTTTGGTAATGTACGAAACAACTTTGCTAAGAACAATAATACTAGACATAAGTCCTATGGGGTCAGAATGATAACTCTAAGGCTGAAATAAACTGAGCCTAGGAAGGGACTTGTATGAGGCTGTTATAACTATGGAAAAGATCATTACATGAATCAATGTCCTTTGAATAAGGATGATCGTAATCAGTAGCACAAGATACACGCTGTTGTAGCTGACAAGCAGGCTGAGAAACATGCCACACCCATAGAAGTTTCGGGTAAGTTATTTGGCTTACCTATAACTATTATTTTTGATAATGGAGCTATTGAATGCTTTATTTATAGTAAATTAACATCAAAACTAAAAAGAAAATATGGAAACATGGATAAAACATAGACTGTACAGTATGGGAACAATGTTGTTCATACGATTAATATGTGTCTTTTTGGAGCAGTCCTTGATTTACCTAACTTTTCCATTGAGTTTGATCTTTATGTTGCACCTTTGGGGTCTTATGATGTAATCATAGGTGTTAATTGGTTAACAAAACATAAGGATAAAGTGGATTGTTTTAAAAACACATGAGTTGTTTAGACGACTTGCGAGAAAACAACAGAGATTCGGGGTGTGAAACATGAGATTTCGTTATAAAGCTGTCAGTATGCAACTTAAAAAGGACAAAAATAAAGGATGTACCTTATATGCGGTAAAAATTACTGAATCAACAAAAGAGAAAAATAATGTTATGGACCAATATCTGCTGTTACGAGACTTCAATGACATATTTCTGAAGAATTTCCAGGTCTTCCACCCAAAAGGGAGTTTGATTTCACGATTGAAATCAAGCACTGAAACTAAACCTATTTCTAAAGCACTACATCAAATGACTACTACGAGTTAGTAGAGCTTAATGATCAGTTGCATGAACTTTTTATAAAGGTTTGATTAGACCAAGTGTTTCACTTTAGGAGCACTGTATTTTTGTGAAAAGAAGGATGGAACCCTTAGATTGTGCATTGATTATAGAATGTTAAACAAAGAAACAATCAAGAATAGATACCCACTCCCTAGGATTAATTATTTATTTGATAAGATGCATGGAGCATTGGTATATTCTAAGATAGATCTTTGATCGGATATCATCAATTGTGAATTAAGGATGAGGATATTCATAAAAAAACTTTCGAACAAAGGTATGGACATTATGAGTTCACGGTTTTACCTTTTGGATTAACTAATGAACCTGGAGCATTTATGAATTTAATGAATAATATATTTCAAGAATACTTGGACAAATTTGTGCTCGTATTATTGGACGATATTCTCATATATTCAAAAATTATTGAGGAACATCATGAGCATTTGAAGATAGTTTTGGGAATATTAAGAAAGAGATGATTATTTGGTAAGTTGTCTAAATGTTCTTTCTATGACACAAAACTACACTATTTGGGACATGTAATAAGTAAGAATGGAATTACTGTAGATCCTTCAAAAATTGTAGCTATAGCAGAGTGGCCTACACCTAAGAATGTACATGAAGTTAGAAAATTCATGGGACTTGCTTTACTCTATAGAAAATTTGTAAAATATTTTTCTAAGATAGTTGCATAAATAACTTCCTTACGAAAAAAGATAAAAAGTTTTTTTGGAGTGAGAAATGTGAGATTGCATTCAAAACCTTGAAGGAAGAGTTAACCTCAGCACCTATTCTTGCAGTACTAGACCCTAATGGATATTTTATGGTGGTAATTGATGCATCGGTGAAGGTCTAGGAGGTAGTTTGTTATAAAAAGGAAATGTCATAGCTTATGAAAGTAGAAAACTTAAGTTACATGAGTTGAGTTATGCTCCACATGATTTAGAGCTTGCTGCCATTGTTCATGCACTAAAAATTTGGAGACATTATCTACTTAGTAAACCTTTTGAATTGAAAACTGATCACCTTGGATGAAGTATATCTTCACTCAGCCAAATCTTAATGCAAGACAACAAAGGTGGCTAGAGTTTCTGTCTCAATATGATTTTGACATCGAGTTATATAAAGGGTAAAGAAAATAGAGTGGTTGATGCTCTAAGTTGTAGGAAGCACATTTCTACTCTTATAACGTTAAGAAATTAGTTTAAAGATGAAGTAAAAGGTGTTATGGAATTTGACTATTACTTTAAGAAAGTAAGAGAAACACTTGTTATAGATTAGAATGATTTGAGGTATAAAGGTTTTCGATTTGATAATGAAGGAATCTTACAATTTGAAAACACGATCTATGTACCTTTGCTAAATGATTTGAGAAAGAAATTATTAGCGAGAATTTCACAATTCACCTTTTTCTGGATACCACGGCATCAAAAAATGCTTGCTGATATAATACAAAAATATTTCTTAAAAGGGATGAAAAAGCGATGTTATAGACTTTGTGACACATTGCCTTGAATTTCAACGTGTTAAGGTGGAACATATGCACCCAACCGGTTTGTTGTATCCTCATACCATACCGCAGTATAAGTGGAAAGTAATAAGCATGGATCTTGTACAAGGGTTACCTATGTCAAGAAATAAACATGATGTTATTTTAGCGGTTGTGGATAAACTAACAAAGCTAGCACATTTTATTCTTTGGGAATCAAGGATGATTCTCCTATTTGGGCTAAAAGATTTGTACACGAATTTTTCAGATTACATGGAGTACCTAAATTAATCATTTTGGATAGAGATCCTAGAATGACGTCAATATTTTGGCAAACACTTAATGCAACTTTAGGAACTAAGCTGAATTTTAGTTCTGCGTATCATCCGAAATGGATGGATAGAAGCGAAAGAGTAAATCAAGTTTTTGAAGATATGTTACGGATGTATTGCATTGATCAACAATATAAGTGGGAAGAGTACCTTCCATTAGTTGAATTCGCATACAATAATACATATCATGCTTCTCTTAAGATGGCACCTTTCAAAGCATTATATGGAAGAAAATGTAGAACCCTTGTTCATTGGGACAACATAGAGGATAGAATGTACATGAAGTTAGAAGATTCATGGGACTTGCAGCTACTATAGGAAATTTGTAAAATATTTTTCTAAGATAGCTGCACAAATAACTTCCTTATAGAAAAAGATAAAAAGTTTTTTGGAGTGAGAAATGTGAGATTGCATTCAAAACCTTGAAGGAAGAGTTAACCTCAAAGCACTTATTCTTGCGATACTAGACCACTAATGGATATTTTATGGTGGTAAATAATGCATCGGTGAAGGTCTAGGAGGTAGTTTGTTACAAAAAGGACATGTCATAGCTTATGAAAGTAGAAAACTTAAGTTACATGAGTTGAATTATGCTCCACATGATTTAGAGCTTGTTGCCATTGTTCATGCACTAAAAGTTTGGAGACATTATCTCGCTTAGTAAACCTTTTGAATTGAAAATCCAGATCACCTTGGACTGAAGTATATCTTCACTCAGCCAAATATTAATTCAAGACAACAAAGGTGGTTAGAGTTTTTGTCTCAATATGATTTTGACATCGAGTTATATAAAGGGTAAAGAAAATAGAGTGGTGATGGTCAAAGTTATAGAAGCACATTTCTACTCTTATAACGTTAAAAATTAGTTTAAAGATGAAGTAAAAAGTGTTATGGAATTTAACTATTACTTTAAGAAATTAAGAGAAACACTGGTTGTAGATTCAAATGATTTGAGGTATAAAGGTTTTCGATTTGATAATGAAGGAATCTTACGATTTGAAAACACAAATCTATGTACCTTTGCTAAATGATTTGAGAAAGAAATTATTAGTAGAATTTCACAATTCACCTTTTTCTCTGGATACCTGGCATTAAAAAAATGCTTGCTGATATAATACAACAATATTTCTTAAAAGGGATGAAAAAGCGATGTTATAGACTTTGTGACACATTGCCTTGAATTTCAACATGTTAAGGTGGAACATATGCACCCAACCGGTTTGTTGTATCCTCATACCATACCGCAAAGATAAGTGGAAAGTAATAAGCATGGATCTTGTACAAGGGTTACCTATGTCAAGAAATAAACATGATGTTATTTTAGCGGTTGTGGATAAACTAACAAAGCTAGCACATTTTATTGTTAGGAATCTGAAGGATGATTCTCCTATTTGGGCTAAAAGATTTGTACATGAATTTTTCATATTACATGGAGTACCTAAATTAATCATTTTGGATAGAGATCCTAGAATGACATCAAGATTTTGGCAAACGCTTAATGCAACTTTAGGAACTAAGCTGAATTTCAGTTCTGCGTATCATCCGGAAATGGATGGATAGACTGAAAGAGTAAATCAAGTTTTCGAAGATATGTTACGGATGTATTGCATGGATCAACAATATAAGTGGGAAGAGTACCTTCCATTAGTTGAATTTACATACAATAATACATATCATGCTTCTCTTAAGATGGCACCTTTCAAAGCATTATATGGAAGAAAATGTAGAACCCCTGTTAGTTGGGACAACATAGAGGATAAAGAGGTAATTGGACCTGAAATTCTTATGAAATGGAACAACAAGTTAAATTGATTTGTGAGCGCTTGAAAGAAGAAATAGATAGGCAAAAGAGTTATCTTTGACTCAAAGAGGGTTGATAGTAAATTTGAACTTGGTGAGAAAGTATTTCTTTGGGTTAAACCGGAAAAGAGTTCTATAACTTTTGGTAAGGCTGCCAAGTTATCACCTTGTTATGTGAGACCTTTTGAGATAGTTGAATTAATCAACCCAAAGAGCTTATCATTTAGCATTACCTCCTGCTTTGTCACGAATGCATGATGTTTTCCATATTTATTTGCTTAAGAAATATGTTTCAAATTTATCACATGTGTTAAATTGGAATTCCTTGCGAGTCCAGGGCCGGAATAATCTTGGTTAAACCCATACGATCTTGAAACTCACCAAAGTAGCATTTGAGAAATCATGAGATAAGTCAATGCAAGGTCCATGGGACTAGTTTAATGAAGAGAGTGCAACTCAAGAAAAACCTTGATGATATGAAAACTAATTTTCCATATCTATTTGAACAAAATTGATTCTGTTGACTGATAAAAATGTGTGATTTATCTTTATAATATAATAAGTATGCCATTTTTGGGAAGATATTTTTTTTTTTGAATAAACAACTATATAATGTTTATTTCTAGAACTTAATTAATGCTGATATGTTTTTGACATATGGTAAGAAAAGTGAATAAGTTGATTTTCCTTGATGTAAAATGATAAAAAGAGATGAGATAATCATCGAGACGCGATGATTCTTTATAGGAGGAAGCATGTAAAAACCTCGACAATTGATATATTCCTCTTTTTGAATTCAAGTGTTAACATGTGATTTTCTAGATAAATATGTGTTCTTTTGAATGTTGAAGATCATGCTTGATAAGGATAAATCTTTTCTGCTATTAAAATCATTAGATGAAAATTATATGGTTATCAAGAATTCATTTTCACTTTGGAAAGAGGAGCTGAAATCTGGTTTTAAGAGTTGCAGAATTATTTTTTCTTGACTCATCCTTGGATCAATTTCAATGATCCAAGGAATGTTTCAAATCTTCCTCATAGATTGAATGGTAAAATTGACATTCAGTAGTTTAAGGGACATAGAATACTGAACTTTGTATGATACTAATTCTTGGTCTTATTTGAACATGTTTTTGTTTAGCTGTATGTTTGTGCTCGGGTCTTTGGTGATTGATCTTGGAAGGACTATAAGGACTTAAGAAAAATTCAATTCATAGAGGATGAATATGGAGTCCTAAAACCTAAGAATTATCCTAACAAATAACCTAATCTAGTTAAGAACATTTATGTTCTATCTACGTTTACTTATTTGAATTCTATTCTAACCTTAGCCTCTTATTCTAGTTGTTGGGTTGGAACCTAACGTAAGCATTGTGCTAAATGAATAAGGGAAGGGGATTACTAAAGTAATACTAGGTTACTTTAACTAATACCTAATACTATAGGGTTATGAACTGAGCCTAACCTAAGGTGGGGAATTCTAATGGCAAATGTTTTAATACCTAAGTGGTTATTTCTAGAATAACCTAAGTTATTGGGATCTATCCTAAACTAGTAAAGGAAAACTAAGGGTCGCGCATGTCACAAGGGTGATGGTTCCAATGGCATTTAAATAAATTTATAGGGTTTAAATGATGGAAGTATCTTGCTAGATTTGGTAGGGGCTAGTCGACTTGGTGGGGATTACGTGGAAGCTCCACTAAAGGATGGAATTGTATTTTTGTATTAAATTGGCATTTGCCAGATTTAGGAGGTGGTGACAAGGAAAGATAAGAGGGAATTTTGGATTGAATGGAATTTATGGCATTAATGAGCCTAGGTCTTTGTGTGCAAACCATCTTGGAAACTTAGAAGGTGAGTTTGTAGGAGGTCATTTGGTTTTTCATGCATGGTGGATTTTGCTTTGCATGGAGCTAACTGGTTCTTTGAACTAGTAGTTTGACCTTCAATTCAAAACAATTTTTAGTTTCCATGGTCCATTTTTGATCAAAGGAAAGTATATGAGGGGTAAGAGGAAAATATGTTTGGTTTTTGATCTTTCGTGGAGGAGAAAAAGAGTTAGAAGCTCGGCTAGAAGTCTCCTTCGATTTGGTGGAAGCACTATCGGGCATGATAGGCTCTAACTATTAAAATTGTTTACGCTTTTCTAAATGATTCATTAAAACAAATATTCTTTCATGAGACTCATGTTTTCATGCCTATCTGGTAATTTTGCTTGCAGTGTTTTACGAATCCTTGTGTGTTTGATATGAAACTATGGCTAAAAAAGTGTTGTTTTGGAAACTGGATTTCTATGAAAGTTTTATGACCAGCATGCAAGTGAAAATGGTATGTGAAACTTGTTTATGTATCTTTGTTTTTGCACTCTTGATCTTGTATTCGAAGTTATGGAGCTTTGAACTGACTGTAGTGAAAATATATGGATTTGAGCTTAGGGGAAACTTGAGTTCTATTTGATTTTGCTTATGGGTTGCAAATTTGGATGTCTTGTGTTGGTACTTTGTGGTTTGATTAAATTTTGTGTTGAAGCTTTGTTTTGATCGGACCCAGTGTTTGGAAATCTTATACATTGCTGAACTGTTGCTTGGAGTTCGTATTTGGGCCTTTATACTTGCATTATTTTGCTAGGAAGTTTTGAATGTTTGTGTGTGAAGCTCGGGTTCGTCATTGTACTCCTATTTAATTACATTACGGTATTTTGTATTGGGTTATTCTTTTATTAAATGACTAAGCTTATAACTCTTTATTTGAGTGACTACTCACCAGGAACTAGGTGAAAGCTTGTTTGAGTCGTTTAAAATCTCTTTGAGATTTGGAACTTTAAACGTCTTGCTTAAAGGAACGTGGAACTTCTATTTTATGACTGTAACGACTCCCTTGAGATGGTATTGGTGTGAGAATAGAAGGGGATGTTCTTTCCCCTTTGTCTTTAGGAAAACCATAGTCTAGGTTGATTGTATTATTTTGTACTAAGTCGCCACTATCGCAATTTCATGGTTGTGAAGTTTTGTTTTGATATTTCATTCTTGTTGCTTTTGAATTAAGAATGAGACATCTTTTGTATTAGGTGTTTTGGGTTCTTTCTCTCCCTCTCTTCATTCTCTTTAAATAATTTGTGTCTTAGTGGAAGATTTGGGTTATTACTTTGGACACTTTGAAATTATCAGGAAGGATACCTTCTCTATTCGGTTGTATTGAGTTTGATTCTTTTGAATTATGAACTACTTACCTTTTTGTATTTAGTGGTGAGGCAATTGTAAGTCTCTAATATTGGGTTCGTAGGTAATTCTGAACTTTATTATTTACTATTTTGGGATGTTATTCTTGACTGATACAATGATCGAGTCTTTGACTAATTTTGAGAAAGAAAAATAAATAAATAAATAAATAAATATATATATATATATATATATATATATATATACGTATTCTTTTGAGATTAGTATATGGTTTAGGTCTGCATTATGCTTTCATTCGAATTGGTTTGAATCTTGAACTTCTTGTTCAGGTTGAGGCGAAACAATTTATCATTGGTTATTTCCTTATTTGAGTTACCATTCCTCTGTCTTTGGATAAGCTCATGGTTTGAACTTATTTGTACTCGATTCTCTTTCGAGATGATGATTTCTTATGTCTTTTTGGTCTACCTTGTTCAAATCATTGTTGAAATAATGTAGAGAGCTAGTAGCCAAGATGGTTCTCTTGATAAGTAAATTGATACTTATGAGTTCGACCGTTTGTTGACTAGTCTTGCCTAGTTTATATGGAAAGGAGTAAGTTTTTCTCTTGTACTCTTTATATTTTGTGAAGAAATTGAGTAGAGATTAACTCCTCTTTGAGGATACTTCATTTGTGAACATTGATTTATGATCTTTGATTGATAGCTTCTAGCATGTAGAGTTGGAATTGGAATTACAATTGGTCTATTCGATTTTCTATACCTTCATATATTATTATGGAATTCTATTTTGATGTATATTCTAATGTTGAATGTGCAAGATTGTTCCCGGAAAGGAAAATGTAATTCATGTTATGAACCTGGTATGTCTTTATGATGTTATATGTTTGGGCATGATACATAATGGTTTTTCTTATTCTTTCTTAGGTTATAGATGAATAATCCTAGAATGAACCATCTTTGTTTACACTTATTTTGTATCATAGAGGAGATAAATGTGGAATTATATTAGGATAGAATTATGGAATAAAGGGATGATAGGGTCTATTGTTTGTTTACAAGCCATTGATAGAATCAATAGAACTTTAAGTTCTTAGGTAGATATTGTTATTTATATTCTACTTCTCTCTTAAAAGCTGATCTAGATTTATTAATGTACTTCTTTTCTGTTTGGGATCACTTATGTTTATTGTATGATGTTTTAATTATCTCATTAAAGTAGTGTTGCTTTAATGAAACAATTAGTGGAATGCACTTTGTTTTAATGCTAAGTGCTTATCATGCTCGATTCATTGAACTGACCGTGCTAACTATTTTTTCATATGGACGATGTAAGTGGTAAAAAAGGTAAAAAATTATATGGTGCATTGGATGTTATATGTCTGATTCTTATTAAAGAATTCTGATTCATTCTATTGTTGAATTATAAAAGAAAAGTTGTATAATTTATAGATTGAAGTCTTTGTTATAGAGTTTTCCTAAAGTGCATAGTCTTGTAAATTTTATAAGTTGTAATGATGAATTGCGAGTTGTGATTTATTTGCATTGGTTGTGTAAATTATCTCGTACTTTTATAAGGAAGATGATAGTTCTATCTTGTTTATATTCCTTATATTATGTTATGCTTATCTTGTTATCTTTGATAAGATGGATAATGGGAATTAGTTCAATTTCCCTTATAATGAAGCAACTTGTTGAGTTGCATAATATGATGTGTTTTATCTAAACAATTTAACATAGTAATGTGTTGCATAATAAACATGAAGTAAGAACTATGGATATTGGGAATGATATACCCTAACAATTAATCATTTAGAGGAAGAATCTTTCTCTCTCTCAATTGAATATTAACTTAAAAGGTTTGGAGATATGATTACTAATTATTAGACTTCATTTTGTATGAAGTCTACTTTAGTTGGATTTATGCGGTTGTTGAACCTTCCTAAAAGTTAAATTACATTTAAATGAAACATATGATATCACTTTCTGTTTGGGTTAACTGCTGGTTACACCATGAAAATGAACATTAAAAGAAATCATGAGTTTAACGAAGTTATTTAATACTTGATTGATACAAGTATACATTAAGAACTTA
The DNA here is from genome assembly GCA_018340775.1 of Taxus wallichiana var. yunnanensis. Classification (NCBI taxonomy): domain Eukaryota; kingdom Viridiplantae; phylum Streptophyta; class Pinopsida; order Cupressales; family Taxaceae; genus Taxus; species Taxus wallichiana. Next base: position 497,616,842 of record CM031234.1, read on the forward strand.
AGGAGAGTTAGATTGGGGTTTAGCAGGGTTACTAAAACTAGTGTATTAATCCAAATTAACAATGTATTAACAAACTCCTTGGGGTATGTATATCTCGATGAGGTAATTTACGTAGGATGTTGGCACACGCCAACTGCCAGGGGTTGTACTTTCTAGAAGACTTGGGTCTTCTCAAGAATTTAGCGTTGTAGTTGACATGTGGCATCACCCTTCCGCATTGAGCATCTAGATATACACTCAATAAGAACTTGAACTTAGTTTCTCTCTATGTCGGTTAGTGGCATATTTAGGATAGGAAGTAGCTTCCAATGGCTCAGGGGGCCTTGGCACACCCGGTTGACTTAAGGTGAACCGAGTATGCCCATTTACCCTAAGTCATTGTGAGCGTCTTCTTATAATAAGTTATGTTTCTAACTAGGGCTAGGGTTAAACTTGGGACAAGTGGACTGATGGTAGTCAGTAAAGACTAATCACGATAATAGAGGAGTTAGGTGAAGGACGTATTCCAAAATGACGAGTATGTCGTCTAGGAATAGAGACATACAAAGTATGTTGTATAACTTTGGCCAAAGTATCGCAAGCTGTTGTTTGCATTTTCCTATGTCACCAAGTTTAAAACAATTTGATATCATAGGAATATTGGTAACAAATATTCATATATGTTCTTTAAACAGATCACTCAGTACCCGGTGTAGAGTAGGAAAACCAAGTATACGAAGTATACAATATGTATTCAATACATAAGATAACATAAATAGATCGGTAGATTACCGAGTTATGAAATGAATAGATCGGTGGATCACCGAGTCATTTACAGCTGCATATGGTTATCTATTTGAATTTGATTGGCATGGAATGTTGTTCTAAATAATGTTTTATTTAGAACAAAGAACATTATATAATTTTTTTTTCCCTTGTTTCTAAAGTCTTAAAATGGGAATGTTACATCTTGGTATCAGAGTTGAAGGTTGTAGCTCTTGGACCTATTGTGTCCATAATCTGATGAAACTTAAATTTTATTGTAACAGAAAATGGTTAGAACAAGAAGAAATGTTGCAAATAACCCTTTTCCTGAGGAAGGAGCAGTAATTACCTAGAAACTCAATGAGATCCTTGCTTCCCTATTGGACACAAGAGATCATTTGGATGTACTTTAACAACAAGTAATGGGTAATGAGTAGGAAGAAGAAGCTGATAACAATAATCAGGTCACCTCCAAGATCTGACAACACCAATGTGGGTGTTGATAATAACAATGTTAACATACCCGTTTAGCCTGAGAATAAAAAGGCTAGGTTAGACGCTGAACTCACTAATGATATAAAAATAATAAGCCCACCTAAGTTTGATGACACCACATTAGGAGATGGAGCTGATAATTGGCTCAATGAAATGGAGAAATACTTTATAATAAGGAATTTCTCAAAAGAAACAAAGGTGATATGGGGGCATATCATTGTCTCATGAAGCATCTTTGTGGTGGGATAGCGAGTAAGGTTGAGTTGAATATTGATGAAGCTAATATCACATGGGATCAATTTAAAGGTTAATTTAGGCAACAATGGCTGCCATAACTTTACTATGATAAAAAAATAACTGAATTCCAGAATTTAGCTCAAGGAAAGATAAGCATATCGAGTCTTGGGAATGATTTACAAAACTCCTTAAGTATGTACCTCGGTACCAAATTGATAAGAAGTTTAGGATATGAAAATTCATCATGGGATTGAATCCTGTTATAGGGGAGAGGTGTATGTTCATAGCCCAACCACGAAGGAAAGGGTTGTTGAAAAATCCATAAGGCAGGAACAAAAATTAAAGGCAATTTCTACTCACAAAGAGGAAGTAAGGAAGAAAAATCCCAACTCCTCTTCATTATCTCTTACACCTAAGAAAGGATCATGGAAGAAATTTGGAATGAAAAGTAAGTTTTCATCGATACTAATAAGAGATCAGCAACAAACAAGTTTACTGGTAATGCATAGAACAACTTTGCTAAGAACAATAATAATGGACATAAGTCCTATGGGGGTCAGAACGATAACTCTAAGGATGGAAATAAACTTGAGCCTAGGAAAGGACCAAGTAGGAGGCTATTATAACCGTGGAAAATATCATTATGCGAATCAATGTCCTTTGAAGAAGGATGATCGTAATCAACATCACAAGATACACGCTACAGTAGCTAACAAGTAGGTTGAGAAACAAGCCACACCCATAGAAGTTCCAGGTAAGTTATTTGGCTTACCTATAACTATTATTTTTGATACCGAGCTACTGGAAATGTTTTATTTCTAGTAAATTAACATCAAAACTAAAAAGAAAAGCTGGAAACATGGATAAAACATGTGGTCATGCAGATGGGAACAATGCTTTTTCATACGGTTAATATGTGTCTTTTTCGAGAAGTCCTTGATTTACCTAACTTTTCCACTTGAGGTTGATCTTTATGTTGCACCTTTGGGGTCTTATGATGTAATAATAGGTGTTGATTAGTTATCGAACATAAGGCTAAAGTGGATTGTTTTGAAAAAACATTAGTTGTTTAGACGACCTATAGAAAACAACAGAGATTCGGGGTGTGAAACGTGGGATTTACGTTAGAAAAGCTCGGCTATGCAACTTAAAAAGGCCAAAAATGAAGGATGTACCTTATATATGTAAAAATTATTGAATCAACGAAGAGAACAATGATGTTATGGAACAATATCTGCTTTGTTATGAGACTTGATTACGTATTTTCGGAAGAATTGCAGGTCTTCCACCTAAAAGGCGGTTTGATTTCATGATTGAGATCAAGCCTCAAACCGAACCTATTTCTAAAGCATCGTATCGAATGACTACTAGAGATTTTGTAGAGCTTAAGGATCGTCGCATGAAATTTTGTCTAAAGGTTTGATTAGACCAAGTGTTTCACCTTGGGAGTACCTGTAATTTTTGTGAAAAATAAGGATGAAACCCTTAGATTGTGCATTGATTACAAAATGTTAAACAAAGTAACAATCGGGAATAGATACCCACTCCCTAGGATTGATGATTTATTTGATCAAATGTGTGGAGCATCTGTATATTCTAAGATAGATCTTCAATATGGATATCATCAATTGCAAATTAAGGATGAGGATATTCATAAAACAACTTTCAAAAAAAGGTATGGACATTATGAGTTCATGGTTTTACCTTTTGGATTAACTAATGCACCTAGAGAATTTATGAATTTAATGAATAATATATTTCAAGAATACTTGGAAAAATTTGTGCTCGTATTCTTCGACGTCATTCTCATATATTCAAAAATTATTGAGGAACATCATGAGCATTTGAAGATAGTTTTGGAATATTAAGAAAGAGATGATTATTTGGTAAGTTGTCTAAATGTTATTTCTATGACACAAAAGTACAATATTTGGGACATGTAATAAGTAAGAATGGAATTACTTTAGATCCTTCAAAAATTATAGCTATAACAGAGTGGCCTGCACCTAAGAATGTACATGAAGTTAGAAGCTTCATGGGGCTTCTTTGACTACTATAGGAAATTTGTAAAATATTTTTCTAAGATAGCTACACCAATAACTTCCTTACGAAAAAAATATAAAAGTTTGTTTGGAGTGAGAAATGTGAGATTGCATTCAAAACCTTGAAGGAAGAGATAACCTCAACACCTTTTCTTACAGTACTAGACCATATGGAGATTTTATGGTGGTAACCGATGCATCTGGTGAAGGTTTAGGAGGTATTTTGTTACAAAATGGACATGTCATAGCTTATGAAAGTAGAAAACTTAAGTTACATGAGTTGAATTATGCTCCACATGATTTAGAGCTTGTTGTCATTGTTCATACACTACAAGTTTGGAGACATTACCTACTTGGTAAACCTTTTGAATTGAAAACTGATCACTTTAGACTGAAGTATATCTTCACTCAGCCAAATCTTAATGCAAGACAATGAAGGTGGTTAGAGTTTTTGTCTCAATATGATTTTGACATCAGTTATATAAAGGGTAAAGAAAATAGAGTGGCTGATGCTCTAAGTCGTAGGAAGCACATTTCTACTCTTATAACATTAAGAACTTAGTTTAAAGGTGAAGTAAAATGTGTTATGGAATCGACTCTTACTATCGCAAGTAAAAGCAGCACTTGCTATAGATTTGAATGATTTGAGGTATAAATGTTTTCACTTTGATAACGAATGAATCTTACGATTTGAAAACAAAGTCTATGTACCTTTGATGAATGATTTGAGAAAGAAATTGTTAGCGAGAATTTCACAATTCACCTTTTACTCGACACCTGGAATTACAAAAATGCTTGCTGATATAAGACAAGAATATTTCGGAAAGGGATGAAAAAGGATGTTATAGACTTTGTGACACATTGCCTTGAATGTCAACGTGTTAAGGTGAAACATATGCACCCAGCAAGAAGCTTGTTGTATCCTCATTGCATATCACAGGTACAAGTGGCAAGTAATATGCATAGATTTTGTATAAGGGTTACCTATGTCAAGAAATAAACATGATGTTATTTTAGTGGTTGTGGATAAACTAACAAAGGTAGCACATTTTATTCTTGGGAATCGAAGGATGATTCTCCTATTTTGGCTAAAAGATTTGTACATGAAATTTCTAGATTACATAGAGTACCTGAATTAATCATTTCATATAGAGATCCTAGAATGACGTCAATATTTTAGCAAATGATTAATGCAGATTTAGGAACTAAGCTAAATTTCAATTTTGTGTATCATCCGAAAATAGATAAACAGTGAAAGAGTAAATCAAGTTTTCGAAGATATGTTACGAGATGTATTGCATGGATCAACAATATAAGTGGGAAGAGTACCTTCCATTAGTTGAATTCACATACATAATACATATCATGCTTATCTTAAGATGGCACCTTTCAAGAATTATACGAGAAGAAAATACGAGAACCCTGTTAGTTCGGACAACATAGAGGATAGAGAGGTGATTGGACTGAAATTCTTACTTGAAGTGGAACAACAAGTTAAATTGATTCGTGAACGCTTGAAAGAAGCAACATATAGGCAAAAGAGTTATGCTAACTCAAAGAGGGTTGATAGGAAATTTGAACTTGGTGAGAAAGTATTTCTTTGGGTTAAACGAAAAAGAGTTCTATAACTTTTGGCAAGCTCACAAGTTATCACCTCGTTATGTGGGACCTTTTGAGATAGTTGAAGTAATCAACCCGATAGCTTATCATTTAGCATTATCTCCTACTTTGTCATGAATGAATGATGTTTTCCATATTTATTTGCTTAAGAAATACGTTTTAGATTTATCACATGTGTTAAATTGGAATTCCTTGCAAGTCCAAGACCTAGGAATAATTGTGGTTAAACCCATATGAGTGCTTGAAACTCACCATTTTCATTTGAGAAATCATGAGATAAGTCAATGCAAGGTCCAATGGGACTATTTTAATGAAGAGAGTGCAACTTAGGAAAACCTTAAGGATATGAAAACTACTTTTCCATATCTATTTTAATAGGATTGATTCTCATTGGTGATAAAACCATGTGATTTTATCTTTATAATACAATAAGTATGCTAGTTTTGGGCAGATATTTATTATTTTGAATAAACAACTATATAATGCTGATTTATGGAACTTAATTAATGCTAATATGTTTTTGACATATGGTAAGAAAAGTGAATAAGTTGATTTTCCTTGATACAAATCGATAAAAAAGAGATGAGATAATCATCGGGATGATGATTCTTTGTAGGAGGGAAGCATGTAACACCCTCGAAAACTGATATATTACTCTATTTGTATTCAAGTGTTGACATGTGAGTTTATGGATAGTGTTCTTTTGACTCTTGAAGATCATGCTTGATAAGGATATTTTTTTTTGTTCTTAAAATCATTTGACTAAAATTATATGGTTATCAAGTATTCATTTTCACTTTGGAAAGAGGATCTGAAATCTGGTTTTAAGAGTTGTAGACTCATTTCTTTTTTTGATTCATCCTTGGATCAATTTCAGTGATCCAAGAAATGTTTCAAATCTTCCTCATAGACTGAATGGTAAAATTGACATTCGTAGTTTAAGGAACATAGAAGACCGAACTTTGTATGATACTAATTCTTGGTCTTATTTTAACATGTTTTTGTTCAAATTTGTATTTTTGTGCTCGGGTCTTTGGTGATTGATCTTGGAAGGAATATAAGGACTTAAGAAAAATTCAATTCATAGAGGATGAAAACAGAGTCCTAAAACTTAAGAATTATCCTAATAGTAACCTAAGCTAGGTAAGAACATATATGTTGTAGCTACATTTACTTATTTGAATTCTGTTCTAACCTTAGCCTCTTATTCTAGTTGTTGGGTTGGCGACCTAACCTAAGAAATTTTGATAAATGAATAAGGGAAGGGGATTACTAAAGTAATAATAGGTTACTTTAACTAATACCTAATACTATAGGGTTATGAATTGAGCCTAACCTAAGGTGGGGAATTCTAATGGCAAATGTTTTTAATACCTAAGTGGTTATTTCTAGAGTAACCTAAGTTCTATTGGGATCTATCCTAAACTTTCAAAGGGAAACTAAGGGGTCGCATGTCACAAGGGTGATGGTTCCAATGACATTTAAATAAATTGATATGGTTTAAATGATGAAAGTACTACCAGATTTGGCATGGGCTAGTAGACTTGGTGGGGGCTTACGTGGAAGCTCCACTAAAGGATGGAATTGTATTTTTGTATTGAATTGGCATTCGCTAGATTTAGGAGGTGGTGGCAAGGAAAGATAAGTGGAAATTTTGGATTGAATGACATTTATGGAATTAATGAGTCTCGGTATTTGTGTGCAAACTATCTTGGAAACTTAGAAGGCGGGTTTGTAGGAGGTCATTTGGTTTTTCATGCATGGCAGTTTTTCTCTTCATGGAGCTAAATAGTTCTTTGAACCAGCAGTTTGACCTTCAATTCAAAGCTATTTTTGGTTTCTACGGTCTATTTTTTATTGAAGGAAAGTATATGAGGCTTAAGAGGAAAATATGTTTGGTTTTGATCTTTCGTGGAGGAGAAAAAGAGTTGGAAGCTCAACTGGAAGTCTCCTTTGATTTGGTGGAAGAACTATCAGGCATGATAGGATCTAACTATTAAAATTCTTTGTGTTCTTCTAAATGATTCATTAGAACAACTCTGCTCTCATGAGATTCATGTTTTCATGCCTGTCTGGTAATTTTTCTTGTTGGGTTTTACGAATCCTTGTGTGTTTGATATAAAACTATGGCTAAAATAGTGTTGTTTTGGAAACTGGCTTTTTGTGTAAGTTTTATGACCAACATGCAAGTGAAAATGGTATGTGAAACTTGTTTCTATATCTCTGTTTTTACACTCTTGATCTTGTATTCAAAGTTATGGAGCTTTGAACTAACTGTCATGAAAATATATGGATCTGAGCTTAGGGGAAACTTGAGTTCTATTTTATTTTGCTTCTAGGTTGTGAATTTGGATGTAGAATTGTGTTGGTACTTTGTGGTTTGATTAAATTTTTGTTGAAGCTTTGTTTTGATCAGAACCAGTGTTTGGAAAACTTATGCATTGCTGAATTGTTGCTTAGAGTTCATTTTTGGGCACTTTGTACTTGCATTATTTTGCTAGGAAGTTACGAATGTTTGTGTGTGAATCTCGGGTTCATCACTATACTCCTATTTAACACTTGAGTGTTATGAGCTTGTTTTTGGGTCAATTCATTCGATTATGTTCTGGTATTTTGTATTGGGTTATTCTTTTATTAAATGAATAAGCTTATAACTCTTTAATTGAGTGACTACTCACTAGGGAACTGTGTGAAAGGTTGTTTGAGTCATTTAAAATCTCTTTGAGATTTAAAAATTTAAATGTGTGGCTTAAGGGAACATGGAACTTGTTTTATGACTGTGTATGTGACTCCCTTGAGATGGTATGAGTGTGAGAATAGAATGGGATGTTCTTTCCCCTACCTTGAGGAAACCCACATTCTGGGTTGACTGTATTGTTTTGTACTAAGTCACCACTGTCGCAATTTCATGGTTTTGAAGTTTTGTTTTGATATTCCATTCTTGTTGCTTTTTAATTAAGAATGAGACATCTTCTATATTAGGCATTTTGGGTTCTTTCTCTCCCTCTCTTCATTCTCTTTAAATAATTTGGGTCTTAGTGGAAGAATTGGGTTATTATCTTGGACACTTTGAAATTATCAGGAAGGATACCTTCTCCGTTCAGTTGTATTGAGTTTGATTCTTTTGAATTACGAACTACTTACCTTTTTGTATTTAATGGTGAGGCAATTGTAAGTCTCCAGTCTTGGGTTCGTAGGTAATTCTGAACTTTATTATTTACTATTTTGGGATGTTATTCTCATCACTACTGAGTGATTAAATCTTTGAATACTTTTTGAGAAATAATATATATATATATATATATATGTATTCTTTTGAGAGCTTGATTTATGTTTAGTCTGTGATGTATGCTTTCATCCTAAATTGGTTTGAATCTATAACTTCTTGTTTAATTGAATGAAATGATTTATCATTGGTTCTTTCCTTATTTGAGTTACCATTCCTCTGTCTTTGGATAAGCTCATGGTTTGAACTTCTTTGTACTTGATTCTATTTCGAGATGGTGATTTATTATGACCTGTTGGTCTACCTTGTTCAAATCATTGTTGAAATAATGTAGAGAGCTAGTAGCCAAGAGGGTTTTGCTGATAAGTAAATTGATACTTATGAGTTTGACTATTGTTAACTGGTCTTGCCTAGTTTATATGGAAAGGAGTAATTTTGTCTCTTGTACTCTTTATCTTTTGTGAAGAACTTGAGTAGAGATTAACTCCTCTTTGGCGCTACTTTGTTTGTAAACATTGATTTCTGATCTTTGATTGATAGCTTCTAGCATGTAGAGTTGGAATTGGAATTGTAGTTGGTCTATTCCGATTTTCTATACCTTCTTGTATTATTATGGAATTCTGTTTTGATGTATATTCTAATGTTGAATGTGCAAGATTGTTCCCAAAAAGGAACATGTAATTCATGTTATGAACCTGGTCTGTCTTTCTGATGTTATAGGTTTGGGCATGGTACATAATGGTTCTTCTTATTCTTGCTTAGGTTATAGATGAATAATCCTAGAATGAACCATCTTGTTTACACTTCTTTTGTATCATAGAGAAGATAAATGTGGTATTCTATTAGGATAGAATTATGAAATAATGGGATGGCAAGATCTATTGTTTGTTTACAAGCCATTGATAGAATCAATAGAACTTTAAGTTCTTAGGCAGATATTGTTATTTATATTCTGCTTCTCTCTTAAAAGATGATCTAGATTTATTAATGTACTTCTTTTCTGTTTGGGATCACTTATGTTTATTGTATAATGTTTTAATTATCCCATTAAAGTAGTGTTGCTCTAATGAAAAAAATTAGTGGAATGCACTTCGTTTTAATGCTTAGTGCTTATCATGCTCAATTCATTAAACTGACTGTCTAGCTTATTTTTTGCGGATGTACGGCGTAAGTGGTAAAAGAAGGCAAAAACTTATATGATGCATTGGTTGATATATGTCTAATTCTTATTAAAGAATTCTGATTCATTCTTTTGTTGAATTATAAAAGAAAAGTTGTATACTTTATAGATTGAAGGTTGTTGTTATGCGGTTTGCCTAAAGTGCATAGTCTTGTAAATTTTATAAGTTGTAATGATGAATTATGAGTTGTGATTATTTACATGGGTTGTGTAAATTATCTCATACTTTTATAAGGAAGATGATAGTTCTATCTTGTTTATATTCCTTATATTATGTTATGCTTATCTTGTTATCTTTGACAAGATGGATAATGGGAATTAGTTCAATTTCCCTTATAATGAAGCAAATTGTTGAGTTGCATAATATGATGTGTTTTATCTAAACAATTTAACATAGTAATGTGTTGCGTAATAAACATGAGTAAGAACTATGGATATTGGGAATGATATACCCTAACACTTAATCATTTAGAGGAAGACTCTTTCTCTCTCTCAATTGAATATTAACTTAAAAGGTTTGGAGATATGATTACTAATCATTAGACTTCATTTTGTATGAAGTCTACTTTAGTTAGTTTATGCGGTTGTTGAACCTTCACGAAAGTTAAAGTACATTTAAATGAAACTTATGATATCACTTTGTCCTATTTGGGTTAACTCTGGTTACACCATGAAAATGAACGTTAAAAGAAATCATGAGTTTAACAAAGTTATTTAATACTTGATTAATACAAGTATACATTAAGAACTTAAGGAGAGTTGGATTAGGGTTTAGCGGGTTACTAAAACCAGTGTATTAATCCAAATTAACAATGTATTAACAAACTCCTTGGGGTATGTATATCTTGATGAGGTATTTTCTGTAGGATGTTGGCACACACCAATTACAGGGCTGTACTTTCGAGAAGACTTGGGTCTTCTCAAGAATTTGGCATTGTAGTTGACATGTGGCATCACCCTTCCGCATTGATCATCTAGATCTACACTCAATAAGAACTTGAACTTAGTTTCTCTCTAGGTTAGGTTAGTGGCATATTTAGGATAGGAAGTAGCTTTCAATGGCTCAGGGTACCTTGGCACACCCAGGTTTTCTTAAGGTCAACTGAGTATGCCCATTTACCCTAAGTCATTGTGAGCATCTTCCTATAATAAGTTATATTTCTAACTAGGGCTAGGGTTAAACTTGGGAAAAATGGATTGACGGTACTTAGTAAAGACCAATCACAATAATAGAGGAGTGAGGTGAAGGACGTATTCTAAAATGATGAGTATGCCATCTAGGAATAGAGACATACAAAGTATGTTGTAAAACTTTGGCCAAAGTATCACAAGTTGTTGGTTGCATTGTCCTATGCCACCAAGTTAAAAACAACGTGATATCGATGCATATTGGTAACAAATATTCATATATGTTCTTTAAACAAATAGCTCGGTACCCGGTGCGGGGTAGGAAAACCAAGTATACAAACTATACGGTATGTATTCAATACATAAGATAAAATAAATAGATCGGTAGATTCTTGAGTTATGAAATGAATAGATCGAGTTGATCATCAAGTAATTTACAATCGCATATGGTTATCTATTTGAATTCAATTGGTATGGAATGTTGTTCTAAATAATGTTTTGTTTAGAAAAGAGAACATTATATAATTTTTTTCCCTTGTTTCTAAAGTCTTAAAATGGGAATGTTACTGACTCTTGGGGAGCATACCCAAATATTTTCTGTAGGAAATGGAAGCTCAGTGGAGAAATGATGACGAAAGAAGAGGAATTCTCAACTATAACCTAATCGGGACTACAAATGCGTTGGTGGTCTACACATCGGTAGAACCTCCTGGAGTGGCACAAGGTAAGAATCACACTCTCTATAAGGTTTTAAAGGAGCAACATGCCCATGGATATACAAGACTACCATGGTAAAGAGACTGCTTCATTTCATATATAAGCATGTGAAAAGGCCTGGATAGGAGGTGCAAAGGCCTTACCACCATCATTATGGGTGCATAAGTTGTATTCCACACTATAAGTATTTACGCATGCGTGGTATATCCACTCAAAAACACGATGCTAGTTGAGAAATTTGCGGGCTAAAAAGCTCTCATCCAAGATTTTGAATATCAAAGTACAAATCCATCAATGGATAAGGCATTATAAGTGATCAAGTGCCTTACGATGGGGGATAGTGCCATGGTAGAAGACAAGCTACTAGATTTTCTAGGTGAGCCTAGTTTAGAGGCACACTTCGATGAGGATGAGTCAGAGGAGATGCAGTTTGAGTGCGCATGCATAGAAAAGGAAAAAGGAAAGATGGTTTATGTCATAGATGGAGAGGAAATGGAAGGTCTAGATGTTAACCACTCTGTAGGTATGTGCGATGTTATAGATAACGCTAATGAAAGGATGCACACCTACCATGAACCCCTGAAGATAAAGAAGGTTAACATTAGGATGGAGGAAGAACATAAGGAGGATATCGTTAATGACTATTGGTTGGAAAAGAAAATTTTTAAGATCATTAATATTTTGTGTGAGTTTCAAGATTTTTTCCCACGTGGGTATCATGAACTCAAAGGCATCCACCATTCCTTTTGGGAGACGAGGATAAAACTGAAGGAAGGTGTGTGCCCAATCCGAAAGAGGCCATATCGGATGAACCCAAATTTATGCATACGGGTCAAGGATGAGATAGAAAAAATTATAGCATTAGGTATCATTGAGGTGGTTGAAGAGTCAGAATGGATAAGCCAAATGGTCATCAACATCAAGAAGGAGAGGAGGATCAAGATTTGCATTGACTGCGGGGATCTAAATGAATTTTACGTCATTGATCCCTTTCCAAACCCATTTACTAAAGAAATATCAAAGGGAGTGGTGGGTGTGAAGTCTACTCTTTCATCGATGGGTTCTTAGGGTACCATCGGTGAGGATTGCAAAAGAAGACCAAAGAAAGACAAATTTCGCCACCGAATTGGGAAGTTTTGCCTACAAAGTCATGCCTTTTAGGTTGAAGAATGTTCTTGCTATGTTCTCGTGCATTGTAGGATGAGCCTTTGAGGAATTCATCCATAAATTAATTCAGGTCTATTTGGATGATTGGATTGTGTATGGTCTAGTCAAATACCATTGTGATGACTTAATACTAATGTTTGAAAGGTATCAATAGTTGAGGATATCCCTCAACATCAAGAAGTGTGTCTTTGCTACCCCATTTGGAACCTTATTGGGGCATATCATATGCAAGGAAGGATTACTAGTAGATCCCACCAAGATTGTAGTCATTGTGGGTTTAGGGGAGCCTACTAGCCAAAGCACCATGCATGGATTCCTTGGACACATGGGATATTACAGGAAGTTCATCAAGGGGTATGCCAAAATCTCCCTGCCCTTAGAAGAATTGTTGAAACACAAAATTTCCTTTCATTAGGGAGAGACGCAATAGAAGACATTCGAAACTCTGAAGGATAGGCTTGTCACCACACCCATACTCCATTTCCATTTTTAGGAAAATCCTTTTTATGTTCATGTGAATGCCTCTGTACAACCATTGGAGCAAGACTAGCACAACTTTGGTGAAGGGATTATTAACCATCCCTTGTGTTTTGCAAGTAGAAAGTTAACATCAGCGGGATGAAATTACATAGCTACCAAGCAAGAAGCGCTATCCATGATCTATGTGTTGTACAAGTTTAGGCAATATCTACTTATCAACACCATTTGTATTCTACATGGACCACATGGCATTAACATACTTGGTAAACAAGCCCATTTTGCAAGGGTGCATATGTCAATGGGTCCTACTATTTCAAGAATTTGAGTTCACAATGGATGTCAATCCGGAAAGAGTAATTATAGACCCGATCACTTGTCTAAAATTGACTCAAGAGAGGATGCACAAATAATTGAGGATACCATGTCAAACATGAAACTATTTAGGTTGTGGCACGCGCCTCTCGGACTTAGAGGATATTTTAGTGTTTCTCAAAATAGGTGTGGTGTTAGAAGGGATGAAAGCATTAGATAGGAAGAAATTAGCTATACGTACCACACCCTATATGCTAGTTAGTGGTGATTTGAACAAGCTAGGGCGTAATGAAGTGTTTTACATATGCATGCAAGAACATGAGTACTTGGCTATTATGGAGGAAGTACAGTGGATACTATGCGGGGATGACACTACGCGTAAGATATTACAAGATGGGTTATGGTAGGAGACCCTATATAAAGATTGCAAAGAATATTGCAAGGCATGTGATCATTGTCAGTGCCTTGGAAAACCAGGGTGGAGGGATGAAATGCCTTTACGCCCCATTCCAAGTATAAATCCATTTGAAAAATGGGCCATAGATTTTGTAGGCCCCATTTTTCCAGCCATGCGTAGGACAGATCACACTATGTAATCACTTACATGGATTATTTGACAAGATGGGTATAAGTAGCACCCACCAAGGATTATACAATGGCTACAATAGCCAGGTTTCTATGGGAAAATATTATTACAAGGTATGGATTCCCATTGAGCTTAACTAGTGATAGGGGTACGCATTTCCTAAATGAGACCGTCAGGATTCAATTTTCATAATTCATGGTGGCTCACCATAAGACTACCCCTTACCACCCATAAGCAAATGGGACTACTAAGGCATTTAATAAAATACTGAGTCATACCCTAACTAAAATTTATGACATTGGTAGACAATTTTGGGATGAAAAAGTATCAAAAGTTCTATGAGTGTATAGAAAAACCTACAAGAGGTTGAATAAATCCACACCATTTCAATTGGTGTTTAGCGTGGATGCTATCCTACCCGTTGAATTCATATTGCCTTCTCTGCATATAGCGCGCGTGGGAGGATTGGGTGACAAAAAGAACTAGAGGAAAGGATTGAAAAATTGATGAAATTGGATGAGAGACAATCAATGGACAGGTGGAGTCAAAAGGTTGAGAAGGCTAAACAAAAGGAATGGCATGATCACCACATAAAAAAATAGTTTGAGGTTGGGCAGATGGTATTGTTATATGATTCCAAGTTTCTGCACCATCCTGGGAAGTTGAAAGTCCATTGGTTGGGACCTTACGTCATCTCATACATTCTTGATTCGGAGTGATTTCTAGTTCTGAAGCACTAGATGGGACAAGGTTTCCAATCCATTTCAATGGGAGTAGGATGAAGCCCTACTATAAATAAGTCTTCTTGGTGTTTGTAAATAAGGTAATATTGCCAATTAGTTTAGAATTTCCCTTTATGTAATCTCTTTTCTTGTGTTTCCCTTTCTCTTTTTTTTTCTGTTGTTTGTTTTGCACCTTGGGCACCATAACCACATTAATTTTTGAAGATTGTGTATGCGCAGAGGACCACACACTTGTTTTAGTGTGGGGTGGAGTGATGCAAAGTATAGGCCGGTAATACAAGTTGAGATAGCGGTAGAAGTTGCGGTGTATGGCTTTGTTGAAGGATACAAGGCACACAAGGATGAAGGAAGCACATAGAAGAAGAGGTGGATAAAAAAGGTTGGTGTCAGGATAAGACTTTAGAGAAACCACGTATAGAGGAAGAAGCGTAGGAACAACATGAGGTAGGTGAGAGAAAATATCCGTGAAGGAAATCGGTGGATAGAAGAAGTGCCTTCGATCTTGATGACACACACGTAAGAGTCTTCTGTCAGGATGGATTGTTTGTGTGCCAGAAGGTTGTAGAATTTTTTATGCAAGATTGGGTGTGTAAGTGAAGGCGTGTAAGGATGGCTTGGTGGAAAAAGCTGCATTTAGTGTCAAGTACGGTGGTAGGTAAAATAGCATTTAATGTTGAAAAGAAGGAAAAGCTATAAATAAGAAGATGGGAATTTCATTTTTACATTGTGTTTACGAAGTAAAGAGAGTTCTCACAAACTAGGGCATCCAAAAGTGATGCATTGCAAAGAAAAAGTTAAGAAATATAAGAGGACGTGACTATGGTAGATCTACAAACCAAAAGGTAGGAAAGGAATACACGGGCATGGATGAAACTCGTTGAGAAGTAAGTTGTTGAGAAATGTTGTCTTATGGAAGAATTGTTCCGATTAGGGTTTGGTGACTAGGGCGGGGTGTTAGGAGGGATTATTTGTAAGATTGAGATTTGGGGTTGGATAAAGTGGTAGAGCGAGAAACGAGAGAGATGTTTGGAGTGTTAACCTAACTACAAGAATGACACCAAAGAAAGCAACCACCTCACCTAAAAATTAGAAGGGCAAGGGTAAAGGGAAGAAAACTACTGTCATCGTAAGCACAAATGAAGAGTGGTACATAGAGATGCAATACCCGGATGGGGTATTGCTAGGAAAATAATGGGAATCTCATTTGTGAAAAATGACTATGAGTGACTATAATCATCACACCAGCATGACAAAAAAGAAATGGATTTGGAATTGGTTCACCCAAAAAACAAGAGGACACAGGAGGGCATGCCCATATACAGTGACGAAGTAAAGGTTAAATTGGAGAAGGCAGTATTACTGCAACTTTACGAATTACCCTAGTTCGGAAAACCTAAGCACTTCTATCAGTGGCTGATGGCACATGTTCATGAAGACCATTTTTATTTCGTAGGACAAAATGTGCATAACTCTCCAATTGATTTCCAAGTTCACGGGCCTTATCGTGAAGGGGATAATATTGATGATGACCTAAGTGATAAGGAGGACATCAAGGAAATAATATCCACATATGAATACAAGAAAGGATAATGATACTTTGACATTGCAGAGATCCCAAACCCCATGATGAGAATGGCTACATGCTTAGTAACCAAGCTCAATGATCAAGAAAGATGGACTCAAGTGAAAAAGGCATGGCTAAATGTATGCCAGAAAAAATATTTGAGGGGACCATCTAAAACTTGTCTAATTTCATCACGGATGAAATCATTAGCAGCACACAAGAGGGTGAGAAGATACTAGTTGGCAATGTCCTCACAATTGTCTTCTCGAGAGATCGAGTGCCCGATGGACGGAAAAAGTTTTTGGGAGTACACTAGAGAGGATCCATCACCCGTGAAGAGTTTTGTGAAATATACTTGTGAGACCATGACAACCACTCATAAAGCACACTTAGAGAAGTGGTACAAGCGCATGAGGGACACATTTTGGGTGGAATGGAGGATTCTAGAGCAGTTACCCACACTCATGAAAGGAGAGGTAGAATTCGTGGTATATCAACACTTATGCATTGGCAGATTTAGGTTGATAGATGAAAACATGGGTCCATGGTGCAAAATACCCTTCTCCTTCACCACATTATACTTCCAAGCTAGAGTTAACAAGTTTAAAGAGGCCAAGAGGCTAAGGTTTGACCTTAGTGAAGTAGATACAAACCAATGTAAACTGCGCGCCGAAGATAGTCCACCCCAAGAAGTGTGCATATGTGGAGAGATATGTCTCCCACAAGATACAAATGATGAAGCTTGTAACATTTCCAATCACTAGAAGGGCTGTAGTAAGGATATAACTTCACATAAGACCAAAATTTAAAAAGGGCACATACTCGGAAAAAATTGTATCCATCCTTGAAGACCCCATAGGAAGGAAAATTCTGTACTGCAAAGAAGAGGGAAAGAGAAGAGGTGCAGAAAGCACAAAGTGTTTCGACTACACAAGCGGTAAGTGTGCCGGAAAAGTGAAGCCTAGTACTTCCGTGAGGAGAAAGAAGTCCCTGGTGAAAGAAAAGACTCTAGAAGAAGAAGCGCCAGAGCAAAAAGAACCCATCACTTAGGAGAATTCACCAAAGGAGGAATAAAAAGTAGAAACTCCTATCAGGAAGAAGCATAAGGTGATATAGTATAATGACTTAGAGGATACAGAAAGATTGGAGGCCTATAGAGGCGAAAGAGATGATGATGATGAGGAAGATGAACAAGGAGGCGAGGACCATCCTATCTATGAAGTACATGACTTGGAGGAGGAAGGAGATGAAGAAGAAAATGAGTACATCTTTGTCAAGAGGAAGAAGGACAAGGAAGAGGAGGATACTCAGGACAAGGGGGTAAGTGAAGAAATTACAAAAGAACAAAGGACCCCAAGCCTCACAAATGCAATGTAGATGAGGCTATAGAGAAAGAGGTAGAAAAAATCATTGAGGACCTAGTAGAGAAACAAATAGAACACAACACAGACCTGGTGATGAAGGAAGTAAAGGAGGAGAATGTAGAAAAGGAATATGGCAGCATGGGAGGGGATCCTAGTTTGGTTGTAAGATTTTCTAAGGCCGCACGCATAGGGAGAAAGGGTGCAAAAGCATCACAAGTTCAAAGGATGGGATACATTGAATATCAAAACAAAATTTTGCGTGCATGCTTTTAAAGCGGTGTACCAATAAATCAAATCATGGCTATGGCGTCATTTGATGAGGAAGGTTCATACCCTCGACAAGGAAAGCTGTTTTCTTGGGAATTTAAGTCCCACATCGACAAGCCGAATTTGAAGTAAGCCAAGGGAAATAAGGAAGCTACGAGAGTAAAAGGAGACAACCCCTTGGTAAATGCTCATCGGCTATCAGATGAACAAATCTGCAATGTGCTGAACAAGGTCTCGGTTGAAGTAGAAGCCAGGCTCTTCGGGAGGAATGACAAGGTGAAGTTCCTAGAGGTAGAACTAGAGAAGAAGGAAGAAGAGCTCGAGGAAAGAACTAAGGACTTAAAGCGGAGGAACTAATCGGTGCTTAACTAAGGTGTGAGCTAAAAGAAGAGAAGGAAAGGGTGCACAAGGTTTACAAGAAATTAGAGATGATCACAGATGTTATTTTCTTGAAGCATCTAGATCTAACTCCACCAACACAAAAGTATGGATCCACAGGGAGTTCCTAGAGAACATGACCCATGTCCTCATAATGGAAAGGTGACCACTAGCCTTGGAATCCATAGAGGAGGAATAAAAATGCAAAGAAAAGGAGGAAATGATGAAGGTTGTGGCAATTGTTTCTTAGTACAAGAAATTCTTCACGATGTAAAAGTGCCACCCAAGTTCTTGAGGCCGCCTATGAAAATTGTGCCAATAAAGATAGAGTGGCGAGCATTCTGGTCGCCACTCATGAGACAAAGCTCAAGGAGTTCCAATAGAAGAACAAGGGGAATAGAATGGAACGTGATAGAATTCTTTCTAAGGTTGAGAAGAAATTGAAGGCTATTGAGACCTAACGGGGTTTAATCAAGAACCGGATGAAGGAGTTATATCCCCAGATCACTTGAAGGATGGACGCGCTCGAGGATTTGGGAAACAAAAATTGGAGGATATCATGGAAAAATTGAATACCTAAGGAGAATGGCTAGGATTTGAAGAGGTGAGTGCTCTGAGTCGGTGACCTCTGTCAACAGAGCACGAGAATAAAGTCAATGCTTGGAATAAGTTGGAGGTAGACTTGAAGAAATATTTCATTCTCCTCTTGTAGAAGTAATTATAGTTTCCCCATTCTTTCTTTCTTCCCTAAATTCTTCATTCCTTTATTATTTCCCCAAACCATTTAGGAATAGTAATTCTTTATTCATTGAGAAAATGTTTTTGAGGATAGAGAACTGGAATAGTGTGTGGTGATGTTGGGCCCCTAAAATATTGGTTAAGTAAAAGAAGGCATGTGGGTGTGCATGACCTATTTGAAGATGGGCGTGCAAGAATAAAGCATGCATGATAGGGTTTAGGAGGGTTTAGTAAGAACTAGTGGCGCGTTCACAAGGAAGAGCAAGGGTTTTGGGACTTATCCATATTTGACATTTTGGGTAGAACATGAGGAAAGAATGACCCGACTGTGCATGCGAGTGGATAAGGTGCCACTTGGCAACTTGGTGCCCACAAAAGGAATGTACCTTGCAAGAGAATATTCCAGAAGGTCATCATAGCGAAGAATGGAGAGCTCACGTTTGAAGGAGCATGCTCCCATGGAGGACCACTTGGACACTTGGCACCCAATCTACACCTTCAGAAAGGCATGGCAGTGCTTGTTGAGGCTATAAATACAAGCACCCGAAAAGAAAAAGATATAGAAGGAGAAAGAGGTGAAGCTATGCAAAAATAATGTGAGAGTTCTATGAGTTGGGTTTAGAGGATCTGTAGGAGTATGATGTATCAAAGGGATGGGTCTGAACATTTTTCTTTGTACTAGGAGGGGCTTAAGCTAGTTCTGATGCATGAATTTGGTCTGCACTATTATATGGATCTATGATAGCCTCAATGAATGTAATGTGATTACCAAACATATTTAATATGGATATATGTGGTTCCAATTTTACTTATATATGTATGGATCGGTTTTATATATATTTCATATGAGTGGGTGTAAACCCCTATGCATTTATTTTCAGTTATGTTTCAGATCTATGTTCTATAATGCTCTTCTCATCTAAATGAATACGGTGGTCTAGAAGCATGTTCTAAGATATAAGATGAGTGTATGGTTCTTTTTCATTCTCTTCACTTAAGTTTCTATCATAAATAATGTATTATCATAAAAATCACATAAAGGAGAGGCTCGAAACCCACACATGCCTCGGTGAGCACCCAATGCCCACTGGGTGATAGGCCAATGCGCACAAGATTTCCTTGTTCTATATAAGACATAAAAATGACTACACCAAGAGCACTTGTAGTAGGTTAGGACATTTACACTTGTAATGATTTATGGAGCCAAAATTATAACAAGTTTCATGAGGGAATTCACCTCTTCCACCTCTCGTGATTGCCACGAACTCTAAATCCTCTGTGAAAGCCTCTTCAATGAGCTCCTACATCCATATACCCTTCATAGTGACGATCATCATCCTTAGAATTGTTTAAAACACTTTTCTCGGAACACACCAATATCAACGGTATCATGTATTTGGTCAATCAATCTTCAATCCTTGGTGTCACGAGTAGTAGATGTACAAATATTGTACTAACAAGACACATTCTTACGGATCACATGCTATAGTAGTGGACACCTACTTGCATCATGATCTCTATGGAAAATTTAATAGTCTACCATCATGACACGTACTAATAACCAAGGATAATTTTCCTTCATCTACCCCTCTACCTCATAATCCATGTACCATAGGATACTATGAGTCTCATGTGCTTGAGTTCAAAAATAGCTTCTCAAATACTTTGCCATGATAATAATATGAGTTTTGAGAAAAGTACTAACACTAGTATTCACACTTCTGATAGCCTTAGCATGCAGGACAAACTCTAAGGCATCGCACGGGTCTGTGAAATTCTTATGTGACAATGCTCTCCTGAAGGGCATTATTAATCCTCTAGTAAACCATTAAGCATACTAAAAGGATGAATATCATAAGACAATTTTGATAAGAGAGTTTTAAAGCGCGCGTCATACTCCCATACACTCTATCATACCTTGTTGAATCTCCTTCAGCACGCTAATGCTCTTCTATTCAAACTCAAGAATATGGAATTCAGCTAAGAAGGCATTACGCAATGTGGTATAATCTACTACTATCTAGTGAGGGTCATACTTCTGGTACCAACTATGCGTGCACCCTTGCAATGTCATTACATACTAACTTGCCTTCCGTTCCGGGGTAGTGATCCCTTTTGCACACTATAGCAACTCACATTTGTGTACATGCTCTACATCCTTAACACCTTTGTAATCTAGCAGATGCAAAGAAATTTCAAAGAACACTTGTTGAGGTGGTTGAGGCCCTTGTCCACTTGATCTAGAACCTAGATCCCCCGATGTTTCCTCCACCACCAGATGCACTAGATCCACTAGTTCTTATTCCTTCGATGCACCGATCCTCCATAACGCTAGGTCCACTAGGTCATCTAGTAACTACTCCACCTGAACTACTAGATGAACCTCCCGTATCTAGTAAAGGTCCTAAATTTTTCATGCCTTGTGTCCCCACTGTCATGTTAAAATGCGTGCCAACAGATCTGTGATATTACATTACTACCAGATGTGTGTCCCATGCCACTTCTAGATGTGATACCCAAGCTTTGTGTACCTGTACTTTGTCCAAACATTGTACCAAACAATATACCTCCGAACATAAGAAATTATTGTGCAGCAATGGATGTACCAAATGAAAAATTATACCTCCTAGGTGCTTTGATCGCTACTTTCACCAATAACAATTTGGGTTAGTAATATTTATCTCTGGATTTGGAAAACTAAGCACCAAGGTTTTTTCACTAGGTGGATTCGGATGCTGCCGATGGATCTTATCCTTTCTTCATATGACGATCTCTCTCTAAAAGCCAAGGGGGTTTCTCTTCCAAAATTTCTAAGATGGGGTAGCACAGCATGACCCAGGTTCCACGTCCTCTGCATGAACCTCAAATCTTTCCTGCAACATCTACCTCCATAAATGCACCACTCTTGCACCTTCGTGTTGTCTTTCCAACTCCCTCTCCCAAGATTAATTATACTTGATTCGCCTCTCCTCTCTCTCCATTTTTCTCGCAAGGTCCACCATCCTTCTACCACGCCATCTTCCGCGCCTCATGCCTAGTAGGAAATTATCCAACCATGGGAAAGGATTCCAAACTCAAATTAATGACCAGGATCTTAAGAGCCAAGTGGAATAACATATAAGAATGATCCTCTAGACTCCCTTAAGAACTCAAACTCAACAACCTCCAAGTGAGAATATGTAGAAATAACGTATTCTAATGTATAACTAGTCAGCACTCTACTCCACTAGTGATAAAAAACATGGGTCCATGTCATATCGGCATCATGTAACTACTTATATTCCTCCTGGGTCCAAACATGAGGTCTATAGTACCAACTCATCCTTGATGCATATGTTGATAGCCATTCATACAAATCTATTGGGAAACAACAAAATAATGTCTCATAGAGTTTGTGATACAAGTTCTCCTCCACCCATTTTCATGCATAAAACTCATATCTAGTAATGAACCTATGAGAAAAATCATCTTCCATGTTTTTAAGCCATGCTTCAACACTATCCAAGGTCAAGTGCTCTGTCATCACACATTTCTCTCACTATAGATTCAAAAGAGGTCTTGACAATGGAACCAATATGTAGTCATTATTTATCCCCAATACTTCTTTCTAACCCCAAGTGCATCGGCCTATCATCCAACATACGTTGGGTGTTCACCCGAGGTAAGAACAAGCACGGAGCTCCTCCTTTATGTGAGCTTTGTAAGAGAGTTCTATTATTAATGGAGGATTTATTTTCAAAAACAAAAGTACATTTACTTACTTTAAAAGGAAAAAGATGCAATTAGCAGATCTACACATCGATGCATCACAAAAGCTAAATAAACATTACACGAAGCGCAAGAGACTGGATCTAAATCATGATAAGCTAGATAACATGAGGGTTTACACCCATAAAAAATATGTAGAGAATAGATCCATGTATATTGATTTAATAAAGTCTCTAGTAGCCATACTACATTCAAAAGGGTCATCTTAGACCATATACATTAAATGAAAAATATCTAAACCCTATAGACCTATCTGATCAAAGATCCTGCATATAATTTTCCCCATTATATCCCTTGTTACAGACCCCAGTACTCATACATATGCTTAATGGTATCCCTTACAATTCTCTAGTCCTAAGTACTATAAACCCTAACACCATAAACTCTAAACCCTTAGCATTTTTAGCACTTCCTTACTCTCCTTCTCTTTCTCTACATTATCTATGCATTCTCTCTGTTTTTGCATTCTATTCGTGCCTCTCTATGTCTATTCCTGTCCCAAGCACCTCTTCAAATAGGATCATCGACCACCACTATGACTTATCTTTTGAGTAGATCATGTGCCAAGTGTCAATGTGGTCCTCCATTGGTGAATGATTATCCTCTTTGTAAACCTTCCACTAACTGTAATGATGCCTTTGGGAATATTCCTTACATGGAATATCCTTTTCTTGACCTCTAAGGTTCCAAGCTGGCACCTTATCCGCTTATCACGCCTAGTTGGGTCCTCACATTTTTCCTCAAGTGAATCGAAAATGCTAGATATGGATAAGTCCTTTAAACCCTTCTTGAACCTCCTACACGCATCTTGGTTTCACTTAAACCCTTCTTAAACCCCTTTTTCATGTGCATTTTTCCTTGAGTGCCCTTCTATGTACCGATCATGTGTGTGTGCCTCTTGGTACTTAGCTAATATTTCAGGGTCCAACATCGGGATCATAATAAAATTAGAGATACTCTCATAAAAAAAAAAATAAATCCTCTAAAATTATCACACAATGATAACAAACAAAATTAATCTTAGGAGGTGCTAAAAATACAACAAATATAACTTTTTATAAAAGGTTGCTTACAAGTCCAATTTACCAATATCAAATAGATGATGGGACTCAAACTAAACAAAGTACCATTTTTCTACAAAGTAATAAAAATGGTTTTGTAGCTTCCATGGTTTTCTGAAATTACTATTTAGACTAGGCCCACCAATTTTTCCATAAAAAATAATAGAAATTTTCCCCAAAAAATAGGAATAGGGAATTAAATGTTTCTTTCTCTCAATTATATTCACCTCTAGTGGATATACTCGTGACATTATCAAAAATACATGAACCTTTTCCTATAAAAAATTAAACACCTCCATTATCTAGAGATAAAACAATAACAAAAAAATCATACGAGCTCATAATTGTATTTACTTGTTATGCATATGCATGAAATTTATGTTACTATATAACAATATAAATAAATTCATCAATCAATATTAAATATTTAGAGAAATCATTGTAATGGTCAATTCTAAGATAAATACTTATATTTAAAATCACCCTAAACTCTAGTGTCCTAGGAAACTTTCTAGTCTCGCCTAGGGCTTAATCCCCTTGCCTATAAGCTACTAATCTCCTTATAGAGATCCTCATCACCTTTTCTACATGTCTCTATGAATTTAAAGTTTGATGAAAAATCTAGAATCCCTCCCTTCTCTAGAACCTTCATCATCCTTAATAAATCTTAACCATTGATCAACCTCCAACATGAATTCATCTCCATTATCCATTCCTCCATGTGGCTTTTATAAATTTAGCCACATCCTCCATGTAATGATGTAGGAGCATAACTTGTGGAGACCATAACTTTTGATCCGACCATTGGATCGTCTTGAAATTTTACAGGGTGGTAGATATACATTAGTAATATACATTTATATATTTTTATGAAAGATTGTGGCATTTTGACACATTTTTGGGCCCATATTTCTTCATCTAGTGGCCTAAAATTGGCTCTGAATGTTTTTTCACTTTTGACTAGGTCTTAGAACTTTAATAACTTTTGTTGTGCTTGTTAGAATAAGTCAAAAATTTGCATGAACCTTAATTTATGAAGGTATATTTGGAACGCAAATTTTGGGGTCCATCCAAGTTGTTTTTCTAGTAGGTAATTTTTGGCATTTTAGGGTTTTTAGAGTAGACATGAAATAAGAGGATTGTAATGATGTAAAAGATTAGTGTGGATTCCAGAATGAGAAGAAATCTATTTTGAAACTCCTATTTTTATTTGCAAATATGTTTATGTGTGTTTTGGAGGTATTTCAACCTCTTGTAGCTGGATTCACATCAATTGGTATCAGAGTAGGATTTTGATCTTGCGAAATAGTTAAGGTAACATATTACATTTTTCTATGTAATTTTTTCCTCTATTTTATATAAGCATGGCTAGATGTGGGAGGGGAGGTTATGCCTATATGAATAGGCATATGCAGTAGTTATAGAGACAAGTTGCTTGAGCTCATAGGAGAATTTACCCACCTTAGAAGGAGACATGCAAATGGGGATGCGGCTAAGATAGTGATCTTATAGAAGTACCTCCATTAATGAATGGAGGAGGAGATAAAGAGGAAAATGAGAGAGATAAAGAAATGTTGAATGAGAGACCATTTTAGGAGAGATTGATCTAAGATTTAGAGGGAAAGAATGATGACATCAAGATTTATATTCCTGGTTATGGTGGAGGTTATCACCAGAGGAGTTGATTGAATGGTTGAATTGTATGGGAAAATTCTTTGAGTGGAAAACCATTTAAGAGGAGAATAAGGTTAATTTTTCATGCACTAAGTTGGCTAGACATGCATTGATTTGGTGTGATCACCTACAAAATGAAAGACAAAGGAATGGAAAGGGAAAGATCTGAAACTAGAATAAAATGGTAAAGAAGTTGAAAGAAAAATTTCTTCCTATAGATTATGCTCAGAAACTCTTTCAAAGGTTCCAAAACCTAAGACAGAAGGATCTCAACATTGAGGAGTATACCAATGAATTTTACAAGTTGTCAATTAGGGTTGAATAGGGAGAGTCTAAAGAATAGAAGGCTACACAATATATAAATGGATTGAGTTACACCATACAAGATGAGTTGAATATGCTCTAGATCCATAGCCTAGATGATGCTTATCAACTCACATTAAAGGAAGAAGAAAATAACAAGAGGAATAATTTTGAGAGTAAAGGGTAGATTTGAATCTACAAAAGGTGAATCCTCTAATGTAGAAGGGCATGAAGATTCTAGTCAAAGCCATGGTAACTACCAAAGAGGTAGGGGTTTAAGAGGGGAAGAGGTTATAATGGAGGATGTGGATAGAATAGCCCCCAAAGGAAATATACATGTTACAAATGTGGTGAAGAGGGTCACAAAGCCTTTAAGTGTCTTCACTTTCCTACACAAGATAGATGGCAAGGGTAACAACCATGAGTAAATACAGTTGAGGCTGAAGAGGAAGAAGAAATGGAGGTTGCTACAGACTTGGGTGAAACCCTCATGATAAGGATGATGATGATTGTCCCAAGGAAAGAGAAAGAACAAGATGTTGCTGGTGCTAATTTATGGTTGCAAAAAAATATATTTCGAACAAGATGCACCTCTGGAGGAAAGGTATGTAAAATTATTATTGATGGTGGTAGTTGTGAAAATATGGTTTCAAGTGTGATGGTTGATAAACTCAATCTAAAATGTGAGAAACATGCATATTCCTATCATATATCATGGTTCAAGAAAGGGAATGAGGTAACCATAGATAAAATATTCCTTATAAAGTTTTTGATTGGGAATACCTACAAGGATGAGGTGTGGTGTGATGTTATCCCAATGGATGCATGTCATATATTACTGGGAGGCCTTGGAAATATGATAGGAAGGTTACACATGATAGAGGAAAAAATACATATACCTTTTGGAAGGATGGTGTAAAGGTGGTCTTGTTACCCTTCAAGGAAGAAGAGAAGTGTGAGGTCTTATCGCTATAAAAGATTTTTTTACGAAATGGAAGAAGTTGTCTGCGTGTTATGCATTGATGTCAAAGAAGGTGGAAATAGATGACTTTAATATACCTTTACTTCTGCGAAAAGGTAGTAATATATTACAAAGATGTCATACCATATGGGTTACCTCCAAAGAGATATATTCAACACCATATTGATTTGATCTCGGATCACCTTCCAAACTAAGTAACCTATCGACAATTTTGGCACAGAGTGAAAATTTTACCATACAATTGATAGATCTAATACAAAAAGGATTAGTGAGAGAAAGCATGAGTCCATGTGCAACCGTAGCTCTATGGACTCCCAAAAAAGATGGATACTGGAGAATGTGTGTAGATAGTCAGGCCATAAATAATATCATAATTAAGTATCGGTTTCCAATTCTAATATTGGATGATATGACGGATATGCTAGCGAGAGACCGATATTCTAACAAGATTGACCTACGTAGTGGTACTAACAAGATATAGATCTGTGAAGGGGATGAATGGAAAATTAACTTTCAAAACAAAAGAAGGGTTTTACAAGTGGATGGTGATGCCATTTGGGCTATCTAATGCACCCAGTACATTCATGAGGCTGATGAATAGAGTACTCCAAGAGTACAATGGTAAGTTTGTTGTTATCTATTTTGATGATATTCTGATATTCAATAAGATAGTGGAAGAACACTTGTTACATATGAAATTGGTGTTAGACTTGTTACATAAAGAGAGTTTATATGCAAACTTAAATAAGTGTATATTTATTTAGAAGAGTCTTGTTTTTTTGGGGTTTGTCATATTAGAGGATGGAGTGAGGATGGATGAGGAAAAAGTAAAGGAAATTTTGGAATGGCCTATTCCAAGGAATGTGATAGAGGTTTGTAGTTTTCATGGATTGAAAAATTTTTATAGGAAGTTCATCAGAATTTCAGTAGCATTGTTGCACCCATAACAAAGTGTACAAAAGGGAGGGAGTATGTATGGACTAAGGAAACAACAAATAGTTTTGAATTTTTGAAGAAGAAAGTGTCAGAAGCACCTGTTTTGGTATTGCCAGATTTTAGCAAGGTCTTCGAGGTTGACTATGATGCCTCACATGTTGGGATTGGAGCTGTACTGAGTCAAGAAGGATGACCTGTAGCATTCTTCAATGAAAATCTAAATGAATTCAGGAGGAAATATTCTACTTATGATGTGGAATTTTATGCTATTTTAAAGGAATTAAGGCATTGGAGACATTACTTGGTAGCAAAGGAATTTTTACTCTTCATTGACCATAAAGCATTGAGGTATGCAAAAAAATAGAAGAAAATAAATAGTAGGAATGCAAAATGGGTTTGATTTTTACAATAATATACTTTTATCTTAAAGCATAAGTCAAGTAAGAAGAATCAAGTTATTGATGCCTTGAGTTGGCATGTAGCACTTTTGACAACAATGGAAAATGAAGTTGTAGGGTTTAAGGAAGTTAATGAATTGTATGAAGGTGATCCAAATTTTGGTGATGTTGTGAGACAACTTAAGGATTCTACAATAGGTGTTGGTTCTTCTGATTATTTTATGCACGATGGTTACTTTTTCGGGGGAAACAATTGTGCATCCTTGTTGGTTCAATGAGAGAAAATATTATTAGAGAATTGCATAGTGGGGGTTGGTTGGACAGTTTGGTATAAGTAAGACATTTGTTCTTGTTGTAGAAACGTATTATTGGCCAAAGGTAAAAATGGAAATAAGTAGGATTATAGCAAGATTTAGAGTGTGTCAAATGGCTAAGGGTCATGCACAGAATATTGGGTTGTATATGCCATTACCTGTCCCTACAAGGCCATGGGTTGATTTGAGTATGGATTTCATGTTAGGAATTCCTAACACACAGCAAGGGAATGATTCTATATTTTTTTTGGTTGATAGATTATCTAAGATGACACATTTCATTTCTTGTAAAATAACTAATGATGCTTCCAGAGTTATAGATTTGTTTTTTTTCGAAGTGGTTAGATTACATAGAGTTCTAAGAACGATCACTTCATATCGGGACACAAAGTTTTGAGTCAATTTTGGAATACTCTGTGGAGGAAAATGGGGACACAACTACAGTTCAAGTAGTGCATATCATCCCCATATTGATGGGAAAATATAATTAGATAACAAAAGCTTGGGAAATCTCCTATGTTGCATAGTTGGAGAAAAGCCAAAACAATGGGACTTAGCTTTACCTCAAGTTGAGTTTGCCTATAATATCTCAGTAAACATGTCAAAAGGGAGGTCTCCTTTCTAGAATTTAAATGGTAGGAATCCCAAGGGGGTCTAGATTTGATTGTGCTACCCAGTGATGATGCAAAAGCATTTGTAGAACACATTCTACATCTACATAATGAAATGAGGGAAAAGCTAAAAGTGAGTAATGCACAATATAAAGAAACTACAGATGTTAGTAGGAGAGTAAGTGTATTTGAAGAAGGATATATGGTGATGGTTCATCTTAGAAAGGATAGGTTTCCAAAAGGGACATATAATAAACTCAAGTATAAGAAGATTGGGCCATGTAGGATTTTGAAGAAAATGAATGATAATGCTTACAAGGTGGAGCTACCTGAAAACTTTTCTATCTCACCAGTTTTTAATTTTTATGACTTATATAAGTTTTTGGGTCATGATGAAAATGTGGTGGAGGAGGAAGAAATAAACTAGGAGTAGCAGATGTTGAAGAAGAAAAAGGAAAGGGTAATGCATGTCTTGGACCAAAAGATAGTCACTACTAGACATAGGAGCTACAACATATATTTGGTATAGTGGGGAGGTTTGCAACAAGAAGAAAATAATTGGATTCCTGAGTGGGAGTTGAAGAATATTGTGCAAAGGAAAAATTAGATGAATTTTGTCAACTGAATTCGCAAGATTTGAATTCTTTTCAACTAGGGGAGAATGATGCGGGGCATAACTTACAGAGACCATAACTTTTGATCCGACCATTGGATCATCTTGAAATTTTAAAATCGCGTATATACATTACATTTTGGCTATGATGGGGTAATTTTTTTTGTAAGGTTAGGGCCCTTTCGACATATTTTACGGGCTCGTATTCCTTCATTTAGTGGCCTAAAATTGGCTCAGAATGGTTTTATCACTTTTGACTAGGTCTTACAACTTTAATAACTCTTGTTATGCTTGTTAAAATAAGTCAAAATTTTACATGAGCCTTAATTTATGAATTTAAAATTTGGCACGAAAATTTTGTGTAACACCCTGAACTGTTGTTACTTTCTCCTGAGCATTCAAGTGTTGATATATGATTTCTCCTATATAAGGACATGTTCCTTTGGTTTTGGGAAGTCATGCTTGATTTGGATTATATATTTTCTACTCTTAAGATCTTTGATTGAACCGGAATATGCTTGGACTCTTTTGTTTCTTTCATCCTTCGCATTTGAGTACAATCTGATTTCTGGAAGATTGTGGATTTATCCACCTTTATGACTCAACCTTGGATCAGTTGCATTGATCCAAGGAATGTTTTAATTTTATTCAGGATGAACAATTTGTAATAACATTTCGTGAGTTATTAAGTCTGACTGAACTTTGAATGTTCAAGTTCTTTTAAAAATCCTTCTTATATATATATATGTATGACCGTAGAGGATAGTTTTGTTGGATTCCTGGAGGTTAACTCTAGCTGATCATTGTAATCAGAATCTGGTTTTGGTCATCATAGCATCAGAAAGGACCTGGACCTTAAGCCAGGTAAGATGTGTAAGTTTTCTATCTAAAGCTTAATTACTTAATGCAAATCGGAAACTGAATCGGGAATGTTTTATTCTGTTTGAACTCTATTACTGATTAGTCCTATCTAGGGGACCTAGACTAGAATCAGTAAGGTTATTAGTTTTAACCTAAACTATAACCTAATGTTGCAAGGTTAGTTAATCTAACCTAGTCCTAAACTATGAGCTTAATACTCCTAAGGGTTAACTAAACCTATCACTAAGGAGGGTGACTAATGTTATATCCTATGGCCATAAGACTAAGTCTACCTATGATCTAACCTTAGTCACTAACCTATCCTAAACTAATGCTATGAAGGGGGACCTAAGGAGGGTCGCAAGTCTTGGGCGATGGTTTCCATGGAATTTAAGGAAGGGATAAGGATGAAGGATAGGGAGTGCTGCCAGGTTTAGCGGAGGTTAAATTTGTTAAGAGGGTCTTACGTGGCAGCATCTCTAAGAATGGGAACTTTTGTTTATTTTGTTTTAGCATTCACCAACTTTGGTGGTTGGTAGAATGGAGAATAGGTGGGAGAATGAAATTTAATGTAATTAATTTGCATATGGTCTCGAGCACGATTGATTGGGAAGGCATGCAAGTGGAATTTTGCTTGGTTGTCTTATTTTTCATGCATTTCATTTTTCACTCTGCATGAGCACTGGTACTTCGAACCAGCCATCTACTCTTCATTGCATGGAAATTTTGAAAGTTTCAAATTTACTTCTCTATCATGGGGAGTATATAAGGCATGGAGGTAACAATATTTTGTTGTTTAATCTTTCGTGGAAGAAGAAGAGAAGGGCGAGCGCATTCAGAGGTCTTCTTTGACTTTTTAGCAACACTATCAGGCATGATAGGCCCTAACTATTAAAATCTTGCTTTCCTTTAAATGTTTTCATTAGAACAACTCTGTTATGATGATATATGCATATTTTGACTTGGCTGGTAACAATGATTTGGGTTTTATGTTGATTTGGGGTTCTGGGTTGTATTTGGATCCTGGATGAAACCTACTTCATTATTCTTGTTTCCATGCTGTGAATCCAATATGGAGTTTTGCTTTCTGTTTGGAAGTGTTGTAAGTTTTCTTTATCTGATTGAGGTATTTGATTAAAAACTGGCTCCATGAAAGAATGTGTGCTTAATGATTACGTGTTTGAAAACACCACTGTAATTATTTGTTGTTCGAATATGATTGTATTAAATGATTGTTTGCTTCGCCGTATGAACTCTAACTATTACTGGTCCATGTTCAGGAAAGTAAGTAGTTTATTTTGTGGTTAGAATGTTAGTTTATTTAGTGAAACTTGACTATTTTAGTTGCGTGAGTTGGAAATGTTGTTTGAAGTCTAACCATGTACTTTTTACTTCAAAGGGGTTTGAATGTTCTTATGAATACAGGTTATGTGAGTAAGGAAGTATTTGGTTAAACTGTTGTTTTTGTGATTTTACATGGATATTAGGAACACAGATATGTTCAAGAGAAAATTTACTTGGATGAACTCTGTTCCCTCAAAATTCATGGTTAATCTTGGATCTACCTTAATAGAAATTATGTTAATGTGTGGATGAGATAAGATTGTGTTTTATTTACCCAGAGGTGACTGTGAAATCTACTTCTTTGGGCCGCATTACACAATGTCAGAAATTCTACCTTGAAAGAAAAACAACGACTTCAATGTCGATAAGCTTATCTACTTTCAGCTAATGCATTCCCCTTTTGTAGTTGAAATTTGGGTTGAAATGATCTATACATATATGCAAATCGAATGATCTATTTATTTTGAATAGATAAAGCACCGATAACTACTATGGTATGAATAGGGTGACTTTTGGGGCATTGCTAAATTTGTATTTAGAATTCAATTATTAATTCTATATATGCATTTTTGGTTTGGTGTCCTGAAATTATATATTTATACATATCAACCTAATAGTGTGACGATTGGAATGATTCATATTGATCCATTGGCAAACTCTAAAGGTGACTCTACCTGACCTATGTTTAAACTTAGATGTTTGGATTACTCATCTTTTCCTTCCTTGATGGAACTTGAGATGTATATTACTACTAGAAGTTAATTATTTCTGAACTTGATTACAATAGAGTTTTAATCTTCTCTATTTTCTTCCTCTAAGTTGAGAAGGGAAAATTGAAAAAGGGTTTCAAATTATGAAGTGTTTATACTCTCCTTGAAATAATAGTGTTCTCTTCTTTAGAATTCCTATAAGGGACTCTACAGTAGGGTTATGGTATGTTAGGACTATTAAAAAGGTAGTGTAGAGAAATAGTAAGTGGTGAGATCTTACCTTGGAAGACTCCCTTCATTTTATAGATTTGTTAGGTCTTATTGAGAACTCAGCTGTTATCTTCTCGCAAAAAAAATGGGGTAATCCAAAGAGCTATTGATTGCATACATGTTCATTGATTGATAATTTGTATAATAAGGTTAAGGGAAGTTTGTTAGGAGGACTTGCAAGTTGCGGAATCCATTCCTTTGCACAAATTGCTTGTTTTTGAACCTGTTAGATGTATACTTTAGAATGGTTAAATTTTAATTGGGATTTGATTAAAAACATGAATTTCTACTCTGTTCTTGGTTTTCGGATTCAGATTCAGATTGTTTCTTCTTATTTTCTTGTATAAGATGAATCATTCAAAAGTATTTAAGTTGAAATTGTAACTATAATTTGAGTTATGTTTTTAAGTTGTATTATAATGGTAGAAAGAAAACCAGTGTGAATCTTAATTTGGATTTGATAGAAATTGATGTTATTTAAACAAGATTGTTTAATGAAAACAATTAGTGGAATGCAACTATTTTTACGGATTAGGGCTTATCATGCTAAGTTCATTGAACCGACCCAAAATTGCGAGATGATCATCATAAGTGGTTAAGGCGAGGCAAAATCTGATATGATGTGATGACTTTTTAATCTGGTTCTTATGGGGAATTTCCAACTTATATATTTCAAATTGTATTTTGGAAGAATGTTACTTCTTTTGTTGAAGGCTATTGTCTTAAAGTATGCCGAAGTGCATAGATTGTATTTGTATAGATTTGGAAATAAACAAATCGGAGAGATATTACTTATGTGGATATTGTTACTTAGTTGTTGGATTGATCTTCCTATTACTTGTATGAATGAGTGTGCATTCTTATTATTCTATGCAATTGAGTTTGGATGGATTTCCCTAAGTAAGCTTTATTTAATTATGTGGCTGAATACTACATATTTCTTGTTAGTAATTCTTATATCTTATGATTATGGTTAAATTGGAAATTAGACCATTGCATGATTAGGGAAAGTTGAGAGTGAACTATGCCCTAAAATGTAGCTATAACTGGAAGAAAATCCTAATACTCTCTTAATGTTCTAATTCAAAAGAAATATATTGATGGTTATAAATCACCATGACTTAATGGTATTAAGTCTGTTATGTTTCAGTCTCTAAGGTTGTTACATACCCTTGCTTTGGATTAGTTATTTTCCTAATGGGGAAAAACTTAAGGGTTATTGTCCTATTTTGTGGATACAAGGTTGTTAGGTACCAACCGACAACTTTGAAACAATCTTAAATCTAATTAAAACTTTTCTTTGTGAAACTGAACCTAATTACAAAAGGGTAACTCAAGGAGTGTTGGACTCTGGGTTAGGGAAGGCTACCTAATAAGGTGGGCCTGTAATCCAAATATAACTTAACATAAGTAAATTCTTGGAGGTATGTACATCTTTCCGAGGCTGTTCCGTAGGATGTTGACACATGTCAACTGCAAGGTTGTACCTTTGAGAAGATTAGGATCTTCTCGAGGATACAAAAATGCAGATGACATATGGCAACACCCTTCTGCATTGATCGTTAAGATTTACACACCGAGACTTGTTAAATATTTCCCTCTGGGACTGGTTAGGATCATAAACAGGTTATGAGGCAACTCTTTTAGACTTGGGGTATCTTGACACATGGGGTTAACATCAGTTGACCCAGTATGTCAACTTACCCCTAGCCTTCAAGAGCATCTTTATAATGAGAATTATGATATTAACTTGATCTAGAGTGAAAACTAAGGACAAGGGGGATAGACTTAGGTTAGTATAAGACGTTTTATATAACATTAGATTGGGGTGAAGGACATATTCTGGATTGACGAGTATGCCATCAAGGAATAAGTAATATGAACAGTATGTTTCAAACCTTTGGAAAAAGTATCATAAGCTATTGATTGCATTGTCCTATGTCACCTAGTCTAAGGATTGTGATGTTGATGAATAATAGTAACAATTATTCAGATAGGTTCCTTGGACAAAGCACTCAGATCCTAGAATAGGGAAGAGAACCATGAGAATGAAGTGTTCAGTTGAAAACTTCAATCTCAAAGTTACGCATGAATAGATCGGTAGTTCACCGAGTCATGGAATGAATAGATCGGTGGTGTACCGAGTCATTACAACTACATATGGTTATCTGATTATAAGAATGATTGTTATGATATGTGTGTTCTAAATTATGTATTTAGAACAAGAGAACATTAATAAAATAAAAATAAAAAATTCTTGTTCTAAGGTATTAAAATGAGGATGTTACATCTTGGTATCAGAGCTGAAGGTTGCAGCTCTTGGACCTATTGTGTCCATAATCTGATGAAAACCTAAATTTTATTGTAACAGAAAATGGTTAGAACAAGGGGAAATGTTGCGAATAATGCTCCACCTGAGGAAGGGGTGGCAACAACCCAAAAACTTGATGAGATCCTTGCTGCCCTATTGGACACAAGAGATTGTTTGGCTATACTTGAACAGCAAGTGATGGGAAATGAGGAGGATGATGAAGCTGGTAAGAACAATTAGCCACCTTCTGAGGACAACCATTATATGGGTGTTGGTAATAACAATGGAAATGTACCTATCCAACCAGAAAACAAAAAGGCCAGGTTGGCAGTGGAACTCACTAATGATATAAAAAGGATAAGTCCACCTAAATTTGATGGCACCACATTAGGAGATGGAACTGAGAACTGGCTCAGCAAAATGGAGAAGTACTTTGTAATAAGAAACTTCTCGGAGGAAACCAAAGCTATTTGGGGAGCATATCAACTTTCCCATGAAGCATCTTCATGGTGGGATAGCCGTAAGGCTGAGCTAAATATTGATGAAACTAACATCACTTGGGATCAATTTAAAGGCTATTTTAGGCAACGTTGGCTGCCACAACTTTTCTATGATCAGAAAATGACAGAATTCCAGAACTTAGTTCAAGGGAAGCTAACTATAACTGAGTATTGGGAGCGGTTTACGAAACTCCTCAAGTACATACCACAGTATCAAACTGACGAGAAGTTTAGAATATGGAAATTCATCATGGGACTGAATCTCATGATTGGAGGAGAGGTTGATGTTCACAGCCCAACCACTATGGAAGGGGTTGTTGAAAAATCCATAAGGCAGGAACAAAAATTAAAGGCTATTTCTACTCATAAAGAGGAAGTGCGGAAGAAGATTCCAAACCCTTCTTCAACTTCTCTTGCACCCAAGAAGGGACCATGGAAAAATTTTGGCAACAAAAATAAGTTTTTAGTGGATAATAATAAGAAAACAACAACAAATAAGCTTGTTGGAAATGTAAGGGACAGTTTTTGCCAAGAATTATAATAATGGGCAGAAGTCCTATGGAGGCCAACGTGATAATTTTAAGGCTGGAAGTAATTTTGAGCCTAAAAAGGGACCTGTAGGAGGCTGCTATAATTTTGGAAAAGATCACTATGCAAACCAATGCCCTTTGAAGAAGGATGATCATAATCAAGCGGATAAGATACATCTTTGCGCAAGATGTGCAGACAAGCAAGCTGAAAGGCAAGTGACACCTATAGAAGTTCTTGGTAAGTTATTTGGCATACCTGTAACTATTCTTTTTGATACAGGAGCTACTGAATGTTTTATTTCTAGTAAACTCACTTCGAAACTTAAAAGAAAAGATAGAAAAATGGATAAATCATGGGTATGCAATATGGTAATAACTCTGTTCATACAGTTAGTATGTGGCTTTTTGGGTAGTCCTTGACTTACCTAAATTTTCCATGGAAGTTGATCTCTATGTTGCACCTTTGGGATCCTATGACGTTTTCATCGGTGTTAATTGGTTAGCTGATCATAAAGCAAAAGTGGACTGCTTTGAAAAATATATAAGATGTTTAGATGATCTATAGAAAACAACAGAGATTCAAGGTGTAAAATGGGAAATTTCAGTTAGGAAACTGTCAGCTATGCAACTTAAAAAGGCTAAAAATAAAGGATGTACCTTATATGCAGTAAAGATATCTGAATCTGCAGAAGAAGACGGTGATTTCATGAAACGATACCCGTTGTTACAGAGTTTCAAGGACGTATTTCGGAGGAATTACCAGGTTTACCACCCAAAAGGGAATTTGACTTCACCATTGAAATCAAACCAGGCACGGAGCCT
Source organism: Taxus wallichiana var. yunnanensis (assembly GCA_018340775.1). Taxonomy (NCBI): domain Eukaryota; kingdom Viridiplantae; phylum Streptophyta; class Pinopsida; order Cupressales; family Taxaceae; genus Taxus; species Taxus wallichiana. The sequence goes on from CM031234.1 coordinate 497,653,838, forward strand.
ATTTCTAAAGCACCTTATCGGATGACTACTATAGAGTTAGTCGAGCTTAAGGCTCAATTGCAAGAAATTTTGTCTAAAGGTTTGATTAGACCAAGTGTTTCACCTTGGGGAGCGCCAGTGATATTTGTGAAAAAGAAAGACGGGACACTTAGATTGTGTATTGATTATCGGATGTTAAACAAGGCAACAATCAAGAATAGATACCCACTTCCTAGAATTGATGATTTATTTGATCAGATGCATGGAGCATCGTTTATTCCAAGATAGATCTTCGATCTGGGTATCATCAATTAAGGATTAAAGAAGAAGATATTCATAAAACAACTTTCCGGACAAGGTACGGACATTATGAATTCACGGTTTTACCCTTTGGATTAACTAATGCACCCACAACTTTTATGAACTTAATGAATAATATCTTTCAAGAATATTTGGACAAGTTTGTGCTTGTATTCTTGGATGATATTCTCATATATTCTAAAAGTGTCGAGGAGCATAATGAGCATTTGAAAGTAGTCTTGGAAATTTTGAGAAAAAGAAGGTTATTCGGTAAGTTATCCAAATGTTCTTTCTTTGATACCGAAGTTCATTATTTGGGTCATGTCATTAGTAAAGAAGGAATTGCTGTAGATCCTTCTAAAATAGTGGCAATAACCGAGTGGCCTACACCAAAGAATGTACATGAAGTAAGAAGCTTCATGGGCCTTGCTGGTTATTATAGAAAATTTGTTAAAGATTTTTCTAAAGTGGTTGCACCGATAACTTCATTGCAGAAAAAGGATAAGAAATTTGCTTGGGATGATAAGTGTGAATCTGCTTTTAAAAGTTTAAAAAGTCAGTTGACTTCAGCACCTATTTTAGCTGTACCTGACCCTAATGGAGACTTTACTGTTGTAACGGATGCTTCTGGGGAAGGCCTTGGAGGTGTTTTGTTTCAAAATGATCATGTCATAGCATATGAAAGTAGAAAAATTAAGTTACATGAGCTGAATTATGCCCCTCATGATTTAGAGCTTGCTGCCATTATTCATGCACTTCAAGTTTGGAGACAATATTTACTTGGGAAACCTCTTAAGTTGAAAACTGATCATCTAGGGTTGAAATATATTTTCACTCAACCTAATCTAAATGCAAGACAATGAAGGTGGTTAGATTTTTTGTCGCAATATGATTTTGATATTAGTTACATAAAAGGAAAAGAGAATAGAGTAGCACATGCTCTAAGTCGTAGGAAGCACATTTATGCTATTATAACATTAAGAACTCGGTTTAAGGATGAGGTGAAAAGTGCATTAGAATCGATATATACTTTCAAAGAAGTAAAAGCAACGCTTGCTACAAATCCAAAAGATGAAAGGTTGTTATCCCGTAAAATTGACAAGGGAAATTTTACCGATAACCATACCGAAATTTTGTCTCGATCCCTCGTTAGGGATCCCTTGCGTTCGAAACGTTGTAAAATCCCTTCCCGGGAAACCTGGTTTTTCGAACTTAGTCTTTTGAGCCTTTTTTGGCCGGGCGCATGAAATCGCTATGTAACACCAACTTTTGGTGCACCCCCTTAAAGCCTTTGGCGCATGATTTTCAATGTTAACATGACTTTCGGTGCGCCAAAGTATGTCAAGCCTTCCCTGCGTGCGCCAAGGCGCATGCGCCTGTGTTGGCGCAACTTTTGTTGCGCCATGTTTTGGTGCGCCAAAGGGCGCACATAATCCCATGTCGGCATCCCTTTCGGTGTGCCAAAGGCGCGCTTTATTTCATGTTGGCAGGCGTTTTGGTGCACCAAAGGGCGCACGCTTTTTCCTGTCGACAGCAGTTTTCATGCGCTTTTCAAAAAGTGGGTGGCGCATTAATGTTCAGCTAACCTATATATATGTGTTTGCGCGCCCAAATGTCATTTTCACTTTTCGCTGAGCACGTGATTTTTCTGAGCCTGTCAGCCCCTGCCTCATCGTTTTCAACATGTTGTGGACCCATTCTCGAGCTTTTGTTATTTATCCAGGTAAGAGTTCTTCTCCCTCTTGTGTTTTTGCGTTCTTATTTCTTGGTGTGCTTATGGTCCGTTGTGGTTTAGCAGTATTAAAAATATCAAATGTTGAGCTAGCCCTCCCCTGTGCCGTCTTTCCTTATTTGTTTCCTCCCATCCCTCTTTCCAGATCTGCTGGTAGAGGGTGTTAGTTTGAAAGCTTGGTCTGATAACCCCTTTTGGCTTAAAACATTATATCTTCCAAAGCAATCTTGGAAATGAAAGAAAGGAAGAAGAGTTGAATCATACGAAAACTCTGTTTTCCCTTAGGCGCACCAGCGCATCGTGCAACATTATAAACAGTTGCACCCCTATGGTGCATCTGTCCCCCTCGCAGCATAACTAGAACCCGCGCCAATGGCGCACCCATCATGCTTGTTGCATCAAGTTTTCATACGCCCTCAAGGCGCGCCTCTTCCACATGCTGCACAAGCTAAACTTGCGCCCCTTTGGCGCACCATCTTTCCGTGCTGCATCGCCTTTCCATGCGCCCTTTGCGCGCCCAACATCTATGCAACACAAGCCTTATCTGCGCCAAGTATAGTCATAAAAGTGCAGGCGCATCTCTCCTTACAGTAACATTCGTGTTGTGCAAACCCTCCGTGCGCCGCCATATTTCCTTTGGCGCACGAAAAGTCCCTGTTACATGCTTTTCCCATGCGCCAAAGGGCGCACCAAATCCCAATGTAACATGCAAGGTCCATGCGCCTTTGGCGCATCCTGTCTCCATGCAACACGCTGTTCTCATGCGCCCTTTACTAAAATGCACTCTGCAGTATGCATGCGCCATGCGCCTTTGGTGCCAGTTTAACCTTTGCAACAACCCTTTCCCGTGCACCCTGCCTATTTAGCCCTGTAAGCTGCATTTTTCCTACGCCCTGAGCCTAAAAATCTCTAACTCTTTCTTCTGCTAACATTCCAATGGAAGATCAAATGGCTAATTCAACTTTTTCAGATTGGGTCTCGCTTCTTCTTCATGCAGATCAGCAGATAATCTTAGAAGAACATATGTCTACATCCAGCAAGAGACCCACCAAATCAAAAGGGAAGGCTAAGCTTACTGAGGAAGAGATGAAGTATAAATATCAAAGGGTCAGAATGCCCGAGTCACAGGCCGAATGCAGCATGGATGTCAGAGACTCAGAATTGGGGCATGTCGACATGGAGGAATTCTGGGCCAGAACTCAGAAAGTTACAAGGAGTCCATGGATGGACAAATTGATAGGCAGTGCCCTGCACTTCACCGGAGGAATCCCCATCAGCACAGTCAACAATGAATTTATGATGGTGGTTGCTCAGTCTTACAACAAAGACACCAGATGTGTCGAAAACAGTAAGGGCGAGGTAGTCATTAACCTCACTACCCGTCATTTTGAGATGATACTTGGCATCCCTCACCACCGGCACTTCGTGGCCGTCAGCCAAGCAGAGTGTATCAAGGCCTGGGAAGATAATGAAGACCAATGCATGCAACTAATGAACGAAGTCTACTTGAAGAACAAGAAGGTGGTAACCCGGTGGCCCCAAATCATCCACCGTAGTGACTTCTCAGAAGAGCTTAGCGATACCATTACCTTCCTGAGCAGGGTCTTCGCTTTCTCGATGCCCATTACTTCCATAAATGGATGCTTTGCGCTACCTGAAACAATGAACAAGAATTTTCCCGATCAACGCTTTTCTTTGGGAAATTATAAGCAAGCACCATTTCCGAGCAAGCTACAATAGCTTCAAGACAACGGAGTATTCCATATGAACTCCTACGTGGTCTACGCCGCAAATTAGAGAGGGATTATCCAGTGCCTAGATGAAGTGGAGTTTGGCCTCAGTCAAAATATATGAGTATTATCCAGAGTTGAAGCCGAGAATAGCATCGCCCAATTCACCAAAATCAACGATGCATTCTTTTATCACATCATCTCGCCTATTGAGGCCAATCGACTCATGGTCGTATTTACCAAAAACATAGTGGCAGCCATGGAGAAATGGGGAGCCCTATTCACCCAATTTCCTACATTCACCTATCCGAGGGCTGCCAACTTTTGGGAGAGCCAACTAGGCTACCAAGGTATGCCGGGCCTAAGCCGATTCTCGCTGAGTATCAAGGCAAATGCTAATCACATATCACGAAAAGTGCTTGAAAAGAAAGAAGGGTGGAACTCCTTTCCCCCTCACAAAGGGGCCGATATACATGCTCTACCCACCACAAGGTAAAGGAAATGTTTGCAGAGTTGAGTTACTTAATTTGAAGCATGATTTCCCACCAGCCTACCTTCGACCCAAGGAGCTGCTTGCCAAGAGCAAAGCTTGATCCGATCCATGTTCCTCAGATCGAGGATATTTATATTGACATCCTCCATGAGGTAGAGCTCAGAAGAAAGGATCATTCTCGCCTAGCATTGGCAGAAATTATCCAGTATGGGGTAGCCATTGTCCCCAAAGGCTACCAAACAACAGAAGATGAAGTGGACAAGGTATATAATGATACAGATGGGGACGATTGGCCCTTTCCGGCCATTGATAGAACTAAGGCTCCTCAGACAATTGAGGAGAGGGTCAAGGAAACTCTGCGTAGGACAGAGCACTGGTGCCGATGAATGGCCTAATCTACCTCGGGGTAGATTTCACAACCTCCCCATTGGGCAACGCACCTTCACGGTCCAAAAAGCAGCTTAAAGGCAAGGGTGTAGAAGGTGAATCCAGCACCATTCAGGAAGAAGCCCTCAAAGTCCTCTTCCACAGCGCCAGAACAGGTAATAACTCTGGATTCGCCAGAGAAAGAAGCAGCAGGGGATAGTCCAATTGGCCCATCCACTCAGGATGTCGGCATTGCTACCACAACAGAGGTCCCTTCTATCCCTTCTTCTTCTCTTCCTTCCCCTCCTCGAGTGACTCAAGCGACCATCCCTTTGGTCGTGTCCTCCGCCCCTTCTTCTACTCTTTCCCCTGCTTCTTCGTCTATCTTCTCTTCCCTCACTGATCTTTCCTCCTCCATTTCTTCCCTCATCTCCGAGCTCCCTTCCCTTCCTATGTCTTCCGCAGCTGCAGTTTCCCTTCCTCCCGTGGACACTTCTTCGGCTATTCTCTCAATGCCGCCTCCGCGTGTCTCCACGTTTTTCCCCTCTTCTACTGCAGCTGTCCCCTCCTCTGTTTCTGGTCCTTCTTCCATAGGACCAGCCTGGATCTCTCAGCAGCTGAGCCAGCAAAAGAGGAAAGTTCCCATCACTCCGATGGACTTTTCAGTGATCCCAACCAAAGGGGCAAAGAAGCTAAGCCTCGCAGCACGCTTCTCTGTGCAGCAGTGAGAGAATCATGGAAATTGCATACCCCGATCCCCTCAAAGAGAAGAAGGATCTGTCTCCGACAGATTTTACCGTGACCCAAGTCACAATGGGGACATCTTCTGAAAGTCTCCAGGGGGAAGCTCTTTCCGCGGTCGACGCCCTCTGTCAAAAGCTTCAAGAAACAAAAGAAGAGAAAAGGCTACTAAAAGAGAAAAACAAATATCTGCTCCAAGCCTTACAGAAGATGGGTAGTGTGCCTCCCACAACTACCGCCGAAACTTCTGAGCTTCTCAGCCAGGAGAAAATCAATGAATATGCAAAGATTGGCGAGCAAGGTATGGCTGTTTCTGCTTGGAGGAGCCAGATCCTCAAGGACAGTGAAAGAGTGATCGCCGAGTTTGTCAATTTGTATCTGAGCATCGAAAGGTGAACAAAGAGCTCCAAGCATTAGCGGGGCCCATATCAGAAGAGCTAGATCATGCTAGACTCCAACACGAGACCTTTCAATAGATGTTCGATTGTTCAGTTGAAGATCTGGTCAAGTTCGGTGTCTTCGGCCATCCAAGGGCCCTCAACAAAACCATGTCCACTCTGGACTACCGGGTGGATCAGCTTGAATTTATTCTGGAAAAAATCGACAAGGTAAAGGAAGCAGCCCTGGATGCAATGCACCAAATGGAGCGAATTGTTCTCAACATGTCTCCAGGGTTGCTCACTCCTTCCTTTATCTTAAGGTCAGCTGATGAAACCATCCGGATCTTCAAGGAGATCGCTTCTCAAGGAACAGGGCCAGAGGTCACATTTGACACTGAATCTATCAACAACCTGCTGGCCTGTAGGGACTTCATCGGGTTCCTCATTGAGGTGGAAAAAGATTATTCCAAACTCCCAGAGAAGCTCATAGATGAGCGGGAGACTTGTGAGGCAATCAACGAACGCACAAGGATCCTTCTCAGATCAATTTAGGCCAATGATTAACAAGTTTTTGGAATACCGCGCTCAGCCCATATCTCATCACCCGAGCAAGATCAAAAGTGTGCTACTCCCTTTTGGCCGCAGATGATGACGACGAGTAGCTACTCCTCCTCCTCCTTCTTCTTCTTCTTCTCTCTCTCTCCGACTTTCTTGTTGGAATGTCTCAAGTATGTTGATGAAATCATCATCCATGTTGCATCATGGGATGATGTCATCCATCAAGTTGTAAAAAGTCAACATGACTTTTAGATATTTTGTAAATATCTTTGTAAATAGTGGTTGGCCCTTTTGCTTTCTTTTCTCCTCTTCTTCTATAAATACCCCAACACTTGTTGTGTTAAAGGATGGATGAATATCTTTCGATGAGAAATAGAGTAAGGAGAAAAGACTTTGAGCTTTTTGTAATGTAAGAAATTAGTAATACAATATTTAGACTTTGTCTAATATGCATGTTATATACATTAGATCTTTCTTATGTTAGATCTATGTGTTTATTCTGTTGATCTCGCTTCTATTTTATCGTCATTTATTTATCATCGTATTGCTTTGTTTATTTATGCAAGTAGGTTTGGCTCATGTTTACTACCAACCCAAAACATAAATCTTCCGACCTTTCTCGCTTTGGAATTCATTTCTTTTCTTCCTTCGGACTTGCTCTTTCTTCCTCCCCTCTTTTCCTTTCCTTTCTTTCGCACGCCGAAATAAACCCCTACCGGGATGAGATCCCAAACCCCGAAGGCGGAATCTATGAGACATGCATAGATTCCTCGCCGGTAGAATAGCAATAAACTAGTTTCGCTTTCACACGACTCAAAGAGGGGCTATGCCCTGCACACTGTTGGCTCGCTTATCCATAGATCCGCCTGCCGATGATTTTCGACCAACAGTTTTTGGCGACTCACTGGGGATCGAATAGATCTGTCAGATCTATGATGGTAGTAAGATAAAAAAATCGAAAAATCAGAAGATTGCTGCCTGTTTGCAAATCTGAACTTTTTGTTAAAAATCCAAAAATTTGCAAAAGTGCTCAAATTGAAAAATTTTCTTCTGAGAGTCATAGATCTGGTCCAGTTAAAGATCTTTAGTTCGCTGAGTTTTTACAAAAAATCAGTATTTTGCCGTAGATCTGAGTTTTGACTGTTTGCAAAAAGTTTGAAACCCTCTGAAAAAAGTTAAAATCAGATCCGAAAATCAGCTTACTAATCTTCCCTGCCATCTTATCCTCGTTGTTATTTGTCATTTAACCGCAATCGGTTTTCTGAAGAGGATAGTTTTAAATATTTAGAAAAGTATTTGCTGCTGGTTTTTATCAAAAAAAAAAAAAAAAAAACCAGAAATCAGCCAGTACAACCAAAAAGAAAGTTTAAATCTTCACCGTAAATATGCAGATCTGGAAGGTACACTGGCGAGTGAACCTTTACGCGCAAAGCAGCGAGCCCATGGAGAAACCGATCCTACTTTTGATCTGCTTCAAAGGCATAATTTCAGCGTGACACCGGCACGCTTTTTCAGCGCTAAGCTTGGCTAGCCGGTCATCCAGGAGTGTCTCACCTTCACGAAGAAAAAGTCTTTTGCAGGGGGCATCCACATCCCTTTGAGTGCTTGCTACTCAAATGAACCACACTTCCACTCTCGCGTTCTCTTTCCGGCTTTTCAGATGGCGGTTCCATGGGGAAACGTGATGGGTCCTTTGGCTTTACCACATCCAGTTCACGCACTCCCTCACGGAAATCGAAAGAATTTTCCTAAATTCGACGGGAGCGGAAATCAAAGCACGGATTCCCACATATCTACATTCATCATGTCGTGTAGTATTTTGGATGTGACCCACGAAGATGTGTCGGTTCACCTTTTTCTAGAAACCCTACAAGGGCCTGCAGCTGAATGGTTTCAGCATTTTCCGGCCGGATCTATCACCAGTTGGGCCACCTTACGGGATGCTTTCGAAGAAAGATACAAGCCTTCAGAGGATGCATTTGCATTATTATCACGAATCACTCACCTGAAGAAAGAGGCAAATGAGACCATGCGCGATTTTATCACCCGGTTCAATGCGCTAATCAACCGTGTCCCTGTTGCCATGCTTCCAATGCCGGAAAATCAAAAGTGTTTCTTCATAAACGCTATGAGCTCGAAAGTTAGTTTCTTGCTCCTTCAGAATGAGTTGCCACCTTGGTTCGCCCAAGCCGCTGCCATTCGCATAGAGGATAATCTGATAATATCCGCGAATTAAAAAGGAATCACCAAGCCTAAATCTTTGGGCCCTTCGCCCATTACTTCATCCGATCCAAATTTTTCAAAAGATGGTGAATGACTTGCTCACATCAAGAAACAATTGCCCAGCCTCTCCCAGCTTCCTCATACCGGATATTCCGCGAGGAATTTCGCTCCTAACAATGTTTCACAAAGACCGCACTTACCTACAAATGCTGCTCCACGGTTGGCACTTGAGGCCCCCTCCGGCCAACGCTCCGCTGAAATTGAAGAAGAAGAGTAGTATTATGAAGAACCTTCGCCTCAAGGTGAAGATGATCAAGATGTCGGTGAACCGACCGCGACTCTACTATCGGGTATATGGAATTTGATGAGGAAGAATCGATGAAGAAGAGGGTACCTGTGATATGCAAGTGGGACATATATGCTATTTTTACTCGCCGCAAGGAAAAGAAGCGGAAGTTGCTGCCCATGTCCAGCAGGAGAGGGCCGTGTCAAACGCGCCTCCGATCATTGCTAAAAGAGGTAATCCTCTTCCTACTCAACTCCCTGACAAATCTTTTACAAAGAAATATTTTCCCCCTATCTCTCCTCCAAATCAATCCTCTCACATTCCTACTAAGACCACCAATCCTATTCCATCATCGCGAGGTGAGGGACTCATTCCTTTACCAACGCAACCCTTGGCCGTGTTTGATATTATAGATCATGCAAAAAAGACCAAGATCCAAATGTCTGAAGCTGAGTACCTTCAGTCAAACCCCGAACAGCTTGTAAGATTGACTAAGTATATCCAAAGTCAAGTCATTATATCTAATCGTTTCCCAAAAGGAATCCTTTCCACTTCCCCCGAATCCCATATAAATGTTGCTTCAACATCTCGCGCCAAAAAGATAGAGCCTTTCTATCTCTCCCTCCTAATCAATGGTCACAAGTCGAGTAATTGCATAATTGATTCCGGCTTCGACAACGCCATGCCGGAAAAATCACCCCATGCTTTGGGCCTCACTCTTACTAAGCCTTTCGGCAGTGTTATTCCTCGAAACTAAGCAGTTCCGTTGGTTGGCCAAATCAAAGACGCGCAATTTGCATTTGCGGCCTTTCCCGGATAAAAGAGTAAAATGATACCTCGTTGCCGACATTCCGGCAAATTTCTATGGAATATTGTGGGAAGAAGTTTTTGCAGCGGGTTGGTGGAGAAATTCATATGGACTGGTCTAAAGCTAGAATTCCACCAAAGGCGTAATGCAAACTTTGGAGCAAGAATCACAAAAGAAATACTTGGTTACTAGCTTCAAGACCCCAAAGCCCAAATCCTTTTTGAATCATCGTGGATGGGAACTACTTCTTATCTACCGAGACGGATAAAATGGGTGTCCTCGTTCAAGAAGGAGATCTTAATAAGATCTGGACATTGCAATTTGATGGTAGCTGTGCAACTAGTGGATGTGGCGCCGGGGCCGTGCTGGTATCTCCTGAGGAAGAAGTCATTCCTCTCTCTTTCAAATTGTAGTTTTTCAACACTAACAATACTATTGAGTATGAATCTCTCTTACTTGGTATGCAAGCCGCAAAAGAAAGAGGAATTAAAAATCTAAAAGTGCAAGGTGATGCAGAGCTAGTTGTAAATCAGGTCAAAAGGATTTACCAAGTGAAGAATGAAAGGCTCAGACATTACCGTAATGCGGTATGGGACAACATCGAAGAGTTTGATGCCTTTTCAATTGAATCTATTCCAAGAGCCCAAAATGACATGGCTGATTCATTGGCTGTTTCAACGCATCTCTCATGCTCCCACACCCAGGTTTGAAAATGAACAAGTACACCATTGAGGTGGTTTTCCGCCCGAGCGCATTTACTAGACAATTCTCAAAGATTGGCGTGTTCAACGACGATTATCAACTCATTTCTTTTCTGAGAAGGCAGAAAATTTTAAAGAATTGCACTTTGAAGGGTCTACTTCCACTTGCCGTGAGTCACTCACCGATCAAGGCAATGAATCTGAAGGGAACGATGGCATATGTCAGCTCAAGGGAAATAAAATTCCAAAGGGCCTGGTTTCTCTGAACGCCTGTTCGACAGGCATGACCGTTTTGTAAAAAGAAGAAGCGGACGACCCTAGCTCGTCCCCTGAAACCAAACCGGTCAATATAGGTTCGATAGAACACCCGCAATTCGTGAACATTGGCAAATGTTGCACGCCTGAAGAGAAGTGAAAATTTGTCAAGTTGCTGAAAAATATATGGATGTATTGGCATGGTCCTATGCCGATTTAAAGTCCTTCAAGCCAAAGGACGTTCAGCACGATATTCCATTGAAAGACGATGTCAAAGCCTTCCGCCAGAAGCAGAGGCACTATAATCCCAAGATTTCGGTACCATCCAGGCCGAAATTCAGAAGATGCTGGACGTAAGAATCATCTTCCCTATCCATCACAGCACTTGGGTAGCAAATATTGTGCCAGTACGCAAGAAAAACGGCGAGATACGCATATGCGTAGACTTTCGAAATTTGAATCAAGCTTCGCTGAAAGACAACTACCCTCTTCCGATAATGGATCAAGTTCTGCAAGCAGTAACTGGATCAGAGATGCTGTCCATGCTTGACGGTTTTTCAGGTTACAATCGATTGAATTTTCACCAAGATCAGCTTAAAACAACATTCACTACTCCTCGGGTACATTTGCCTACAGCAGATGCCTTTCGCCTAACTAATGCCGGTGCCACTTTTCAATGGGGCCATGGACTTTGCATTCAAAGGTATGATGGGGAAAGTCATTGTGGTTTACCTAGATGACTTAACCGTGGTTCTCTAAAAAAGAAATGATCATTGTGATCATTTGGAGCAAGTGTTGGCCAAAGCCGAGAACATGGGATTTCCCTAAACCCAAAAAGTCTGTTTTTGAGTCACTAAGGGAAGTTGCTAGGCCATGTGGTTAGCAAAGAAGGAACAAAGATAGATGCCGAAAGAGTTAAAGCTATTCAGAGCCTTACTCTGCCTACAAGCAAGACTGGTGTTCATTCTTTCTTTGGAAAGGTGAACTTTCTCAGGCGTTTTGTTCCTGACTTTGCTGAAAAGACCCGTCACATATTGAACATGATGAAGGGGTCACCAACTTTTAGATGGAGTGAAGAGGGAAAAAGGTCATTTGAAGAAATAAAAGCTTCCGTTGCTCATGCACCAGTCCTGGTATGTCCATATTTCTCCAAGGACTTCATCATGTATAGTTACGCATCTGAGCATACTGTGTCCGCAATCTTGATGCAAAAGAACTCGGAGGATGTTGAATCTCCAATCGCGTTCATGAGTTCTCCCCTCAAGCCTCACGAACTAAAAATGACTCAACTAGAAAAGCATGCCTTTGCCATTGTCAAAGCAGTGAAGAATTTTAGGTATTACATTCTAAACTCGCATACGGTGGTGCTGGTCCCTGACACGGCGGTGAAATCAATTCTAACTCAGCAGGAGTTAGGAAGCTTGAGAGGAAATTGGATCGCAAAGGTCCAGGAGTATGACTTGGATATTAAACCAACCAAGCTGGTAAGGGGCAAGGGCCTGTGTCAGCTTATGGCTGAAAACAAAGATTTAGAAAACCCTGGTGAAAGGGGTGACTACACCGATGAAACACAGGACCGGCAGGAAGAGCCTGATTCTCTGCCTCTGGTTCTATTTGTTGTAACTAGTGATGAGTGGTACTCCGACATCGCTTTCTTCCTTACCTACGGTGAATGCCCGATGCACCTAACTGCAAAGGAGAAGTGCACTATAAAGCTCGAGCGCTAAATATGTCATCTGGGATGACGGTTTATATAAACGTGGGATAGATGGCATCTTTTTGTGATGTGTTGACAAACCCCAACAAGTAAAACTACTAGAAAGTTTTCACAATTCAGCTTGTGGAGGGCATTTCTCTTCCTCCGTAACTGCACACAAGATCATTCGAGCCAGGTACTATTGGCCGATGCTCTTTCAAGATATAGCCACTTGGGTGGCGAAGTGTGAACCCTACCAGCAATTCATCGGCAAGCCCAAGTTGGCTGCCTTTCCCCTAAGGCCGGTCATTATCAATGAACCATTCAGGCAATGGGGAATTGATTTTATTGGTGCACTCAATCCTCAATCGAGTGCCGGACATAGCTATGTCCTTACAGCAATGGATTACTTCACCAAGTGGGTGGAAGCCATACCTGTCAAGCATGCCACTTCTGAGGTGGTTTGCAATTTCATTAAAGAAAATATCATTGTCAGGTTCGGTGTTCCAAACAAAATCATTGCTGATAATGCTTCTAACTTCTCCTCACGAGAAGTTATTAGTTTTTGCTATGAATATGGGATAACTTTGGCTCACGCCTTAGACTATTACCCTCAGGGAAATGGTCAGGCGGAATCCAGTAATAAGAACTTGGTGACCATCATACGGAAGTTAGTAGATGAGAATCAAATAATGTGGCACAAGTCTTTGACGACGCTTTATGGGCCGATCGTATTACTCCCAAGAGATCTCTTGGCATGTCACCTTTTCAAGTGTTATATGGCACCGATGCCGAGCTTCCCATTTCTCGAAACTTCCTCGCTCTCAAGCTTGCACGAGCCATCAAGATGAAACTTTTCAAAATTCTCTTGAAAAGAGAATCATGTATCTGGTAGAACTTGAAGAAAAGAGAGTAAGGGTGGTCGACAGGATCACTGAACATCAAAATCAAGTTAAGAGGCTTTTTGATAAGAAGGCCAAGCAAAGAGATTTTCAAGTGGGAGATCTCGTCCTTTTGTGGGACAAGCGAAGAGAACCAAAGGGCATGCATGGAAGTTTGATTCCCCTGTGGAGAGAGGGCCTTCAAGATCAAGTAACTCAATGGAGAGAATAGTTTCTATCTCTCATATCTGGATGGAACCGAACTCCCGCTTCCTTATAGCGGGTAGCATCTGAAGATCTTCAGGAAGTAGAGCTTGCTCTCTTCTTTGTACAGTTTGCTTTTTGTAGTGTGCTTGCTTCCATTGTGTGTTTGCTTTTGGTTTGTTGTGTGTTTTTTTTGCTCCTCCTCCTACGCCTTGTTGTTTTTGACTCATTACCCAATGGATAGGCATATGAGAATCGGGATTCTCTACCCCGAGTTTACTCGTGGATAGTCCCCAGAAGAGCTAACATATCCCGTAAAATTGACAAGGGCAATTTTACCGATAACCATACCGAAATTTTGTCCCGATCCTCGTTAGGGATCCTCGCATTCAAACGTTGTAAAATCCCTTCCCCGAAACCTGGTTTTTCGAACTTAGTCTTTTGAGCCTTTTTTGGTCCGGGCGCATGAAATTGCTATGTAACACCAACTTTTGGTACGCCCCCTTAAAGCCTTTTCGCGCATGATTTTCAATGTTAACACGACTTTCGGTGCGCCAAAGTATGTCAAGCCTTCCTCGCACTGCGCCATGCGCGCGCAGGCGCATGCGCTGTGTTGGCGCAACTTTTGTTGTGCCATGTTTTGGTGCACCAAAGGGCGCACATAATCCCATGTCGGCATCCCTTTGTGCGCCAAAGGCGCACTTTATTTCATGTTGGTAGGCATTTTGGTGTGCCAAAGGGCACACGCTTTTTCCCCGCCGACAATAGCTTTTCATGCACTTTTCAAAAAGTGGGTGGCGCATTAATGTTCAGCTAACCTATATATATGTGTTTGCGCGCCCAAATGTCATTTTCACTTTTCACTGAGCACGTGATTTTTCTGAGCCTGTCAGCCCCTGCCTCGTCATTTTCAACGTGTTGTGGACCCGTTCTCAAGCTTTTGTTATTTATCCAGGTAAGAGTTCTTCTCCCTCTTGTGTGTTTTGCGTTCTTGTTTCTTGGTGTGCTTGTGGTCTGGTTGTGGTTTAGCAGTATTAAAATATCAAATGTTGAGCTAGCCCTCCCCTGTGCCGTCTTTCCTTATTTGTTTCCTCCCATCCCTCTTTCCAGATCTGCTGGTAGAGGGTGTTAGTTTGAAAGCTTGGTCTGATAACCCCTTTTGGCTTAAAACATTATATCTTCCAAAGCAATCTTGGAAATGAAAGAAAGGAAGAAGAGTTGAATCATATGAAAACTCTGTTTTCCCTTAGGTGCACTAAATACACAGTGCAACATTATAAATTACATGCCCGCCCTATGGCGCATCTCGTGTCTCCCCCGCAAAGATAACTAGAACCTGTGCCAATGGTGCACCCATCATGCTTGTTGCATCAAGTTTTCATACGCCCTCAAGGCGCGCCTCTTCCACATGCTGCACAAGCTAAACTTGCGCCCCTTTGGCGCACCATCTTTCCGTGCTGCATCACCTTTCCATGCGCCCTTGGTGCGCCCAACGCATCTATGCAACACAAGCCTTATCTCGCGCTGCCAAGTATAGTCATAAAAGCGCAGCACATCTCTCCTTACAAGAACATTCGTGTTGTGCAAACCCTCCGTGCGCCCGCCATATTTCCTTTGGCGCACGAAAATTCCATGTTACATGCTTTTCCCATGCGCCAAAGGGCGCACAAAATCCCAATGTAACATGCAAGGTCCATGCGCCTTTGGCGCATCCTGTCTCCATGCAACATGATTTTCTCATGCGCCCTTTACTAAAATGCACTCTGCAGTATGCATGCGCCATGCGCCTTTGGCGCCAGTTTAACCTTTGCAACAGCCCTTTCCCGTGCCCCGCCTATTTAGCCCTGTAAGCTGCATTTTTCCTGTGCCCTGAGCCTAAAAATCTCTAACTCTTTCTTCTCGCTAACATTCCAATGGAAGATCAAATGGCTAATTCAACTTTTTCGGATTGGGTCTCGCTTCTTCTTCATGCAGATCAGCAGATAATCTTAGAAGAACATATGTCTACATCCAGCAAGAGACCCACCAAATCAAAAGGGAAGGCTAAGCTTACTGAGGAAGAGATGAAGTATAAATATCAAAGGGTCAGAATGCCCGAGTCACAGGCCGAATGCAGCATGGATGTCAGAGACTCATAATGGGGCATGTCGACATGGAGGAATTCTGGGCCAGAACTCAGAAAGTTACAAGGAGTCCATGGATGGACAAATTGATAGGCAAAGCCACTCGCACTTCACCGAGGAATCCCACACAAGACAAATAACAATGAATTTATGATGGTGGTTGCTCAGTCTTACAACAAAGACACCAGATGTGTCGAAAACAGTAAGGGCGAGGTAGTCATTAACCTCACTGCCCGTCATTTTGAGATGATACTTGGCATCCCTCACCACCGGCACTTCGTGGCCGTCAGCCAAGCAGAGTGTATCAAGGCCTGGGAAGATAATGAAGACCAATGCATGCAACTAATGAACGAAGTCTACTTGAAGAACAAGAAGGTGGTAACCCGGTGGCCCCAAATCATCCACCGCAGTGACTTCTCAGAAGAGCTCAGCGATACCATTACCTTCCTGAGCAGGGTCTTCGGGCTTTCTGACGCCCATTACTTCCATAAATGGATGCTGCACTACCTGGAAACAATGAACAAGAATTTTCCTGATCAGTGCTTTTGCTGGGGGGAAATTATAAGCAGCACCATTTCCGAGCAGCTACAACAGTTCAGCACAACGGGAGTATTCCATATGAACTCCTACGTGGTCTACGCTGCAGCATCAGAGAGGGATTATCCAGGCCTAGCACGAAGTGGAGTTTGGCCTCAGGTCAAAATATATGAGTATTATCCAGAGTTGAAGCTGGAGAATAGCATCGCCCAATTCGCCAAAATCAACGATGCATTCTTTTATCACATCATCTGCCTATTGAGGCCAAATCTGACTCATGGTCGTATGACCAAAAACATAGTGGCAGCCACGGAGAAATGGGGAGCCCTGTTCACCCAATTTCCTACATTCACCTATCTGAGGGCTGCCAACTTTTTGGGAGAGCCAACCAGGCTACCAAGGTATGCCGGGCCTAAGCTGATTCTGCTGGAGCTGTCAAGGCAGCTAATCACATATCACGAAAAGTGCCTGAAAAGAAAGAAGGGTGGAACTCCTTTCCCCCTCACAGTGGGCCGATATACATGCTCTACCCACCACAAGGCGAAGGAAATGTTTGCAGAGCTGGAGTTACTTAATTTGAAGCATGATTTCCCAGCCAGGCCTACCTTCGACCCAAGGAGCTGCCTAGCCAAGAGCAAAGCTTGATCCGATCCATGTTCCTCAGATCGAGGATATTTATATTGACGTCCTCCATGAGGTAGAGCTCAGAAGAAAGGATCATTCTCGCCTAGCATTGGCAGAAATTATCCAGTATGGGGTAGCCATTGTCCCCAAAGGCTACCAAACAACAGAAGATGAAGTGGACAAGGTATATAATGATACAGATGGGGACGATTGGCCCTTTCCGGCCATTGATAGAACTAAGGCTCCTCAGACAATTGAGGAGAGGGTCAAGGAAACTCTGCGTAGGACAGAGCACTGGTGCCGGATGAACGGCCTAATCTACCTCGGGGTAGATTTCACAACCTCCCCATTGGGCAACGCACCTTCACGGTCCAAAAAGTAGCTTAAAGGCAAGGGTGTAGAAGGTGAATCCAGCACCATTCAGGAAGAAGCCCCCGAAAGTCCTCCTTCCACAGCGCCAGAAAGAGTAATAACTCTGGATTCGCCAGAGAAAGAAGCAGCAGGGGATAGTCCAATTGGCCCATCCACTCAGGATGTCAGCATTGCTACCACAACAAAGGTCCCTTCTATCCCTTCTTCTTCTCTTCCTTCCCCTCCTCGAGTGACTCAAGCAACCATCCCTTTGGTCATGTCCTCCGCCCCTTCTTCTACTCTTTCCCCTGCTTCTTCGTCTATCTTCTCTTCCCTCACTGATCTTTCCTCCTCCATTTCTTCCCTCATCTCCGAGCTCCCTTCCCTTCCTATGTCTTCCGCAGCTGTAGTTTCCCTTCCTCCCGTGGACACTTCTTCGGCTATTCTCTCAATGCCGCCTCCGCGTGTCTCCACATTTTTCCCCTTTCTACTTGCAGCTGTCCCCTCCTCTGTTTCTGGTCCTTCTTCCATAGGACCAGCCTGGATCTCTCAGCAGCTGAGCCAACAAAAGAGGAAAGTTCCCATCGCTCCGATGGACTTTTCAGTGATCCCAACCAAAGGGGCAAAGAAGCTGAAGCCTGTTGCACGCTTCTCTAAAAGTGCTGCAGGTGAGAGAATCATGGAAATTGCATACCCCGATCCCCTCAAAGAGAAGAAGGATCTGTCTCCGACAGATTTTACCGTGACCCAAGTCACAATGGGGACATCTTCTGAAAGTCTCCAGGGGGAAGCTCTTTCCGCGGTCGACGCCCTCTGTCAAAAGCTTCAAGAAACAAAAGAAGAGAAAAGGCTACTAAAAGAGCAAAACAAATATCTGCTCCAAGCCTTACAGAAGATGGGTAGTGCGCCTCCCACAACTGCCGCCGAAACTTCTGAGCTTCTCAGCCAGGAGAAAATCAACGAATATGCAAAGATTGGCGAGCAAGGTATGGCCGTTTCTGCTTGGAGGAGCCAGATCCTCAAGGACAGTGAAAGAGTGATCGCCGAGTTTGTCAATTTGTATCTGAGCATCGGAAAGGTGAACAAAGAGCTCCAAGCATTAGCGGGGCCCATATCAGAAGAGCTAGATCATGCTAGACTCCAACACGAGACCTTTCAATAGATGTTCGACTGTTCAGTCGAAGATCTGGTCAAGTTCGGTGTCTTCGGCCATCCAAGGGCCCTCAACAAAACCATGTCCACTCTGGACTACCGGGTGGATCAGCTTGAATTTATTCTGGAAAAAATCG
This sequence comes from Taxus wallichiana var. yunnanensis, assembly GCA_018340775.1. Classification (NCBI taxonomy): domain Eukaryota; kingdom Viridiplantae; phylum Streptophyta; class Pinopsida; order Cupressales; family Taxaceae; genus Taxus; species Taxus wallichiana. The sequence continues at coordinate 497,672,095 of CM031234.1, forward strand.
ACAAGGTAAAGGAAGCAGCCCTGGATGCAATGCACCAAATGGAGCGAATTGTTCTCAACATGTCTCCAGGGTTGCTCACTCCTTCCTTTATCTTAAGGTCAGCTGATGAAACCATCCGGATCTTCAAGGAGATCACTTCTCAAGGAACAGGGCCAGAGGTCACATTTGACACTGAATCTATCAACAACCTGCTGGCCTGTAGGGACTTCATCGTGTTCCTCATTGAGGCGGAAAAATATTATTCCAAACTCCCAGAGAAGCTCATAGATGAGTGGGAGACTTGTGAGGCAATCAACGACCGCACAAGGATCCTTCTCGTGATCAATTTGGGCCAATGATTAACAAGTTTTTGAATACCGCTCGCCGCCCATATCTCATCACTCGAGCAAGATCAAAAGCAAAGCTACTCCCTTTCGGCCGCAGGATGATGACGACGAGTAGCTGCTCCTCCTCCTCTTCTTCTTCTTCTCTCTCTTCTCCGACTTTCTTGTTGGAATGTCTGAAGTATGTTGATGCAAATGATGACATCATCCATGTTGCATCATGGGATGATGTCATCCATCAAGTTGTAAAAAGTCAACATGACTTTTAGATATTTTGTAAATATCTTTGTAAATAGTGGTTGGCCCCTTTTTGCTTTCTTTTCTCCTCTTCTTCTATAAATACCCCAACACTTGTTGTGTTAAAGGATGGATGAATATCTTTCAGATGAGAAATAGAAGTGAGGAGAAAAGACTTTGAGCTTTTGTAACAGAAGAAATTATCAATACAATATTTAGACTTTGTGCTGAATACGCGTGTTGTTTGCATCAGATCTTTCTTATGTCAAATCTATGTGTTTATTCTCATTGATCTGCTTCTATTTTATTGTCATTTATTCATCATCGTATTGCTTTTTTCATTTATGCAAGTAGGTTTGGCTCTCATTTACTACCATTCCCAAAACATAAACCTTCCCGACCTTTCTCGCTTTGGAATTCATTTCTTTTCTTCCTTCGGACCTGCTCTTTCTTCATCCCCTCTTCCTTTCCTTTCTTTTCGCAGTCGGAAACACCCCTACTGGGATGAGATCCCAAACCCCCGAAGGCGAATCAGAGACTTGCATAAGATTCTTGCTGGGTAGAATAGCAATAAACCGGGCCACTTTGCTTTGACTCAAAGAGGGGCTATGCCCCGCACACCGTTGGCTCGTTTATCCATAGATCCGCCTGCGTGATTTTCGGACCAACAAAGGTATAAAGGTTTTCATTTTAATAATGAAGGAATCTTACGTTATGAAACCAAGAGTATACGTACCTTTGCTAAATGATTTGAGAAAGAAATTGTTAGCTGAATTTCATAATTCACCCTTTTCTAGACACCGGGTATTACTAAAATGCTTGCCGACCTAAAACAACAATATTTCTGGAGAGGAATGAAAAAGGATGTTATTAATTTTGTGACTCATTGTCTTGAATGTCAACGGGTGAAGGTAGAGCACATGCACCCTACTTGGTTTATTATATCCCCATAGCATACTGCAGTATAAATGGCAAGTAATAAGCATGGACTTTGTATAAGGGCTACCTATGTCGAGAAATAAACATGATGTTATCTTGGTAGTTGTTGATAAACTAACGAAGGTAGCTCATTTCATCACTGGAAATCTAAAGGATGATTCTCCTGTGTTTTATAAAAGGTTTGTGCACGTAATTTTAAGATTGTATGCGGTACTGCAATTAATAATATCAGACAGGGATCCTAGAATGACATCAAGATTTTGGCAAACACTTAATTCAAATCTTGAACTAAACTAAACTTCGATTCGCGTATCATCCGGAACGGATGGACAAACTAAGAGAGTAAATCGGGTGTTAGAAGATATGTTATAAATGTATTGCATGGATCAACAATATAAATGGGAAGAGTATCTCCCATTAGTTGAATTTGCATACAACAACACATATCACTCTTCTCTTAAAATGGCACCTTTCGAGGCACTTTATGGAAGAAAATGTAGAACCCCTGTTAGTTGGGATAACATTGAGGATAGAGAGGTAATTGGGCCTGAAATCCTTACTGAAATGGAACAGCAAGTTAAAATGATTCGTGAACGATTGAAGGAAGCAGATAGATAGGCAAAAGAGTTATGCTGACTTAAAGTGGGTTGACCGAAAATTTGAACTTGGTGAAAAGGTTTTTCTTCGTGTTAAACCAAGAAAGAGTTCTATAACTTTTGGCAAGGCTGCCAAGTTATCACCTCGTTTTGTGGGACCTTTCGAAATTATCGAAGTAATCAATCCCGTAGCTTACCGATTAGCATTACCACCTACTTTGTCATGAATGCATGATGTTTTCCATATTTCTTTGCTTAAGAAATATGTTTCAGATTTGTCACATGTGTTAAATTAGAATTCCTTGTAGGTCCAAGACCCAGGAATAATTGTGGTTAAACCCACTCGAGTGCTGGAAACTCACCAATTGCATTTGAGAAATCAAGAAATACAACAATGTAAGGTCTAGTGGGACCATTTTAACGAAGAAAGTGCAACTTGGGAAAATCTGGAAGAGATGAAAACTACTTTTCCCTTTCTTTTTGAATAGAATTGAATCTGTTGACTGATAAAATTTTTTTATTATGAATTTATCTTTTACATGTCATTATGTAAGCCAGTTTTGGGCAAACATTTATTCAGGTTGAATAAATAGTAACATGATACTGATTTCTAAAACTATTCAAGTTTGAAATAGTTAATTTGTTCAGTGAGTAAAAGAATTGATTGACCAGAAGATAAATAAAAGGATGTAATCATCGGGATGATGAATCTTTTAGGAGGGAAGCATGTAACACCCTGAACTATTGTTACTTTCTCCTAAGCATTCAAGTGTTGATATATGATTTCTCCTATATAAGGACATGTTCCTTTGGTTTTGGGAAGTCATGCTTGATTTGGATTATATCTTTTCTGCTCTTAAGATCTTTGACTGAACCGGAATATGCTTGGACTCTTTTGTTTCTTTCATCCTTTGCATTTGAGTACAATCTGATTTCTGGAAGATTGTGGATTTATCCACCTTTATGACTCAACCTTGGATCAGTTGCATTGATCCAAGGAATGTTTTAATTTTATTCAGGATGAACAATTTGTAATAACATTTTGTGAGTTATTAAGTCTGACTGAACTTTGAATGTTCAAGTTCTTTTAAAACTCCTTCTTATATATATATATATATATATATATGTATGACCGTAGAGGATAGTTTTGTTGGATTCTGGAGGTTAACTCTAGCTGATCATTATAATCAGAATCTGGTTTCGGTCATTATAGCATCAGAAAGGACCTGGACCTTAAGCCAGATAAGATGTGTAAGTTTTCTATCTAAAGCTTAATTACTTAATGCAAATCGAAACTAAATTGGGAATGTTTTATTCTATTTGAACTCTATTACTGATTAGTCCTATCTAGGGGACCTAGACTAGAATCAGTAAGGTTATTAGTTTTAACCTAAACTATAACCTAATGTTGCAAGGTTAGTTAATCTAACCTAGTCCTAAACTATGAGCTTAATACTCCTAAGGGTTAACTAAACCTATCACTAAGGAGGGTGACTAATGTTATATCCTATGGCCATAAGACTAAGTCTACCTATGATCTAACCTTAGTCACTAACCTATCCTAAACTAATGCTATGAAGGGGGACCTAAGGAGGGTCGCAAGTCTTGGGTGATGGTTTCCATGGCATTTAAGGAAGGGATAAGGATGAAGGACAGGGAGTGCTGCCAGGTTTAGTGGAGGTTAAATTTGTTAAGAGGGTCTTACGTGGTAGTATCTCTAAGAATGGGAACTTTTGTTTATTTTTTTAGCATTCACCAACTTTGGCGGTCGGTGGCAATGGAGAATAGGTAGGAGAATGAAATTTAATGCAATTAATTTACATAGGGTCTCGAGCGTAGATTTCTTGGGAAGGCATGCAAGTGGAATTTTGCTTGGTTGTCTTGTTTTTCATGCATTTTGTTTTTCGCTCTGCATGAGCACTGGTACTTCGAACCAACCGTCTACTCTTCATTGCATGGTGATTTTTAAAGTTTCAAATTTACTTCTCTGTCATGGGGAGTATATAAGGCATGGAGGCAACAATATTTTGTTGTTTAATCTTTCATGGAAGAAGAAGAGAAGGGGCGAGCGCATTCAGAGGTCTTCTTCAAATTTTTAGCAACACTATCAGGAATGATAGGCCCTAACTATTAAAATATTGCTTTCCTTTAAATGTTTTCATTAGAACAACTCTATTATGATGATATATGCATATTTTGACTTGGCTGGTAACAATGATTTGGGTTTTATGTTGATTTGGGGTTTAGGTTGTATTTGGATCCTGGATGAAACCTGCTTCATTATTCTTGTTTCCATCTTTGAATCCAATATGGAGTTTTGCTTTCTGTTTGGAAGTGTTGTAAGTTTTCTTTATCTGACTAAGGTATTTGATTAAAAATGGCTCCATGAAAGAATGCGTGCTTAATGATTACGTGTTTGAAAACACCACTGTAATTATTTGTTGTTCAATATGATTGTATTAATTGATTGTTTGCTTCGCCGTATGAACTCTAACTATTACTGGTCCATGTTTAGGAAAGTAAGTAGTTGATTTTGTGGTTGGAATGTTAGTTTATTCAGTGAAACTTGACTGTTTTAGTTGCGTGAGTTGGAAATGTTGTTTGAAGTCTAAGCCTGTACTTTTTACTTCAAAGGGGTTTGAATGTTCTTATGAATACAGGTTCTGTGAGTAAGGAAGTATTTGGTTAAACTGTTGTTTTTGTGATTTTACATGGATATTAGGAACACGATATGTTCAAGAGAAAACGTACTTGGATGAACTCTGTTCCCTGGAAATTCGTGGTTAATCTTGGATCTGCCTTAATAGAAATTATGTTAATGCATGGATGAGATAAGACTGTGTTTTATTTACCCAGAGGTGACTGTGAAATCTACTTCTTTGGGCTGCATTACACAATGTCAGAAATTCTACCTTGAAAGAAAAACAATGACTTCAATGTCGATAAGCTTATCTACATTCAGCTAATGCATTCCCCTTTTGTAGTTGAAATTTGGGTTGAAATGATCTATATATATGCAACTGAATGATCTATTTATTTTGAATAGATAAAGCACTGATAACTACTATGGTATGAGTAGGGTGACTTTTGGGGCATTGCTGAATTTGTATTTAGAATTCAATTATTAATTCTATATATGCATTTTTGATTTGGTGTCCTGAAATTATATATTTATATATCAACCTAATAGTGCGACGATTGGAATGATTCAGATAGATCCATTGGCAAACTCTAAAGGTGACTCTACCTGACCTATGTTATTGGTTAAACTTAAATGTTTGGATTACTCATCTTTTCCTTCCTTGATGGAACTTGAGATGTATATTACTGATGGAAGCTAATTATTTCCGAACTTGATTACAATAGAGTTTTAATCTTCTCTGTTTTCTTCCTCTAAGTTGAGAAGGGAAAATTGAAAAAGGGTTTCAAATTATGAAGTGTTTATACTCCCCTTGGAAATAATAGTGTTCTCTTCTTTAGAATTCCTATAAGGGACTCTACTGGTAGGGTTATGGGATGTGAAGACTGTTAAAAGGTAGTGTAGAGAAATAGTAAGGGGTGAGATCTTACCTTGGAAGACTCCTTCGTTTTATAGCTGTGTTAGGTCTTATTAAGAACTCAACTGTTATCTTCTTGCAAATAAAAAAAAGGGGTAATCCAAGAGCTTGCTTGCGTACACATCGCCGACTAATAATTGGTATAATGAGGTTAAGGGCATTTTGTAGGACTTACAAGTTGTAGTAATCCATTCCTTTGCACAAATTTCTATTTTTGAACTCGTTGGATGTATACTTTAGAATGGTTAAGTTTTAATTAGGATTTGATTAAAAACATGAATTTCTACTCTTCCTCGTTTATGGATTCAGATTCGATTGTTTCTTCTTATTTTCTTGTATAAGATGAATCATCCGAAAAAGATTTAAGTTGAAATTGTAACTATAATTTGAGTTATGTTTTTAAGTCGTATTATAATGGTAGAAAGAAAACCAGTGTGAATCTTAATTTGGATTTGATGGAATTGATGTCATTTAAACAAGATTGTTTAATGAAAACAATTAGTGGAATGCAACTATTTTTAAGGATTAGTGCTTATCATGCTCAGTTCATTGAACTGACCCATGCTAGCAATTTTTGTAGATGGTCATCGTAAGTGGTAAAGGCAGACAAAATCTGATATGATGCAATGACTATTTTAATCTGGTTCTTATGAGGAATTTCCAACTTATATATTTCAAATTGTATTTTGGAAGAAAGTTACTTCTTTTGTTGAAGGCTATTGTCTTAAAGTATGTCGAAGTGCATAGATTGTAATTGTATAGATTTGGAAATAGATGAATTGGAGAGATATTACTTATGTGGATTGTGTTACTTAGTTGTTGGATTGATCTTACTATTACCTGTATGAATGAGTGTGCATTCTTATTATTCTATGCAATGGAGTCCAGATGGATTTCCCTAAGTAAGCCTTATTTAATTATGTGGCTGAATACTACATATTTCTGGTTAGTAATTCTTATATCTTATGATTATGGTTAAATTGGAAATTAGACCATTACATGATTAGGGAAAGTTGAGAGTGAACTATGCCCTAAAATGTAGCTATAACTGGAAGAAAATCCTAATACTCTCTTAATGTTCTAATTCAAAAGCAATATATTGATGGTTATAAATCACCATGACTTAATGGTATTAAGTCTGTTATGTTTCAGTCTCTAAGGTTGTTACATACCCTTGCTTTGGATTAGTTATTTTCCTAATGGGGAAAAAATTAAGGGCTATTGTCCTATTTTGTGGATACAAGGTTGTTAGGTACCAACCGGCAACTTTGAAACAATCTTAAATCTAATTAAAACTTTTCTCTATGAAACTGAACCTAATTACAAAAGGGTAACTCAAGGAATGTTGGACTCTAGGTTAGGGAAGGCTACCTAATAAGGTGGGCTGTAATCCAAATATAACTTAACATAAGTAAATTCTTGGAGGTATGTACATCTTTCTCGAGGTTGTTTCGTAGGATGTTGACACATGTCAACTACAAGGTTGTACCTTCGAGAAGATTAGGATCTTCTTGAGGATACAACAATGCAGATGACATATGGCAACACCCTTCTGCATTGATCGTTAAGATTTACACACCGAGACTTGTTAAATATTTCCCTCTGGGACTGGTTAGGATCATAAACAGGTTATGAGGCAGCCCTTTGAGACTCTGGGTATCTTGACACATGGGGTTAACATCAGTTGACCCAGTATGTCAACTTACCCCTAGTCTTCAAGAGCATCTTTATAACATGAATTATGATATTAACCCGATCTAGAGTGAAAACTGAGGACAAGGGGGACTGACTTAGGTCAGTATAAGATGTTCTATATAACATTAGAGTGGGGTGAAGGATGTATTCCGGATTGACGAGTATGTCGTCAAGGAATAAGTAATATGAATAGTATGTTTCAAACCTTTGGCCAAAGTATTGCAAGCTACTGATTACGTTGTCCTATGTCACCTAGTCTAAGGATCGTGATGCCGATGAATAATAGTAACAATTATTCAGATAGGTTCCTTGGATAGAGCACTCAGATCCCGGAATAGGGAAGAGAACCACGAGAATGAAGTGTTCAGTTGAAAACTTCAATCTCAAAGTTATGCATGAATAGATCGGTAGTTCACCGAGTCATGGAATGAATAGATCGGTGGTGTCTTGAGTCATTACACTACATATGGTTATCTGTTAAATGAATGAATGTTATGATATGTGTGTTCTAAATTATGTATTTAGAACAAGAGAACATTAATTTAAAAAAAAAAAAGAATTCTTGTTATAAGGTATTAAAATGAGGATGTTACATTTTGGGGCCCATCTCGAGTTGTTTTGCTAGTAGGTAATTTTTGGTATTTTAGGATTTTTAGAGTAGACGTGAAATAAAAGGAGGATTGTAATGATGTAAAATATTAGTGTGGATTCTTAAATGAGAAGAAAGATATTTTGAAGCTCCTAGTTTTATTTGCAAATTTGTTTATGTGTGTTTTGCAGGTATTTTAACCTCTTGTAGGTGGATTCACATCATGTAAACTAATGAAGAAGAAACACTCCAACATCTTGCCACTTTTACAATCAAACAAGTACTCTTATTAAAGTGATGAAAAAATCTTGAGCCAACAAGAAATCAAACATACAATTAATTCATCCATCTTGAATTAAACAATTCAATTAGGAAAATCCACTTCAACAAGGATCATCCACCCATGGTAAAGTGAAGGTATAACTTACTTTGATATGATTATATTATATGTTCTTGATATTTAGCCCAATTGGAGGTGTTGATATTGGTTTGAGGAAAAATATTTGATTGTGCTTTCATGGTTTTCTAAGTTAATGTTAGTGCAAAATCACAACACCCCCAAATGGCCAAAGATGTGAAGTGGTTAAAATGGGGCATTCGGTGTGATTGCATAACATTAGATCATCTCTCAAGTTGTGGGACTTGAAAAACTTGAGATGGACCTTGGAGAAATCCAATTCTTGATTCCTAATCTACCTACCACAAGCTACTCTAATGCAGGAAAAAAACTAAACTATCCCAATCTAACCATTCCAAGGAACCGAGAGAGAAAGAGAGGGTGAAAGAAAATCCTACACTAAAGTGGTGATACACCGAGAGAAGGAAATGGGCGAGATGCTCATGTGAGGGAGGATGAAAGAGTGAAGAAAGGAGGATGGGAAGGTCGGACATAAGTGACACAAACCCAGCACCCTAATCCATGATAAAAATCCATGAAACCTAATATCCCGCACTTAAATGTAAAATACACGCACAAAAAATAGATTTGAAAGGGAGAGGACTGGAGAGACAACAAAAAAAATGCAAAGGGTTGAAGAAATACCAAAAAAACCCATTTTATTTCTCTATATGAGTGCACAAACCATTACGTTTTACGCTTAGAGGAAAAAAATGCTTGCAAGGCGTAGGAGAAGGTTTTCAACTCAAAATGGAGTCGAAACAAATTTGATAGAGTTTCCTATGCCTAGAATAATCTCCTCTTCTCAAATGAGAAGTGTTACAATATATAGAAAGAATAAGAGAGAGAAGAGGGAAAATTTGAATCTTGTTTCAACTACCACGAGATATGCATTGAATCCTACCTTGAAGAATCAACCACTATCAATCAATACCTTCCTCAAATCTGCCCCAAATCTATCGATTCTGGCTCCCTCTGTCTGTCTGGCATATTAAAGAAGAATGACAGATCGAATCGAATCAGATCTGGTAGTTGGAGAAATTAGGCTCTATATTAATGACTGAAAGACATTTTCCAATTTTTCACCCACCAACGCCTACAAAAAATGATATTTTATGTTTCCAAGGCATAGAGGGTATCGAGATGTTTCCAAAAAATCTTCTCCCACCCAAATCTGAGTTCTCAGTTAAAAGATATGGTAATTTGAATTTTTGGGTCGCAGGCGTGTAATATTTAAATGAGTCTATCTATACCAGGTCAATGTGGCGGATCATGTGCTCGTTTTAGATTTGAATCCTTCCTTTGCTCTTTGAATAGTGACCATGTGACACTCAGTAGACACCAAATTTGTGTCTTACGACCCCCATGCCCCGCATCTCATTTCGCAACCTAGCCTCATCACTTGAACCTTACATAATTATTTATTAATTACCTTATAATTAATAAATCCACATCTCCAAACCTGCCACCTCATTTCGCCACCTCATCATGACCTAGTCCTAACCCTAAACTAACCTAATTAAGACCTATAACTTGGTCTACATCCACACCCATGACTAATTACTCCTCACCCGCACCAAAATCAACCTAATATGACTTGACCAAGGCCACAACTAATTCCTCGGGAGAAAAGGAGGGAAATTTGGCTATTTTACTAAAAATAGCTCACTTTGACTTAACCGATATCGGTTCCTACTCGACCGCCGTCGGTTACGTAACTACCATCGGTTCCCTATAAATGACCTCCCCCAACCAAAAACAAAGGATCGAAACCTGGGAATTGATTGGAAGGATCAGGAATTCACTTGGCCGAGCAGAGACAAGTGAAGGAAAGAGAGGAGTTTGCAGAGAAGGACATCAAGCCCAAGACTGCAACTGAGTAACCGGAGCCCAGTGACACTCATCCAAGCATTGGGAGAGAAGATAGCTCATCTTTGATTGTCCGATCATCCTACCTGAGCCCTGCCTTCGTTATCACAGTCTTTAGACCTGATATCTCCATCAGGAATTAGTAAGTAGTATCTTGTATGTTCTTTTAATAACATTTCTTGGACTTCTGAATCACAGCAATTCTAAGTCTATTCCTAGATCTACTACCCGGTAACACCCTCCATCTAACTGTCATTCCTCTACCCCTACATTTCCCCCAAGAACAGCCCCCATACTCTCTGAGTCTTCTCCATCACCCCATTACCTATCCCCAATCATTTACCAGCCTTATAAACACCATAGCCACCTTATAGCCACCTTATAGCCAACCTTCACTAAAATCCCCTAAACCACTACCCCTACCGATATCGGTTATCAGAAACCGGTACCGGTGACAGTGACCGGCATCGGTCACTGTGATTCAAAACCAAAACGAGCCCTTTCCTCTATTGTTTTAACAAGGTAATTAAATTGTAATTTTGCAATAATTTGTGTTAATTCATATTAGCAGGGGAACTGACCACCTTCGAAAGGAAGTCTAATATTTCCTGGGCCCAAGGTAGTTCCCTCATTTATTGTCTAATTAGAATCTGGTGGTCTTGTATTCTTACTTGCAGGTAGTCCTTCCTAGAAAAAAAGGAGTTCTTCGCAATTGACCTGATCTCTCTCTACGGTACGCGCACACCCTCTCAACATTCAACAGGTATTCCTCCTAGCCCTAACCCTTATCTGTTTCTCAAAGGAATGAAAGGATAGAAGCAACTCTATTCCAGGAACGGAAGCATTCTGTGTGAAACATTTTTGCACGCCTGGTGGGACCCATTTTGGGTTTCTTTCTTTCTTGCTTGCTTTCATATAGGGAGCACACTTGCTATTTTCTTCTTCTAAAATATTCACAAGATATTTTGTTATTTGGTAAAAGAATTTGTCTTGCTTTCACATCTTTGCATTAGTGAAAGTCATCTTCTTTGCTTCATCGAATATCATTTTCGATTTGGGTTTAAAACACGTGCATCACATTCTTGCTTTCCATTTTCAATTCTAGTGAACATAGATTAAGTAACAGGTCATACACGTGGGGGTGATATCCACGGTATTGACAAGAAATTAATCTTACTTTCACTGCACAACACATACCGAATCACATCATAATTAACACAACAACTCAAACATCCCCCCTTTTCCGCGGTATTCCTCCGTTTGATTGAGGTAACTTTATAAGCCAAAACAAACTTGACATTTCCCCTAAGTCTTCTGTTTAGGATTGACATCATCTTGTGTCTAAGGCATAAGCCCAAAGTGATTAAAACTAATCCTAGGTTTAGTCTGTTAATTTGCTTGTGCATCTTGCTTGTTTTTTTGCATTGCATTTCTCTCATACATTGTTTTCGTGATCACTTGAGCAGGTTTGGTAGACATACTAAGCACTGTTAACCCCAAATCAGCAACTTCCTACAGCTTCTTACACCGGTCCTATTATACCGACATCGGTTAACTTACCGACGCTGGCTACAGCCTGACCGACATCGGTTATCTGACCGATATCGGTTACTGTCTTTCACAGTTCCCAAAACCAGCAACCCACCAATTCCAACACTTTGTTGTTGCTTCTGTTCCTGATAGATTGCATCCCTACTATGTACTCTTGTCCATGGTTGTTATCACTTGAAACAAGCTGCAGCCATGGTTTCACATGCCTACTCCGTGCCTTTTCCTGAATCACCCCCTTCACATCCTGTGGGGAATCCTACGGACACCAGCGAGGTTCCCAAAATCCTGTAGGAGATAAGGAATTTGTGAAATTTTTAGACGCTAATCCTAGCGCCTGTAAAGATCTATTTGTCTCATGCCCCTGACCGTACACCCGATGGTCAACTCCTTGTTGGTATGCCTATTAGTATAGCCGCTCACTTAGCTCCTTCTCCACCTGATAATTCTGCCTTGCCTTCTTCATCCTTAGCCCCGTCACCCAACTCAGTGGCTTCAGAGGTTCTTACGGCACAGATTGGCTTTCCTTTTGTTAATCTGGGGCCCCATATATCATTACCGCCGACTGCTCCTACCTCGTCTCTCTCGCAGACTACTCCTTTCATAACTTGCTCTCTGCCACCTATCCACACAAGCTTTCCTTCTCAAGCTCTGCCCACCTTTTCATTTCCACACACGTATCCGGTGACTTCAACATCTTATATAGGACATCCCTATTTGGTTGCCTCAACATATTCGTCCTCAATACCTTATCAACATTTAACCCCACCATTGTCTAGTGGTGGCCCTTGGCCCAATCCCCCTCCGTTTATGGCAACCACACCATCATCTCATCCAACCACTGATTTAATCAAATAAATGATGGACAAAATGCAAAATCTGAGCCTTACATTTTAGGAAGCCGTAGCACCCTGACATACGAGCAAGTTTATTGGGAGCCTATTCATCCTTATGTCCCCCTTCATTCATATCCTCCTCAATGGGAATTACCAAAATTCACTTGTTTTAATAGTAAGGAGGATCCTCAACAACATTTGTGATCATTTAGACATGCCTGCTATCTGATTGCTCATGATGATGCCTTACTACTCCGCACCTTTCCCATGTCCTTATCAGGACCCGCCTTGGAGTGGTACAGTGCTTTAACCCAGCACTCAATCTTCTCTTTTAACCAATTAGCCCAATCTTTCTTGGATCATTTCTCCATTAACATTGCTAAGAAAGTATCTATCACCGACCTCTATGCCATCCGACAATTTGAAGACGAATCTATCGCAGATTTTGTTGGACGATGGCGGGGCCTTATCAACCAACTTACTTATGCCTTGCCTCAGGCCAAACTTATCGAACTCTTTACGTGGGCCTGCGCTAAGCACATTTCTCCTACCCTCCAAATTCAAACTTTCCACACATTTGACGAGGCCTTTACTATGGCTCGAAAACTAGAGATTCGAGCCTTAGAGGAAGAGAAATTGTGGTTGCACAACAAAAACCCCAATTTCTGAACCCAAGACTCCACCAACAAACCTAACACCACCAATTCTCACGCATCGACTGCTTCGAAATCAAAAGGAGTTGTCCATGCGGTGATGGTCAAATCCCAAGCACCGTCTAATACCCCGCCAAAAACCACCTATAAGTATAAAGCCAAGCCCATCAATTACACTCCCTTGGGAGAAACTTATGGTGTGATATTGGAAAAATTGCTCAAGGCAGGAGCTATTACCTTACCTCCTATTAAACCTCACTCCGGGTTTGATTCCACCCGCGCTATACCTTCTTGGTACAAAGAAAATGACTTCTGTAACTTCCACCGCGTGAAGGGACACAGTCATGAAAACTGCAAGATGTTGAAAAACATAGTGCAGGAAATGGTTGATGCAGGGGATATAGCCCTCGATAATCCTAATGCCCCTGCTAACTGAAATTTGAAAATCTTCAACAAACCATTCCCGAACCACTCATCTAACAGTAACATAAACCAAGATATCTTAGCCGAGGAGAGTGTTCATGAAATCCATGCAGTCTTCGACTCCCAGCCAAAAGCCTCTATCGAGAAAATTCTGAATCAAGCCTCTTCACTAACACAGGAACCCAAACCCCCTTCACCACCATCAAGACAAGACAAAATCCTTGCCATTCCTTTACCCATAAAGGAATTAACCGCCCAGATTTCTCTTCTCACAGAGGAGCCTTCTTACACCACATCTCTGCAAGACTGTGAGCGGATGTTATCTAACTTATCTATTTCCCAAACATCTCCTTCTACCACTCTTGCTGTACAAGAGGAAGACTCACCACTTTTTTCGTCATCCTTAGACGAGAAACCCCTCGAACCGACATCACCAAATTATTTAATCATGATGGATCCTCTCAAACATGCCCTCCTACCTATTAGTTCTTCATCGCCTAAATCTTTTCAGCGACCGGTTGACCTCTTAACGCCCATTGATACAGTGCCTCATTTACCCCCTGTATCACACCCACAGTGGACCGAAATCAAAACCCACCTTTCTTCCATACAAAAGTTTCTATTCACACGTGAGGATTGTCACCCCTCAGAAGATAGATGAGTCCTATGGGAACGTTTGAGTACACCATATTCTACTCAAATGTAGATGACCGATCCAGATGCCTCTACCATATACCCGAAGTGTTTACAAAAGCTTAAAATGCCTATGTCCTCATCTTCACCCCCCTCATCTCTACCAAATACCTCATCCACCTCTATTGACCTAACCAAACCTTCCCCTATGCTTGGGACCTCACCAATACCCAGTCTAACACACCCACCTAAACGGTTAGATTTATCCAAAAGTAAAGCCATCCATCCACTTAGGAGACAGACCCAATCTCCTCAAGTCCAACCTATGTCTCTATCACAACTAAAACCATCACCATCACACCTACCTTCTATATTGGGACCTCATCCCTCCACCTTGCATCAATACATCATACCCCCTGTGTTTTCTTTAAAACGACCTACACCTTTTGCACCCATACAAAGATCTAAGGGTATATCAACACCATCACCCCAAGTATCATGTCCACCTATCAACTCTAAACAAACTCCATCTTCAAAGGATTTGTTTACTTCGTCACTCCTCTTTCTCCATGGTTGTTTATCACTACCACATCATCGACCAAACTAAACATAACCTGCGCCGATGAGGTCATGTTTAGTGAAATCCAATTATCAAAACCCCTTGGCTAAGCTGCCCACCATACAAATCAACCATACCCAGGTCATTACCAAAACCTACCCAGTCAATAGCCTCATTTTCCTTTGACTTTGACCCGCTCAAAGGGTCTTACGCCAAAATCCTTGAGATGTTGGTGGAGAATGCGACCATTTCCCTACCCCCACTTAGACCCTATGATCCATCTAAACATCGACCTATAGGTTATGATGAGTCTAAAATCAGGCTTACCACCACACACCAGGACATGATGTAGAGGGATGCAAAGTGTTGAAAGCCATACTTTGTCAGTCACCTCTCTCGGATAAAAAGGTTAAGAAAGACAATTTACAAAGGGAGAAACCTTTAGCTTCAATCCCCTCTCCTATACCACCTGTCCCCTCCTCACCAAGATCTATCATTATTACAACCCCACCTCTCGAAGACCATGACTTATCCCTACCGTCTTCCTCCTCTTGTGTTCACGAGATCAATATGATTAGTGTTGCTACTCAAGGGCAGAAAAACAATGGGAAAGATAAAGAAAGCACACCTGTGGCCTCTCTTTCTCCGTCCACCATCTCGATCGCACCATCACCTAAAGTGGTTATTCATGGACCTACCTACCCCGTCTCTAATGGAGTTTCCCACCGAACCATGATCAAACAGCTTCACCAATCACCTGTAAAAATGACACTGTATGATCTCATTCAGGCCTCTGAATCTCATCGACAAGCTCTTGTTGAAATCCTTCAAGGTATAGAGGTCTTACCTAATGAAACCTTTCCCATTACCTCCATCTTAACACCCAACCACGTTGCCTCTCTCACCAAACAATCTACCACTTCCGTCCCTGTATAGCAAACCACTGCTGTCAGTTTCTCCGAAGACGAAATTGTTGACTTTTGTGCAGAAGATCCTGACCCCGCTCTTTTCATCTCAGCTTACGTTCGGGACATCCGCGTACGTCGTGTTATGATTGACGGGGGTGCTAGCCTAAACATCATCTCTTCTAAAGCCTTCCAACAAATGAATATCCCCTCTAGCTACATGTGTGCCAACCCCACCATGCTGTGTTCATTCAACGATGCTATTACTTCTACCTTAGGCACTGTGATCCTTGACATTCATGTAGGGCCACGTACCTTACCCAAACTCTTCTATGTCCTTGAGGGCGAATTCTAATACAACATGTTGTTAGGCTGCCCTTGGATCCGGGCTATGGGATGCATTCCCTCCACCTTACATAGATGCATAAAATTTGAGTACGAGGGGAAGTCCTATACCGTAAAAGCTAACACTCCCCCCTTCAAAACCTGTAATATGTTATATCGCCCTAATGATGTGCTTGTACCAGTCAAGACACCCATTCATCCAACCCAACCATCCACTTCAACCACACCTCAACCGCACCTACACCTTCAACCAATGAGACCGCTGTCACAAATACCACTTCCTTTCCCGCGGACAACATCCCAACCTCAGACCCTTTAGTAGATGTTTTTCAACACCTCACGCTGGGGGAGTATCACCTATATAACGTTAGCTCTTTCCATACCCCACAGGAGTACGGACAGTTACATGCGCATCCTACCTATGACCATCGTGTGGGGGAGGTAATCTCCTACGGACCACCTAATTGCCACACCAACCTAACGTATGGGGGTGTTGACACATCCTCTGTTACCCCTGAACCTCCCCTTGGTGTGGTTCCCTTCCAATCTAATTTTTAATACCTGACAAATCGTCGTTTTTCCCTCACCTTCTTGACTCGATGTGCTTATAAAGGTTTTGGTTTTGGTCTTTATGAACAAGGCCAATATACAATCATTCCCATTACTACACGTAAACACAAAGATCGTCATGGTCTTGGATTCTCTAAACCCCCTACACTGAAAACATCGCATATCCATTGTATCCAGGAAGACGATGAAGTCACCCCTTCCGAACCATCATCACCCATTTTGCCATCGTCACCCACAGAGTCGATAAACCCTGAATCTATCCCTCCTAACTTTTTTTTTTCATAAACGCTATCTGCGTGGGTCCTCTCACTTATCAACGCGATAATGAAGACCCATCTTCTCTTCCCCTTCTATATCCAGACATGATCGAAGAGGACTCACCTTGAATTAATGTTGTCGAGTGCCGGGATGACAACTTCATCCTCACTTACCTTGTGCGATAACTCTTATATTCAACGCACCTTGCCATCTGATACTCAAACCATGTTGAATGAGTTGACTATAGAAATCAAAATTCACACCGAGGACGATCCTCACATTGTGAAGATCGGATAATCTCTTACCGCATCAGAACAAACTGCCTTCACTACCTTCCTCCGTGCCCATGAACCAAGCTTTCGCTTGGTCCTACGCTGACATGCCAGGAATTGATCCTGACATTGCTGTCCATAACATTACCCTAAAACCCAATGCCAAACCAGTTAAGCAAAAACTGAGAAAAATGCATCCATGCATTGCCCTCTTGGTCAAAGAAGAGCTTCAACGACTCCTTTCTGTTTCCTTCATCTTACCTATTGACTATCCTCAATGGATCTCTAACATCGTACCTGTTACTAAAGCAACGGGGGACTTCGGATATGTACAAATTTCCGGGACCTTAACCTCGCTTTCCCGAAGGATGACTTCCCCCTCCCAAGTATTGATCAACTTGTTGATCTCACTGCGGGCCATGAGATGCTTTCTCTCATGGATGGCTTCTCGGGATACAATCAAATTTTGGTAGCCCCGGTGATCAACATAAAACTACCTTCATAACTCCTTGGGAACCTTCATTATCATGTCATGTCATGCCATTTGGCCTTAAGAATGCTGGTACGACCTACCAGTGGGCTATGACTTACATATTTCATGACATTATGCACACTATCCTTGAGGATTATGTCGATGATCTTCTTGGCAAATCTAAACATTGCAGTGAACATCTCAATGTTTTAACCATTATTTTCGATCACCTGTTACAATATTGTGTTCACCTTCAACCAAAGAAATGTGTCTTTGGTGTCCTTTCGGGAAAAATTCTTGGTTTTATTGTCTCTTTGCGTGGCATCGAGGTCGATCCAGCTAAAGTCAAAGCTATCCTAGAAATGCCCCCACCTACTAACCTCAAACAGTTACGTAGTTTGCAAGGTAAGCTCCAATCTATCCGGCGTTTCATCTCCCAACTCTCGGATCGATGTCAACCTTTCCATCATCTCCTTAAAAAGGACATTGTCTTTTAATGGAGCGAAGAGTGCCACCAAGCCTTTGAGGCTCTTAAAGCCTATCTCTTGCAACCACCCATGCTTATCCCACCTCAAGACGATCGCCCTTTTTATCTTTACCTTTCTGCCACCAACCATGCTGTAGGA
Source organism: Taxus wallichiana var. yunnanensis (assembly GCA_018340775.1). Lineage (NCBI taxonomy): Eukaryota > Viridiplantae > Streptophyta > Pinopsida > Cupressales > Taxaceae > Taxus > Taxus wallichiana. The sequence goes on from CM031234.1 coordinate 497,690,397, forward strand.
GCCATGCTCGCACATCATGACTCCGAGCATCAAGAACAAGCCATTTATTACATAAGTCGTACTCTCATGGATTACGAGACTAGGTATACACATGTAGAAAAGTTGTGCCTAGCCCTATCATTCGTAGCCACCAAACTCCGACACTACCTCCTGAATCACAAAACTTTTGTCATCACCAACGCGGACCCCATTCATTATATGTATGCCAAACCTCATCTAAACCAATGCATCACCTGATGGCTTATGCTCCTCGCTGACCTCAACCTTGAATTTGTACACTAGAAGTCAATCAAAGGACAAACTATCACAGACCAACTCGCGGAAGCCCCTTTACAGGGAGTAGTTTACCAATTTTAATTTCCCTGACGAACTCATTGCCACTCTTTCACTTAGTGAGGAGTCATATCCAATGACCCTCTTCTTGAATGGATCCAAATGCTAGCACAGCGGTGGAGCCGGCGTTGTTCTCATTCCTCTTAATGCTGAGCCTATGCCTCTTTCATTCCAGCTTGATTTCCCCTATACTAATAATACGTGGAATACTGAGGCTCTTGTTTTAGGTCTCCAGGTTGCGTTACACTTAGGTGTCAAGTCTATTAACATTTTTGACAACTCCCAACTGGTAGTCAATCAAGTTATGGGCATCTACCAATGTAAAAATGAGGAACTTCAAAAGTACAAACATTACGTGGATTCACTTTTGACCTTATTTACTCATTATTCTATCCAAACCATTCTCCGCTCCACTAACAAATTTGCGAACTCATGGCTTGCTTAGCCTCACAAATTCTGCCTCACCAACTCGAATCGACATATTCTTCTTGGTCCAACAACTATTTGCCGATCTTACTCCGCCCCGATGTTTGTATGATAAATAATGTGTCTGCTAATTCACGGGATACAGGTATCACCAATTTCACGACTATCTTACAACCTCTCTTCTCCCACCGACCTTACCGTAATGGAAAACGTGCTTTTCTTAAAAGTGTTTCTTGTTATGTCATCATGGGGGGACTCCTCTATAAACGTGGCTTTGATGGCATCCTCCTTCGATGTCTAACCAGTGCAGAGGTCACCTATACCATCCAACAAGTCCACGACGGTATTTGTGGTGGACATTTTAGTGGCCTTGCCGTGGCCAAATGAATCCTTCACCTAGGCTATTATTGGCCTACTCTTAATAATGACTGCTACAAATATGTTAAGCATTGTGTTATGTGTCAACAACATGCCAACCTTCAACATACTCCTAGCCATCCGCTACAGGTCGCACGAGATCTTTGGCCTTTCTCACAATGGGGTTTAGACCTTATTGGTGAGATTCACCCACCATCTTCACAACGTCACCGTTGGATAATCATAGCAACCGAATATTACACTAAATGGGTGGAAGCCATTCCACTCATTTCAACCAAAAAAGAAAAAATCGTCGAATTCATTAACCATCACATTATCTGTCGTTTTGGCGTTCCTCATCGCCTGATAACAGATAATGGAAAATCTTTCAAAAATAAGTTGTTACAAGACCTTTGTGACAACTTTGGTATCAAACTTAGCTTCTCATCACCTTACTATCCACAAGCAAATGGTCAAGCTAAATCTTCTAATAAAACCCTCACCAAAATCCTCATGAAAGTTGTTAACGATTCTGGAAGCAATTGGCCTGATCACATCCCCTTTGCCCTTTGGGCTTATCGGACTAGCATTCGCACCTCCACTAATGCCACCCCATTCTCTTTGGTATATGGTACCAAGGCTGTCTTGCCTCTCGAAATACAAATACCCTCCCTAAGAATATCTCTTCAGGATATTCTCACCAATGATGATTTCCGCCAAGAGCGGTTAGCCCAATTGGAGCTTCTTGACAAGCGTCGTCTTACAGCTCTTGACCACCTTCAAATCTATCGAAATGCATCAAGCGTGCTTATGATAAGTGACTCCATGAGCGTACCTTTAAGGTTGGTGATCTTGTCCTCAAAGAGAATCAACATGTAACCAAACTAGAAAAGAGAAAACATGGAAAATTTGCTCCTAATTGGATTGGGCCCTACATTATCACTCATACTTACGGATCAAGCACTTACCGTTTAGCTTCACTTAATGGTAAACCTGAGCCTGAACCCCTTAATTCCTTGCATCTTCGACCATTCTACTGTTGAATTTAGTGTTATATCACTTCTTATCTACCTTGCACTCGTCCCTTGAGCTCATTTACTACCTCATACATTTTTGTTCCATGCATCTCAAAATAGAATCAAGCTCACGTGGTTTGGTCATTACCTCCTCTTAAAGATGCCTTCCCCTTTTTAGTCTGGTCCATGACTTAAAAGTATCAAAATAACATGTTCTCAATTGTACACTTATGGGATATTCTTGAGTCAAACTTCCTACAAAACTAGATGCTTCATGCCAAACGGACATCTAGACCTCTAAGTTATACATAGACTGCTCCCTCGAAGGATAGCTATGTGCAAAGTCACTTCTACTATTATAAATAGACTGCTCCCCCGAAGGACAGCTATACACAAAAATTGCATCTGCTACTATAAATAGACTGCTCCCTTGAAGGACAGCTATACAAAGTCAGCCTTTATCAGAAGCTTCTCGTATTGATCAGCTTCGTGAAGACCTCAAGAACAACAAAATACATATCCCCTATGGACTTCCCGCATTAATCAGTCTATATCTAGAAAAATAAAAGCAGTATTCCAAAGCACTTTTGAGTCATGGACTTGTCTATTTAGGTTTGGTTCTCTTTCGTCAGAATAATCACCTTATAATAAGTTCTCTGCACCCCAGCTATACCAGCCACCTCACCTCACCATTCATCAACACAACAAAACTCAAGGGACGTGACGTATATCCAATATATTGTGATAATATGACTCTTTTCACCTATTGACTTCTCGCCTATGCAAGGCACCTAGGGATTCAAGCCCATCCTATGTTAATATATGTGGTTTGTTTAGCTCTTCTCAACTACGGGACACTTCTACCTCTTTTACTCGACTCTAGGGTTATGTGTTGACCTTAATCAGGACACGGTTCCCTACTACTTGGGTAAGCTAACTTTCGTTTCACCAATCTCCCTTTCTCACCACACCGCCAATACCCTCCTTTGCTAAATAGCCTTTTTTGACTTCATTGGCCACATTCACGGCCGCACCCAACCAACCAGGCCTTTCCCAAGGCCGCACCCAACCAACCAGGCCCGACCCAAGGCGCGAACCAACTAATCAGGCCCAACCCAAGGCGCGACCAACCATTTGGCCCAACCCAAGGCGCAACCAACTAATCGGCCCGACTGACCCGAGGCCGCAACCAACCATTTGCCCGACCCAAGGCGCGACCACCCATTTGGCCCGACCCAAGGCAGAACCAACCAATCAGGCCCGACCCAAGGCCACACCAACCATTTGGCTCCGGCCCAAGGCAGAACCAACCAATCAGGGCGACCCTAAGGCCAGAACCAACCATTTGGCCCATTTCACAACCTAACCTCATTACCTAAACCTTACACAATTATTTATTAATTACCTCATAATTGATAAATCCACATCGCCTTACCTACCACCTCACTTGGCCACCTCACCATGACCTAGCCCTAACCTAAACTAACCTAATTAGGACCCATGACTTGGTCTAGACTCACATCCATAACTAATGCCTCCTTACTCGCACCCAAAGCCGACCTTCTAGCCACTTGACCAAGCCCTTGGCCCGATCCCTCGGGAGAAAAACGGGGAAGGTGGGCTATTTTACTAAAAATAGCCTACTTTTTCCTAACCGATGCGGTTCTACTACGACCGCGCCGTCGGTTACGCAACCGCCATCGGTTCCCTGTAAATGGGCTTCCCAAGCCATAACAACGGATCGGAATTTCATTTTGAGAGATCAGTCAAAGGATTTCGGGATCAAGCGAGGGCATTGCGAACGAGGAACAGAGTCCAGATCTTCACTTGATCAAGCGAGAGCGAGTGAAAATATTAGACGTGTTTACAGCAAAGGAGATCAACTGGCACCTTCATCAAATCCAGTAAGTTACATCTTGCATGTCCTCCATTATAACATTTCTTATGCTTTTGGAATTACAGTCCTCCCAAATCCGTTTCTGGATCCATTATCCAACGTACCATTGCCTCTAGCTGTCATTCTTTTGTTTCTAACCATCCCATTTCCTAAAAACTATCCAAAAACCAGCCATTACAAACACCACAACCAGCCCAGAAGATCCTAGAACCCACCGGTATCGGTTATCAGTAACCGGCATCGGTTATAGGTAACCGGCATCGGTTCCTTTGATCAAAAACCAGGAAAAACAGCCTTTCCCCTACCCAGTTCAGCCAAGCAATTTAATTGATATTTTACAGTCTTTTGTGTTAATTCACGTTAGCGAGAAGCCGACCACCTTGAAAGGAAGTTTTACATTTCTGGCCCAAGGCGATTTCCTCATTTATTGTTTAATCAAATCTTGTGGTCTTGTGTTCTTATTTGCGGTAGTCCTTCCCGGACAAAAAGGAGTTCTCCATGATCAACTTTGATCTTTCTCTCTGATGCGCACATCATCTCGACATTCTACAGGTATTCCTCCTAACCCTAACCTTATCTGTTTCTATAAGGAACGAAGCATTTTCCGAGTGAAACATTTTGGCACGCCCGGTGGGACCCATTTTGGGTTTCTGTCTCTTGCTTATTTTCATTTTAGGAAGCATATTTGTTGTTGCTGTTTTTGTTATATATTTAGTAAAGATTTTGTCTTGCTTTCCTGGTTTCGCATTAGTGAAAGTCATCTCTCTTGCTTCATCGAATATAATTTTCGATTTGGATATAAAACACGTGCATTGCATTCCTGCTTGTTGTTCTCCAATTCTAGTGAACATAGATTAAGTAACAGGTCGTACACGTGGGGGTGATATCCACGGTATTGACAGGAAATTAACCTTAGTTTCACTGCACAACACATACCGAATCACTTCACAATTAACACAACAGCTCAAACATCCCCCCTTTTCCGCGGTATTCCTCCGCCCGATTGAGGTAACCTTATAAGCCAAAACAAACTTGACATTTCCCCTAGGTCTTGTTGTTTAGGATTCTGACATCATCTTACGTCTAAAGGCATAAGCCCACGATAACTAAAATTAACCCTAGGGTTAGTCTCTAGATTTGCGTGTGCCTCTTGCTTGTTTTCAAATCCTGTTTTCTCTGTCATACTTTGTCTTCTGTGATCAATAAGTTGCTAAACATACTCAACATTACTAAAATCAAATCAGCAGCCTTTTATATCTTCTTATCCTAGACTTTTGACACCGCCATCGGTTAAGGGACCGACGTCGTTTGATCTGTGACCGACACCGGTTACTAAACCGATATCGGTTACTGTCTTCATCAGCCCCTGACAAACCAGCAGCTTGCCAAATTCACCATTCAGAGGTTGTTTTTGTTCTTGATAGATTGAAACTTTCCTGTGTGTTCTAGTCTATGGTTGTCATCACTCGGAAGCAAGCCGCCGCCATGGTTTCACATGCCTGCTCTGTGTCTTTGCCTGAATCACCCCCTTCACATTCTATAGGGAACCCTACGGACACCAGTGAGATCCCCCAAATTCCTGTAGGAGACAAGGACTTTGCCAAATTTCTGGATGCTAATCCCAGTGATTTGTCTGATACTATTTGTCTCATACCCACGACCGTAAACGCGATGGTCGGCTCCTTATGGGCATGCCTATTAGTATAGCTGCTCATTTAGCTCCTACTCCTCCACGATAACAATACCTTACTTCTGCATCACTAGCCCCGTCTCCCAATCCGGCAGCCTTTCAGAGGTTCATACGACCCCGATTAGCTTTCCTTTGGTTAACCTGGGGCCCCACGTATCGCTACCACCAACTGCCCCTATCTCATCTCTCTTTCAGACCACTCCATTCATGACTTACTCTCTGCCACCTATTCAAACGAGCTTTCCTTCTCAAGCTCCGCCTACCTTTTCATTCCCATACACGTATCCAGTAACCTCAACACCTTATATGGGACATCCCTATTCTGTGGCACCATCATCTCATCCAACCACAGATTTCATCAAGCAAATGATGGACAAAATGCAAAACCTGGAGGCTTCCGTTTCAGGAAGTCGTAGCGCCTTGACATACGAGCAAGTTTGTCGGGAGCCCATTCACCCTTCTGTCCCCCTTCATTCATATCCTCCTCAATGGGAGTTGCCAAAGTTTACTCGTTTTAACAGTAAAGAGGATCCTCAACAACACTTGCGATCATTTAGACATGCTTGTTATTTGATTGCCCATGATGATGCCTTGTTACTCCGCACCTTTCCCATGTCCTTATCAGGGCCTGCCTTGGAGTGGTACAGTGCTTTAACCCAGCACTCAATCTTCTCTTTTAACCAACTAGCCCAATCTTTCTTGGATCATTTCTCCATTAACATTGCCAAGAAAGTATCTATCACTGACCTCTATGCCATCCGACAATTCGAAGGCAGATCTATCGCAGATTTCGTTGGACGATGGCGGGGCCTTATCGACCAACTTACGTATGCCTTGCCTCAAAGCCGAACTTATCGAGGCTGTTTACGCGGGCCTGCGCTAAGCACATCTCCCCTACCCTCCAAATTCAAACTTTCCGTACATTCGACGAGGCCTTTACTATGGCTCGAAAATTAGAAATTCGAGCCTTAGAGGAAGAGAAATTGCGGTTGCGCAACAAGAACTCCACTTTCCGAACTCCTGATTCTACCAATAAACCAAATACCACCACTCCTCACGCGTCCACCTCTTCTAAATCAAAGGAGCTGTCCACGCGGTGATGGTCAAATCCCACCACCGTCGATACTCCACCAAAAACCACCTATAAATACAAAGCCGAACCCATCAGCTACACTCCCTTGGGAGAAACCTATGGTGTGATATTGGAGAAATTGCTCAAAGCTGGGGCTATCACCTTGCCCCCTGTTAAACCTCACTCCGGGTTTGACTCCACCTTGCAATACCTTCTGGTACAAAGAAAATGACTTTTGTAACTTTCACGCGTAAAGGACATAGTCATGAAAACTGCAAGATGTTGAAAAACATAGTGCGGGAAATGGTTGTGCGGGGGATATAACACTCGATAATCCTAACGCCCTGTAACCGAAATCTGAAAATTTTCAACAAGCCATTCCCGAATCACTCGTCCAGCGACAACGTGAACCAAGATATCTTAGGCGAGGAGAGTGTTCATGAGATCCATGCGATCTTCGATTCTCGGCCAAAAGCCTCTATCGAGAAAATTTTGAATCGAGACCTCTTCACTAACACGGGGCCGAACCTCCTTTACCACCATCAAGCCAAAGCGAAATCGTTCCTTTACCCATAGAAGAGTTAACGCCCGGGCTTCCCTTCCCATCAATGAGTCTTCTTACACCACATCCCTCTGAGGCGTGAGGCGGATCTTTATCTAATTTATCTATTTCCCAAACGTCCCCTTCTACCACTCTTGCTACACACAGAGGAAGGCTCACCACTCCTTTTGACATCCTTAGGCGAGAAATCTCTTACACTAACATCACCACATTCTTTTAACATGACGAGATCTCCTCGAACACGCCCTCCTACCTATTAGTCCCTCATCGCCTAAATCTTTTCAACAACAACGGTTGACCTCCCAACATCTATTGATACGATGCCTCATCTGCCTCTGTGTCACACCCATGATGGATGGAATTACAACTCACTTTTCTTCCGTACCAAAATTACAAATCACACACAGGCTTTGTCATTCCACGAGAAGATAGACGGGCCCTATGGGAGCGTTTGAGTACCCCTTTTTCTACTCAAATGAAATGGTGATCTGATGTCTCCACCATCTACCCGAAGTGCTTACAGAAGCTTAAAATGCCCCTGTTCTCGCCTTCACCCCCCTCACCTCTACCAAATGCCCCGTCCACTTCTATCAACTTAACCAGATCTTCCCCTACGCTTGGGACCTCACCATGCCCAATCGACACACACCGCTAAGCGACTCGATCTATCCAAAAATAAATCCGTTCCGCCACCTAGGAGACGAATGCAATCCGGGCCTCTATCACAATTAAAACCTTCATCGTCACACCCACCTTCCATATTGGGACCTCATCCCTCCACATTACACCAATATATCATACCTCCGTTGTTTTACTGCAAAAGCGACCTCGCCTTCTACACCTATCTGAGAGATCAAAGGTATCACAACATCGTTACCCGCGTATCCGGTCCACTATCAACCCTAAACCAATCCCATCATCAAAGGATTTATTTTACATCACTCCCCTTTCTCCGTGGTTGTTTCCCTTACCACGCCATCTGTAGCCTCATCATCTAACCAGCTGAACGTAACTTCTATGTCCAAGAAACCACGTTTAGTGAAAAACATGTGTCAGCACCCCTCGGCTAAACCATCACCCATACGAACTAAACACGCCCAAACATTACCACAACCCACACAATCAATACCCTCATCCTCTTCCGATTTTGACCCACTCAAAGGATCTTACGCCAAAATCCTTGCTATGTTGGTGGAGAATGCGACCATTTCCCTACCTCCACTTAGACCTTATGACCCGTCTAAACCCCGACCTATGGGTTACGATGAGTCTAAAATCTGCGCTTATCACCGCACACCAGGACATGATGTGGAGGGATGCAAAGCTCTAAAAACCCTCCTTCGTCAGTCACCTCTCCCGGATAGACAGATTAAGAAAGACAACTTACGAAGGGAGAGACCTCTAGCGTCAATTCCCTCTACTATATCATCTATCCCCGCCTCACCAAGATCTATCATTATTACAACCCCACCTCTTGAAGACCATGAATTATCCCACCATCTTCCTCATCTCGGATCTACGAGATTAATATGATTAGTGTCATTACTCGAGACGAGAAAAACAATGGGAAAGCGAAAAAAACACACTGCGGCATCTCTTTCTCCTTGACCATCCCAATTACACCACCACCTAAAGTGGTTATTCGCGGACCCGCCTATCCGTCTCTAATGGAGTTGCCCACCGAACCATGATCAAACGGCTTCATCATCGCAGTAAAAATGACACTATATGATCTCATTGGACTTACGAATCTCATCGACAAGCTCTCGTTGAGATCCTTGAGGATAGAGGTTTTACCCAACGAAACCCTGCCCGTTGCCTCCATTCTAACACCTAATCACGTTGCCTCTCTCACCAAACAATCCATCTCCCCCACCACTTCTGTCTCAAAACAACAAGCCGCTGCGGTTAGTTTCTCGGAAGATGAAATTATCGACTTTGGTGCGAGAACCACGACCTGCCCCTTTTCATTTCCGCTTACGTCCGAGACATTCGAGTACGTCGGGTTATGATTGACGGGGGCGCTAGCCTAAACATCATCTCTTCAAAAGCCTTCCAACAAATGAACATCCCTTCTAGTTGCATGTGTGCCAACCCCATCATGTTGCGATCATTCAATGACGCTATTACTTCTACCTTAGGCACCGTGATCCTCAACATTCGCGTAGGCCCACGTACTTTGCCCGAACTCTTCTATGTCCTTGAAGGAGAGTTCCAATATAATATATTGCTGGGTCGTCCTTGGATTCGAGCCATGGGATGCGTTCCCTCAACATTACATCGATGCATAAAATTTGAGTACGAGGGGAAGTCCTACACTGTAAAAGCTGATCCTCCCCCCTTCAAAACTTGCAATATGTTATACCGCCCAAACGATGTGCTTATACCAATTAAGACACCCATACATTCAACCCAACCATCCTCTTGAATGTACCTCAACCATCCACCTCAAGCTGCACCTCGCCTTGGTGATGAAACCACCATCGCACAAACCACTTCTCTTCCCATGACTAACATCCCAACCTCAGGCCCCTTAGTAGATGTTTTCATCGCCTCACCATTTTGAAAGTACCGCTTTATATAACGTTAGTTCTTTCCCTACCCGCGAGAGTACGGACAATTACATGCGCATCCCACCTACGACCGTCGCGTGGGGGAGGTAATCTCTTACGGACCACCCCATTGCCGCACTAACCTAACGTATGGGGGTGTTGACACATCCTCCATTACCCCTGAACCTCCTCTTGGTGTGGTTCCCTTCCAATCCGATTTTCAATACTTGACAAATCGTCGTTTCGCCCTCACCTTCTTGACTCATTGTGCGTGGAAAGGCTTTGGTTTTGGCCTTTACGAACAAGGCCGACATACACTCATTCCCGTGACCACACGCAAACATAATGATCGCAGTGGTCTCGGTTTTTCCGAAACACCTACACAAGAGACACCTCCTGTCAGCTGTATCTTGGAAGAGGAAGACGTTGCCCCTACCGAAACATCATCACCTACTTTGCCATCATCACCCACAGAATCGATGGACCCTGAATCTATCCCTCCTAACTTTTTTTTTTCATAAATGCTATCTTCATAGGTCCTCTCACTTATCAACGCGATAATGAGGACCCATCTTCTCTTCCCCTTCTGTATCCAGACATGATCGAAGAGGATTCGCCTTTGATTAATGTTGTTGAATGCCAGGATGACGACTCCATACTCACTTACCTGGGCGCGGATGATTCTTATATTCAACGCGCCCTACCATCTGAAACCCAAACTATGCTGAATGAATCTACTATAGAAATCAACATCCACACGGAGGAAGATCCTCACATAGTGAAGATTGGACAATCCCTTAACACATCAGAACAAGCCGCCTTTACTACCTTTCTCTGTGCTCGCAACCAAGCGTTCGCATGGTCTTACGCTGACATGCCAGGAATTGATCCTACCATTGCCGTCCATAACATCACCCTAAACCCCGATTCCAAACCAGTCAAACAGAAATTGAGAAAAATGCATCCACGCATTGCTCTCTTGGTCAAAGAGGAACTCCAACGACTCCTTTCTGTTTCCTTCATTCTGCCTATTGACTATCCTCAATGGATTTCTAACATCGTACCTGTCACGAAAGCGACGGGGGGACTTCGGATATGCACGGATTTCGGGATCTTAACCTCGCTTGCCCTAAGGATGACTTCCCCCTCCCAAGTATTGATCAACTTGTTGATCTCACTGCGGGTCATGAAATGCTTTCTCTCATGGATGGCTTTTCAGGATACAACCAAATTTTGGTTGCCCCTGCCGATCAACACAAGACTGCCTTCATAACTCCTTGGGGAACCTTTTGTTATCGTGTCATGCCATTTGGCCTTAAGAATGCTGGTGCTACCTATCAGCGGGCTATGACCTACATTTTTCATGACATTATGCACACTATCCTTGAAGACTATGTCGACGATCTTCTCGGCAAGTCTAAACATCGTAGTGAACATCTCGATGTTTTAACCATTATTTTTGATGCTTTGTTACAATATTCATCCGCCTTGACCAGAAGAAATGTGTTTTTGGTGTTCTTTGGAAAACTTCTTGGCTTTATCGTCTCTTTGCGTGGCATTGAGGTCGATCCATCGAAAGTCAAAGCTATCCTAGAAATGCCCCCACCCAAAATCTCAAACAATTGCGTAGTTTACAAGGTAAGCTCGATCTATCCGACGTTTCATCTCCCAACTCTCGGATCGGTGTCAACCTTTCCATCACCTCCTTAAAAAGGATATTGCATTCCAATGGAGCGAAGAATGTCACCAAGCCTTGAAGCTCTCAAATCTTATCTCTTCTGACCACCGTGCTTATCCCACCCCAAGACAACCGCCCTTTCTACCTTTACCTTTCCGCCACCGACCACGCTTTGTAGGAGCCATGCTTGCACATCGTGACTCACGAGAATCACGAACAAGCCGTTTATTATATAAGTCGTACTTTGGTGGACTATGAGACTAGGTACACACATGTAGAAAAATTGTGCCTTGCCCTATCATTCGTTGCCACCAAACTCGACACTACCTTCTAAATCACAAGACTTTCGTCATCACCAATCTGAGACCCCATCCATTACATGTCGCCAAACCTCATCGAACCAACGCATTGCTAGATGGCTCATGCTTCTCGCCGACCTCGACCTTGAGTTTATCCACCAGAAATCAATCAAAGGACAAACCATCGCGACCACTTGCGGGCGCTCTGTCAGGAAACAATTTACCAATTTCACATTTCCCGAACTCAACTCATCGCTACTCTTTCCCTCACGGAGGAGTCGTACCCAATGACCCTCTTCTTCGATGGATCTAAATGCCAGCGCGGCGGAGGAGCCGGCGTTGTTCTCATTCCTCTCAACGCTGAACCTATGCCTCTTTCATTCCGACTTGATTTCCCTTGCACTAATAATACAGCGGAATACGAGGCCCTTGTTCTAGGTCTCCAAGTTGCGTTACACTTAGGTATCAAATCTATCAACATTTTTGGCGACTCTCAATTGGTAGTCAATCAAGTTATGGGCGTCTACCAATGCAAAAACGAGGAACTTCAAAAATACAAACACTACGTGGATTCACTTCTAGCTTTATTTACCCACTATTCTATACAAACCATTCCCCGCTCCACTAACAAATTTGCGGATACTATGGCTTGTTTAGCCTCATGCAAATTCCACTTGCGCCCATGTTGACTCTGAATTATTCGTCGTGGTCCAACAACTTTTGCCCCATCTATTCACCCCGGTAGTTTGTATGATAAATACGTGTCTACTAATTCACGGGATACAGTACCACCAATTCCACGACTACCTTACAATCTCCGTCCTCCCACCTGACCTTACTAGTAACGGCAAACGTGCTTTTCTTAAAAGTGTTTTGCGTTATGTTGTCATGGGGGGACTCCTCTATAAACGTGGCTTTGATGGTATCCTCCTTCGCTGTCTAACTGGCGTGGAGGCCACTCATACCATTCAACAGGTCCATGACGGTATTTGTGGTGGACATTTTAGCGGCCTTGCCGTGGCCAAACGAATCCTTCGCCTTGGTTATTATTGGCCTACTCTCGATAACATTTAGCTTTCGAATATGTTAAGCGTTGTGTTATGTGTCGACAACATGCCACCTTGACATACTCCTAGCCACCCGCTCCAGATCGCTCGAGATCTTTGGCCTTTCTCACAATGGGGTTTAGACCTTATTGGTGAGATTCACCCAACCTCTTCACAACGTCACCGTTGGATACTCACAGCGACCGAATATTATACAAAATGGGTGGAGGCTATTCCACTCATTTCAATCAAAAAAGAAAAAATTGTCGAGTTCATTAACCACCACATTATCTGTCGTTTTGGTGTTCCTCACCGCCTGATAACAGATAATGGAAAATCTTTCAAAAACAAGTTGTTGCGAGACCTTTGTGACAACTTTGGTATCAAACTTAGTTTCTCATCACCTTACTATCCACAAGCCAATGGGCAAGCCGAGTCTTCTAATAAAACACTAACCAAAATCCTCATGAAAGTTGTCAATGAATCTGGAAGAAATTGGCACGATCACATTCCCTTTGCCCTTTGGGCTTATCGTACTAGCATCCGTACTTCTACTAATGCCACACCTTTTTCTTTGGTATACGGCACCGAGGCTGTTTTGCCTCTCGAAATACAAATACCCTCCCTTGAATATCTCTTGGGATATTCTCACCAGCGATGATTTCCGCCAGGCGGTTAGCCCAGTGGAGCTTCTTGTGACGCCGTCTTACGGCTCTTGATCACCTTCAAATCTATCAAAAACGCATTAAACGTGCTTATGATAAGCGACTTCATGGCGTACCTTTAAGATTGGTGATCTTGTTCTCAAAGAGAATCAATCATGTAACCAAACTAGAAAAGAGCAAGCGTGGAAAATTTGCTCCCGATTGGATCGGGCCTTATATAATCACTCATACCTATGGATCTGGTACTTATCGTTTAGCTTAAGCAATGGTAAACTGAGCTGAACCCCTAATGCCTTGCATCTTCGACCATTCTCTTGTTGAAATTAGTATTATATCACTTCTTATCTACACAATGCGCTCGTCCCTTGAGCTCACTTACCACTACATACACCCTGTTTCCTACACTTCATAATAACAATCAGGCTCACATAGTTTGATCCTCACCTCCCCTTGATGATGTCTTCCCCTTTTTAGTCTAGTCCATGACTTCAAAGTATTAAAATAAGCCGTATTCTTAAGGATTTTCTTGAGTCAAACTTCCTACTAACTAGATGCTTCATGAATGAACATCTAGTCATTTAAATTAAATATAGACTGCTCCCTCGAAGGACAGCTATATGCCGAATTATTGCCGCTATTATATATAGACTGCTCCCCCGAAGGACAGCTATGCATTACAATTATATCTGCTACTATAAATAGACTGCTCCCTCGAAGGACAATATACACGATCGACCTTTATCGAAGCTTCTCGCATTGATCGACCGTGAAGACCTCAAGAATAAAACAATCAATATCCTGGTAGACTTCCGCATCGATCGATCTATATTGATAAAATAAAAGCCTCATTCAGAAGAACTTTTGAGTCATGGACTTGTCTATTTAGGGTAGGTTCTCTTTCGTCAGAGCACTCACTTTGTAATAAGTTCTGCGTACCTCAGTTATATCATCCACCTCACCTCACCATTTGTTCCAACTCAAGGGACGTAACGTACACCCGATATATTGTGATCATACAACTCTTTTCACCTATTGACTTCTCGTCTATGCACGGTACCTAGGGCTTCAAGCTCATTCTACGTTGTGTGGTTTGTTTAGCTCTTTTCACCTACGGAGCACTCTTTCCGCTTTGCCTCGCATCTAGGATTGTGTGTTGATCTTAATCAGGACATGGTTCCCTTCTACTTGGGTAGGCTAACTTTCACTTCCCTTATACCTTTTACAACATCACCAATTCATTACCGACACCAACAACCTTACCTTACCAATATTAATATCAATATTCTTACCAACCAACCAATTGCCTAAACCGTACCAAATTGCCTGAATTCGCCTCTCCCTGATCCTAAGGGAGAACTACATCGGTCTGAGGCCCTTCCTTGCTTTGTGCAATGGGCTATGTAGGCAGCACTTCGGAGACATGGGGTCTCCCAAGGTTAGCTCGACCATCCCCTACCATAACCTATCTTGTGCGGTGAATATAAATATTTTTGTGTATTTTTATTTTAATCACATTTCTCTTTATCCTTTTTGAAACACCGAAAATCAAAACAAACATTCTTATTATTATCATAACTCAAATCAACATACATATTCAGTTTTATTTAGATGTTAAACAAATACATCTTCTCTATCATCGACACGCAGGTCGGCATCCTTATTTATTCTTATACCTCGCTAACATGTACTCAGACCATCACAACTCATCCCGAACTAGGTGATGATCGTGATCGTCGACCCCTCTCGCCGGGCCTCTCTGTCCTCAAAGGTACCGCGGCTATTGGTACCGCCCACTGATCTGCCAATCTCTCCTGTAACATATGAATACGCCCTCTCGCATGGAGAACTCCAGCCTCTAGTCTCGCCGCCCGTGACTCATGACCACTAACATCCTCTTGTCTCATTCACTGCGTTTGGAGCTGCTTTGAACCAAGCGCTGCTGAGACGAATCCCTCTCTGCTGTAATCACCGCTGTGTCAGGGCGCTCACGTACACCTCGCAGTTCTGCTACCCACCATAATCTATAGGCCTCTGTCATTCCTGCATCCATTACCCTGCGATCGGCTGCTATCTCCTCAGGCCCTTCTGGAGGTGTTGGCCGGGGTGGTGAGAATCTGCCTCGGCATCGATCCTCATATATGGTCTATAAGCTGTGGTATGTCCTGCACAAATCCAAATTGTCGCCGCACGCGATCTATAGGAATCCTCTCATATTCACCTGGCCTGTGCCCCGCGATCCACCTCAATCGCTCTACACCTCTCAACTCCTCAGCTATGTTCTCGGTTACCATATAGTTCCGTAGGGCCTCAGCCAGATATCCGCAACCGTCGACCTCTCCCATACACTGCTGTAATACTCAATGTCACCGGCACGGCTTTGAGATCTTGCCTCTTGTTACATGCGGACCCATCGTCGGAATCCCAACCTCTGTACTCCGGTCTCTCCTGCCTGGATGGATCGGCCTATTGGTCGCACACAAACAATGTGCTCATAGGCCCAACGAGTGTAATAAGTATGCGCATCAACGTTGTCTGTGACTTCGCCTCTGAAGCCCATAAACCCCTGTATAGCTCAGCCAAATATGCGGGTGCCCAGCAAAAGTCACATTCCTTTCTATCATCTCCCAATAACACCCATCATGCCTTTGGAAATCTTCCCCCTTCTGCCCTTGGTAACGCATAATACCCTACCGCCATCAATAAAATCACTGCTAACCTTGTCTCCTCAGGGTGTCTTTGCATACATTACCCCATATGTGAATGACAAACCTCGCTGTGTTAAGTCTCGTGCGTATGGACCAAATCTTATATTATCGCTCCCAGCCCCGCGCTAGGTAGTGCACGATAAAGCTGGTTCTCCTGTAATAGGGAGTCTCAAAATCCGAAACACATCTTCCAAAGTTACTGTCATTTCACCTGTTGGCAGATAGAAGGTATTTGTCTCAGGATTCCATCTCTCAATCAGCGCCTGTAACATACCATGGTTACGTGCGATTCGTGAATAATAGCAGTTCCACTTAACCCCAAGCGATTTATCAATGTCCATTCGGTGGTGTTACATCCGCTCGGATTAGCGACAACAACGTGGCATGCGCTATCATTCATCCTCAACCACATCTCTGCTGCATCGCCAAAGCGACAAACAACCATTCAATCCATTAGGGTCTTTTTCAAACATTACGGAAATTTCTCCGATGCTTAGATGCGGTTATACGTAACCGATATCGGTTGAATAACGATACCGGTTCTCCCTAACATTCTGGTCCTTTATCGATTTTATACACCTTCCTAAAAACAACCACCTACGACAATAATTTGCTCGTTTATTCGTTTTATACATATAAACATACACGGAACCCCGATTGCCTACCTGTAACACTTAGCTCACTGCTGACCCTTGTTATCATGTTTTCTTTCTCATATCTACCCACCTACTCTCCCCCATCTTATTCACGAAACATGCAGTGATCAAATCACAAACAAAACAATACCTCTTGGGTTGCAGCAGCTTGAGGTGGCCCTTGTCTTCCCTCATGTCCTTGCTGCTGAATGCTTCTCCTCGTTCTGCCATGATCACCACCCTTTTCAACTTTGTCTTTCTGCCTTGAACCTCGGATCACATTTACTTTCCTTGTCTCTTTTCTCCTTCTCACCCAAATCTCTCATGCAAATACATGTCTCAGTCGTCAAAAAGCGTCGCGTTCGCGTATTTAACCTCTTGCATGGCTCTAAAATTAAAACTTAAGTTGCCACCCTAGCTTTTCTATTTTTAGAAAAGCTCATACCTAAATAACCGGTATCGGTTATTTAACCGATATCGGTCTATGAGCTACCGATATCGGTTCCTAACCGATATCGGTTACACACCTTCCTTTTTGAAACAGGGTTCTTTTCTTCATTTCTCCTCTAAATTTTTGTCGCGCCCGCCTCTTTGCCTGCATAAACAACACAATTTACCACATTTTGTTCATCCACCACACATAGCATTACAATTTCATCAACATCATTTATTTTATAAATACACAAACCATCACTACGAATACCAAAAACTATCAATCTATACATCATTTGGATCCACTCATCGATTACATATATCACCTTTGTCACAAAACCACCAATTTATCACATAACACGACATTCATATATACGCACAAACAAACAAAAACATCAGCATCATCTATCTATCAACATGTCAATTAAACTCATCACACATTCTATATATTATTACGATACCATTAACCACATATTTCAACACATTTTAAACACGGCATGTGGATCAAAACATCGTCTCTATATATATACAAATTTTCAAAAATACAATGTGCCCTACATCGGGGCCTCTGTGATCTCATAACATACCAAAGCCGGCACGCGAGGCGCATGATCCCTACCAAAAATCTCGGCTCGACTCGCGGGCCGGTCTCTCATATAAAAAATATACTCGGCTCGCGGCGGTATCAAATATCTGACCCGTACTCGGCTCGCGAGCGGTATATAATAAATAAATGAATCAATCAATGAATAAATGTCGGCACGCGAGGCCTCTATCAATCTGACCGGTTCGCGAGACCGGTGCCGTGTCCTATACAAAAAACCATGTCGGGGATCTATCAGCTCTCCCCACCGCCCTCGGCACCTCTCCCCGCTGGTCCCTGTGGTGCCTCTCGCCTCCTGCCCGTCACGGACACGCCGGCTGTGGCTGCCCCTCCCTGAGATCTCTGGGCATGCGAGGTCTGCTACGCCTATCTTGTTGCATCGCACTGATACTCGACTCCGGTACTATCAAGAATATCCTGATAATAACGGGCCTCTGCTCTAACCTCCATATAACGATCTCGCGCCACTGAAGGAACTGGGGCTGGTCCCCTGGCACCTAACACCAATATCCCCGAGCTGTACTGCTGCTTTGTGGTGTTGGTGGAGAGTCTTTGCTGTGCTGTGCACCTGCTGTGGCCGTGGTGGTATATCTGGGGCTTTGTGGTTTGTCTTTTACGCTTTTCTTTGATGCACTTTGCTGTGCACATACTGCACTGCTTTGTGGGTGTCTTCTTCTGGTGGTGGTCTTTGCTGTGCTGTGCACACTGAGCTGGGCTAGCTGCCCCTGTAAGACCCCTATCACGTACTGCGTGACACCAGTCCTGTAATAAACTGCACTGCCCCCGGAGCTGATCTCTCTCTGCGATGCTTCTGCGGCCAAGTCTGGCTGCGCGGCGGTGTCTATCCTCATTTGCTCTCTGCCCGACCCCACCATACCTGTATGCTCCGTGCACCGGCATCATCCACACCCTCACTGCTTTGGTCTCTCAGCTACCCGGTCACGGATCCCAGGGTGTGGCGGCTGGCGGTGGGGCCTCTACATCATCCCTCTGTCTTGAGGGGAAGGGAGGTGGCTCGTCTGTCGCGGCCCCATCTTCTGCGTACCCTCTCTGGGGTATCAGCTCGTACTCTCCGGCCTCCGTCCTGCTTTATCCGAATGTATCTTGGATCGGGGCACGGTGTCTGTGGGCTCCTCTGCCCGGTGGTGACCTCTGTAGGGTCTCCATATAATGTCTCTTCTTTGTAAGGCCCTCTAGCATATGTCATAGTAGGCCACATCCCGACTGCAGCAACAATTTTGCTCGTGGTGGCCCACGACCCCCGACCACCTCGAAATCCATATCGGTATACAACACTGTGGCCACAGGCTGCTTTGGGGTAGCCCTCTGGGCACGATGCATACGATGTGCTCGTATGCCCCACCAGATCTGACAAAAATGTAGAACAAATACCAAATCGCCTCCTCGTGATAGCCCCATAACTCCTGTATAATTGCACCGGATACTGCTTTGGTGCCCATGCAACAGTGTGCTCCTCCACCATCTCCAGTAGCACCCCCATCAATGCCCGTGGGAAGCGGCCTCCCTCTGAATCCGGGAGGGCGAAGCAGGTGATCCCTATCATCATCAACACGGCAAGCCGTGTCTCATGTCTGTGTGCGCGGTACATGTCACCATATCCAATGCTCGTGCTATGATATGTAAGAAGCGCGGCTGCATCCCCAAAAACCTGCAGTATGCTATCCATGGCAGTCTCTGAATCTACCTGGAAAATGGCCTCTCCCTCGATCGGTAGCCGCAGGATGCGATACACATCCTCTAATGTGACGGTCATCTCCCGGTCGGCGAGATGGAACACATTGGCCGCGGATCCCATCTCTCGATGAGGGCGACCATCAGTTGTGATCTCTGTCTCGCTCTGTACCTCTGGACCCACTTGAAGTCCCACCTCGCGCGTGATGGCCCAATGCGCGCGAGATATGTGTGGCCTCATCCGACTCATAGTGGAGGCATCCTATCACGCATCGTCAGCTGGCGCGTGCTGCAAAACCAACCCACATTCTTAGACCCACTCTTTATTATAACACCTACTTTACCATCTAAACCCCCTTTTGTAACACCCAAAATCTAACCCCACCCACCCTTCTCCACCCTAAACCCTAAACCCTAAACCCCACCCCACCCCAAACCCTGACCCACGCCACCCAACCCACCTTGAAACCTAAACCCTAAACCCTAAACCCACACCCCAACACGACACGCCACCCAACCCACCTTCAAAACCTAAACCCTAAACTCTAAACCCACACCCCAACCCGCCACCCCTTGACCCACCTTGACCTAAACCTAAACTCTAAACCCCACCCCAACACGCCACCCACCCACCTTCAACCTAAACCCTAAACCTAAACCCAGCTAAACCCACCTTCCAGCCTAAACCCTAAACTCAAACCCCACCCCACCCACGCCACCCCACCTAAACCCCTAAACCCTAAACTCTAAACCCCACCCCAACCCCCACCCCCACCCACTGACCCTTGAGCCTAAACTCTAAACCCCAAACCCTAAACTCTCTAAACCCCACCCCCACCTGCTACCCAACCCACCTTGAACTTAAACCTAAACTCTAAACCCAATCCCATCCCACTCCACCCTCAGCCTCCCCCACCGTCTGGCCGATCTGTGCCGTGCTGGTGGCCCCCAAATCAAACTCACCCTATGCTTTTGCGACCGATGCTGGTCGCTGCCTTTAACCGACATCGGTCATTTGTCTCTGCCCAGACAGACCCCATGTGCCCCCAAAACCATTTTTCACCTATTTTTACCCATCTACCCACCCAAACACCCCCAAATTTTACACACCTAGCCACCTTAGCCTATCTAACCTATCTACCCTCTCCCTTTCTCGAATTACCTCCATTTACCCATTATTTCCTCTGAAATACCAATTCTACCCAAATCCCAAAAACAAACATAACTCAACCAAATCACCAAATTAAAGAGTTTAGAACCTACTGCGGTGCGACGACACGTCGTCGTGGTGGGATGAGTGGTGGCGGTCCAGGCTGGTCCGGCTCCTCCGGCTCCTCTGCTGTGCCATGGCTCCAATCACGATCTGCTGGGTCCCGGCCATCACTGCTTGCCTCCTCAACTATTCGGGCCCCTATCAACTCTCTCTCATTGATCAAATAGCTCCACCTCACTCAATACCCCTCGAATCAACTCTCCACGTCGAGACAAGTCAATTTGGATTACAAATAACAAAAAGTGACAATGACGGGCCGTATTTTTTCTTTTTATAGGTTTTCGACCTTAGCAGATGTCGGTTTCTTTTTTGCCTAAGAAACCGGTATCGGTCCCTTAACGATATCGGTCATGCGGAATCGACATCGGTTCGATACCCAACTTTCACCCCATTCTTTGCCCTTATTTACTCCTTGCCTCTTTTTCACCAATATCGCCTCTGTCCACCTTTCTTTGCACAACATTTGTTCACTTGTCTTTCCTCGGCTGACCTCGGCCCGACCCGGCCTCGACCTACCTGGGCCCGACCCGAGGCCTCGCCCTACCTGTTGGCCGACCCAGGCCTCGGCCTACCATTTGGCCCGACCCAGGCCTCGGCCTACCTGTTGGCCCGACCAGGCCTCCCAGTTGGCCTCGCCCGAGGCCTGCCACCTGTTGGCCGACCCAGAGCCTCGCCCTACCTATTTGGCCCGACCCAGGCCTCGACCCCTACGATTGGCCTCCAAGGCCTCGGCCTACCTGTTGGCCCGACCCAGAGGCCTCGGCCTACCTGTTGGCCCGACCAGGCCTCGACCTACCCGTTGGCCCGACCCAGGCCTCGACCTGTTTGGCTCGACCAGGCCTCGACCATTGGCCGACCCAAGGCCTCGGCCTACCAATTGGCCCGACCCGAGGCCTCGCCTACCTGTTGGCCCGACCCGAGGCCTCGACCTACCATTTGGCCCGACCCGAGGCCTCGGCCCTACCTCGCCCTGCCCGTTGGCCCGACCCAGGCCTCGCCTACCAGTTGGCCGACCCAGGGCCTCGGCCTACCTGTTGGCCCGACCCAGGCCTCGCCTACCTCGCCTACCTGTTTGGCCCGACCAGGCCTCACTCTACCGTTATGGTCGACCCAAGGCCACAACCCAACCCAACTTGCCCACCCACCAGGCCGCATCACTTCCATACCATACCCACATCAACGTTTTATTTTATCCATCCATCATGTACCTTGTGTTGAATCGAGCTCACTGTTCATGTTTTAGCATGATTAGGGTCCTTGACTTGATCATCGACCACTTTGCCCAGGACCTGGACCGTGGCGTTTATCTCAACCAAACCAACCACTTGAGTTTGCCGAACATGCCTAAACGTTCTGTACCTCACCCCTGTTATATACCACGGAGCTACTTCCTCTGCCTTGGATACCGGGATTATATCACCCTTGTTTGGATAAACTATCGACCTTTGCTACACATTCTTTGGTTTGCTTGTCAAATCATGTACCCTCGTCGTCTTATTGCATTTCAACATGTCTGCTTCCTTGGACCTACCCCACCACTTTACCATCCTCTCTACCACATATACCCTTTATCAACCCTATCCCTGATTTCCCGTTCACTCAATCTGTGATAGATTTGAGGGGGATTACCTATATCTTTAACATGAGAAACCACTTCATATTATTGTCGCGCGACTTTTACGAGAACAAGCTACACGACAATAAGGGGCTAATGTAGACACCAAATTCGTGTCTCACGACCCCTTGTGACCCGCATCCCAGTTCACAACCTAACCTCATTACCTAAACCTTACACAATTATTTATTAATTACCTCATAATTGATAAATCCACATCATTACTGCCTACTACCACCTCACTTGGCCACCTCACCATGACCTAGCCCTAACCTAAACTAACCTAATTAGGACCCATGACTTGGTCTAGACTCACATCCATAACTAATGCCTCCTTACTCGCACTTTTAAGCCGACCTTCTAGCCACTTGACCAAGCCCATGGCCCATCCCTCGGGAGAAAAGCGGGGAAGGTGGGCTATTTTACTAAAAATAGCCTACTTTTTCCTAACCGATGCGGTTCTACTCGACCGCCGTCGGTTACGCAACCGCCATCGGTTCCCTGTAAATGGGCTTCCCAAGCCATAACAACGGATCGGAATTTCATTTTGAGAGATCAGTCAAAGGATTTCGGGATCAGCGAGGGCATTGCGAGCGAGGAGCGAGTCGGATCTTCACTTGATCAAGCGAGAGGCAGTGAAAATATTAGGCGTGTTTACACAAAGGAGATCAATGGCACCTTCATCAAATCCGATAAGTTACATCTTGCATGTCCTCCATTATAACATTTCTTATGCTTTTGGAATTACAGTCCTCCCAAATCCGTTTCTGGATCCATTATCCAACGTACCATTGCCTCTAGCTGTCATTCTTTTGTTTCTAACCATCCCATTTCCTAAAAAACTATCCAAAAACCAGCCATTACAAACTCCACAACCAGCCCAGAAGATCCTAGAACCCACCGGTATCGGTTATCAGTAACCGGCATCGGTTATAGGTAACCGGCATCGGTTCCTTTGATCAAAAACCAGGAAAAACAGCCTTTCCCCTACCCAGTTCAGCCAAGCAATTTAATTGATATTTTACAGTCTTTTGTGTTAATTCATGTTAGCGAGGAAATGACCACCTTGAAAGGAAGTTTTACATTTCACAGGGCCCAAGGCGATTTCCTCATTTATTGTTTAATCAAATCTTGTGGTCTTGTGTTCTTATTTGCGGGTAGTCCTTCCCAGAGACAAAAAAGGAGTTCTCCGCATGATCAACCTTGATCTTTCTCTACGATGCGCGCACATCATCTCGACATTCTACGGGTATTCCTCCTAACCCTAACCTTATCTGTTTCTATAAGGAGCGAAGCATTTTATTTACCCTTTATAAACCCTATCCCGATTTCACGTTACCTCAATCTATGATTGATTTGAGGGGATTACCTATACCCTTAACAGGAGTAACCACTTCTTATTATTGTCAGTGCAGCTTTACAAGACAAGCTACACGACAACAAGGGGCTAATGTAGACACCAAATTTGTGTCTTATGACCCCCCATGCCCCGCATCTCATTTCGCAACCTAGCCTCATCACCTAAACCTTACACAATTATTTATTAATTACCTTATAATTAATAAATCCACATCTCCAAACCTACCACCTCATTTCGCCACCTCATCATGACCTAGTCCTAACCCTAAACTAACCTAATTAAGACCTATAACTTGGTCTACATCCACACCCATGACTAATTACTCCTCACCCGCACCAAAATCAACCTAATAATGACTTGACCAAGCCCACAACTAATTCCTCGGGAGAAAAGGAGGGAAAGTTGGCTAATTTACTAAAAATAGCTCACTTTGACTTAACCAATATTGGTTCCTACTCGACTGCCGTCGGTTACGTAACCGCCATTGGTTCCCTGTAAATGACCTCCCCCAACCAAAAACAAAGTATCGGAACCTGGGAATTGATTGGAAGGATCGGGAATTTACTTAGTCGAGTAGAGACAAGTGAAGGAAAGAGAGGAGTTTGCGAGAGAAGGATATCAAGCCCAAGGCCCAATCCCAGAGTAACCGAGAGACTAGTGACACTCATCCAAGCATTGGGAGAGAAGATGGCTCATCTTTGATTGTCTCGATCATCTACACTGAGCCACCGCCTTCATTATCACAGTCTTTAGACCTGATATCTCCATCAGGAATTAGTAAGTAGTATCTTGTATGTTCTTTTAATAACATTTCTTGGACTTCTGAATCACAACAATTCTAAGTCTATTCCTAGATCTACTACCCGGTAACACCCTCCATCTAACTGTCATTCCTCTACCCCTACATTGCCCCCAAGAACAACCCCCATACTCTCTGAGTCTTCTCCATCACCCCATTACCTATCCCCAATCATTTACCAGCCTTATAAACACCATAGCCACCTTATAGCCACCTTATAGCCAACCTTCACTAAAATCCCCTAAACCACTGCCCCTACCGATATCGGTTATCGAAACCGTAGCACGGTGGTGACATGACCGGCATCGGTCACTGTGATTCAAAACCAAAACGAGCCCTTTCCTCTATTGTTTTAACAAGGTAATTAAATTATAATTTTGTAATAATTTGTGTTAATTCATATTAGTAGAGGGAATGACCACCTTCGAAGGAAGTCTAATATTTCACGGGCCCAAGGCGGTTCCCTCATTTATTGTCTAATTAGATTCTGGTGGTCTTGTATTCTTACTTGCAGGTAGTCCTTCCCAGACAAAAAGGAGTTGTTCGCAATTGACCTGATCTCTCTCTACTACAGTGCGCGCACACCCTCTCAACATTCAACGGTATTCCTCCTAGCACTAACCCTTATCTGTTTCTCAAAGGAATGAAAGGATAGAAACAACTCTATTCCAGAACGGAAGCATTCTATGTGAAATGCAGGACACATGGTGGCATCCACATGTTTCCCTATTTCTTTTGTATTCTTCTGAGTCTTTTCCATGGGAGGAGGCTCTGTATCTCGACCCAAGACATGTGGAGGCTTTGTGCATGTTTAGAAACTACCCCCAGACTTTACCTTTGGAGTAGTGTGGATATGACACATGGAGACCTTTGCGGGTCTTTGGACTTTTCAATGGTCGCCCTCACCTTTTTGGGCTTTGGGACACGTGGCGAGCTAGTGCTCATTTGATATTTTCTTTATACTACAGATTTGAAATGGTGCCATGTTGACACTTGGCACCTTCCGCTACTGGCCCGCCTCTGCTTTGACTATTCAAACTACGACTCTGTCCCCCCTTTTTTAAATCCCGAGACACATGGAAATCCCGCACTCATTTGATTCTCTGCCTAGTGTCTCTCTTTTGAGTTTGTGTTGTTTGGACACTTGGCACCTTCCACATGCATTCATTACTTATCCATTTTAAGTTTGTTCTCCTTTTGACCTCTATTGACCATTGGATACATGGAGGGCTAGAGCAAGTTGAACCTCTGCCTTGGGCTCTCATTTTGGAATTGCACTGAGCCGACACTTGGCACCTTCCACCTAGTTGAAGCATTTTTCAACGGTCATGAAACTTTGGGGCTCTGGAGGCATGGAAGCTCGACACTTGTTTCGGTATACCCTTTGATTTTAATCTTTGTAGGTGCGTCATTCGAACACATGGAGGATCCCATTGGATCTCTATACTTAGTCATTTTTTTGGGCCTATTCTAAACAATTTTCGAAGCTTGAAGACTTTGAATCTTCACTGTTTCTTTTTCTTCTCGCTCCTAGCTCTTTTGACACCACTCCTCCTTCCCCGACCTTGTTGTTCCATTTCTGAGCCTGCCTATAATCTGTTTAATGGATTTAAGGCACATATTTTCTTGACAAAGCTATTTTTTGAATTTCTCCTGTGTAAGGTTGTTTGATCTTTCACAGGCCCCACCACTTCCATTATAGAGTCTCTATATAACGTGTTTGTAGGATTCGAACGTGATTTATCTGGTTCTTTTTGTGTGGGGCCGTGGCTGATCCAATATTTTTTCGGGGGGAAAAATATGAATAATAGTTTTGGTGACTCGCAGGGTATCTACCTAATAGATGAAAAGACTAGTAGCCTTCCTTCAAAATGGACTCCCCAACTACCCCTTCCTACAAAATTAATGGCTTGGTACTAACCCTTCCTTCAAAATGGAATCCCCAACTACCTGCACTTACTATGTTCTAGCCTATCTCTGATCCTACTTGGGTGTCTGCACTCTCAATTTTCATAAGAAAATATTGAAATGGAGTTTCTGAGAGTAGAAAATTGTATTGACTCGGGGCTTTCATTTGTCCCTAAATGGAATGACTTAAAAATGTCCTTTGGTTGCTCAATTTGTTTCATTTTTTTGGGACTAAGAATTTGTTATAGATAGCTATGGATCTTTCGCCATGAATACTAAAGAGTATAGTGTTGGTCTATCCATAGAATGGACTATTACAATGTTTACCCAGGGGCACATTGAACTTTGCAATGACATAACCTTAGAGAAAAAAACACAACAATAATGCTATGTATAAAGAATCAAATCATACATGCCTCAAATGAGACATGTAGAGTGTGCACAAGCACTTTTTCTGCTGAAAAAAATCTACTCCTACTCCTATACTAACCAGAAAGAAAGAAAAGCTTAAACAAAGCCCGCTACAGGAAGGGAGAAATAGCTTCCCTTTCTCAAAAGGGGCAGCCATGCAAATGATTTGACACTGAATATGGCTGCTTGGATGAATAAAAACTGACTTTAAGCTTGTCCTCCACCCAAATCATCAAGGTATCTACATTAACCAAAAATACCTCCTCAAGCTAATTGGCATTAGACTCCTGGAGGTGTTGATGATGACCCTTGGTACTTTGATGCTCATCCTCATGCCCTGAAGTAGGCATGACTGGTTTTGGCTTCTCCCTTGGCTCTAATGAAGCCAAATATCTGATTGGGCAAGGTATGGTCCTTTGAATCTGCCCATGGTTCTGAACTCTAACTCCAAAAATGGAGTCTTTTTGTGGACCTTCTTGGATGGATGGTGAGAGAGAGATGATGACATCTCCTTGATTTTTCTCTTCCTTCTCTTGTGAAGAACATGGAAGACCATGATCTTCCAACCCTAGTTCTAGAGGGATGTTGTGAGACACAGGCTGCTATCTTTGAGTTCCCTCCTTTATGGTAGCAGGCTCATGTGCTTGGAAGATGGATGATGGAAGAGAAAATGATGTGATCTCCATGGGATTTTCTCCATCAAATCAATCCTCCAAGTTAGACAGATAATCTACCTCATTGTTGTCCTGTTGCATGTGCTCAACCTCCTCCATGGTGTCTTCCTAATCTAAAAATTTCTCACCATGGTTTCCCTCTTCCTCAAACATGAAGTTTGAAAGATCAAACTCTTCTTCAACATCAAATCTTGAAGGGGATGAAGTGGAAGGAAGAACTGAAGGTTCTCCTGTAGCTTGCTCCACACTTGGAACCTCACGAAACTATATGGTCCTCCATCATGGGTTCATCAATCAAATCGGGCCCTTGAAATGAAAATAAAATATCTTCAATGACATATTCTTCATTGAGTGGCCTCAAATTTGATTCGATCTCTCCCAGTTGCTCCTCTTCAATGGGAATTGGAGCTGGTTGTTCTTCCTCTTCAATTGGTTGTGTATCTTGGGTCAGATCAGTATCCTCTTCAAACAAAATTCCATTAGGGACACTACATTTAGAGCAACCAAATTGCTGATCTTCTTCTTCTTGTTTTCATTCCTTCTCTACTGCAAACTCAGTCTCAGCCACCACTGGCTCTTCAAATTTGACCTCCTCTATTGGCTTGACCATCAAGGGGATCTTTATAAACCCAAATTTGACAACCCAACTCTTCAGATTTTTGTTATTTCTTCTCTATTGGGCTCCCCTTCTTATTGTTTTCCTTGACTGGATTCTTGAGTCTCTTCCAAACATGGACTTGGGAAAGCAAAAGGAGTGATAGGTTGGGGTTCAACCAACTTTGTAATTGTTTATGGTGGGGAGGGAGATGGAACTTCTTGTTTTTTGGAGGGGATGACTGTTTGGAACAAAAAGGGGAGAGGAACTAAAATGGGGTGGAAGAATAGGGAATGGAGAAATGGAATCAACACTTGGGGAAGCAACTGGGAAGCTTGGAAATTGGAGCTTGGGTTGAGATGGTGCTGCTTGAGAAAGAGAAAATAAAAGCTATGAGATGGTGGACTTACCCATTGAAAAGTTTTTCTTGACTCCAACTCATAAGCCTCGATCTCCTTAGTCCATTGTGCAAGTTGGGGTAGCATTTCAACCATGAAGTCTAGCTTCTCCTGAGGGTCAGTAATGTCTTGGAAAAGGGCCTTCCCATGGACAAGGTGCCCTACAACCAATCTTGAATTCCTTCATTTGTGCTATGCCCCTTGACTGAACCATGCCAACCTCCATTTTTTGAATTTTCTCCAATAAACCAGCATTCTCCACATAGTTGTCACCATTGTATGTGTCCCCTTGTTCTTGATAAGCTCCATGGAAAAAATGACTTTGACCCTGCTCATATGGGTAAGCGTAATGGTCATGGATCTAATTATAATGTTGATTTGGAGGAGTTTGGAAATGCGTTGGAGGTGGACTGCATTGTTGTAAGTGTGAGTTCTATGAAGGGAATGAAGTCATGATTTCACAACCTCATGGAATGGGAGAAAATGAAAGAGATGGAAGAAGAAAATGGATGAAAATGAGTGGAAATGGATGGAAAAGGTCTGCAACTCAGAGAATGGGTTTTTGACCAGATGGAGTCATCAGATGTGCTTGCATGTGCCTCAAAAGGCTGAATCCCACAAAGAACACATCAACTTGATGAAATAAAGTGAATACCTCTTGTCCCACTAGGTGTTCCAAAATGTTAGTGAAAAATCACAGCACCCTCTGAATGGCCAAAGATGTGAAGTGGTTAAAATGGGGCATTCGGTGTGATTGCATAACATTGGATCATCTCTCAAGTTGTGGGACTTGCAAAACTTGAGATGGACCTCCAGAGAAAGCCGATTCTTTCTTCCTAATCTACCTACCATGAGCTACTCTAATGCAAGAAAAACTAAACTATCCTAATCTAACCATTCCAAGGAACCAAAGAGAAAGAGAGGGTGAAAGAAAATCCTACACTAAAGTGGTGATAAATTAGAGAAGGAAAGGGGTTAGATGCTTTGTTGAGGAGGATGAAACATGTGATAAAGGAGGATGAGAAGGTCAAACCTAAGTGACACAAAACCAGACCCTAATCCATGATCAAAACTCCATGAAACACAATTCCCTATACCTATAAATGTGAAATACATGCACAAAAAAATAGATTTGAAAGGGAGAGGCACGGAGAGACAACAAAACAATGTAAAGGGTTGAAGAAACACCACAAAAACACATTTTATTTCTCTATATGGGTGCACAGACCATTACGTTTCTACTTAGAGGCACAAAAATTCTTTCTAGGTGTAGGAGAAGGTTTTCAACTCAAAATGGAGTTGGGAAAAAAATTTGATAGAGTTTCCCTACGCCTAGAATAATCTCCTCTTCTCAAATGAGAAGTGTTACAATATATAGAAAGAATAAGAGAGAGAAGAGGGAAAAGTCGAATCCTATTTCAACTACCACAGGATATGCATTGAATCCTACCTTGAAGACTCAACCACTATCAATCAATGCCTTTCTCAAATCCACCCCAAATCTATCGATTCTGGCTCCCTCTGTCTGTCTGATGTATTGAAGAAGAATGACGGATCAAATCAAATCAGATCTGGTAGTTGGAGAAATTGGGCTCTGTATTAATGGCCTAGAAGATGTTTTCCCATTTTTCACCCACCAACACCTACAAAAAATGATATTTTATGTTTCTAAGGAATAGAGGGCATTGAGACATTTCTAAAAATCTTCTCCTGCCCAAATCTGAGTTCTCAGTCAAAAGATATGGTCATTTGAATTTTTGGGTCATGGGCACGTAATATTTAAATGAGTCTGTCTATACCAGGTCCACGTGGTAGCTCTGTGCTCATTTGAGATTTGACTCCTTCCTTCACTCTTAGAATAGTGCCCATGTGACATGTGGTGGCATCTGCAAGTTTCCCTATTTCCTTTATATTCTTCCCGAGTCTTTTCCACAGTGGAGGCACTATATCTAACCCAAGACACATGGAGGCTTTGTGCATGTTTAGAAACTACCCCTAGAATTTACCTTTGGAGTAGCACAGATATAACACATGGAGACCTCCGTGGACCTTTGGACTTTTCAATGGTTTCCCTCACCTTTTGGGCTCTGGTACACATCGCGAGTTGGTGCTCTTTTGATATTTTCTTTTTGATTGTGCCTTTAAAATAGCATTGTGTTGACACTTGACACCTTTCTCTACTAGCCCACCTCTTCTTTGACTATTCAAACTATGACTCTATCCCCCCTTTTTTAAATCTTGGGACACACGAAAAACCTACACTCATTTGATTCTCTGCCTAGGGTCTCACTTTTGAATGTGCATTGTTTGGACACTTGGCGCCTTCCACTTGCATTCATTACTTAGCCATTTTGGGCCTGTTATCCTTTTGACCTCTATTGACCATTGGCTACATGGAGGGCTAGCGCAAGTTTGAGCCTCCACCTTGGGCTCCCATTTTGGAATTGCACTGAGCCAACACTTGGCACCTTCCACCTAGTTGAAGAATTTTTCAATGGTCATGTAATGTTTTAGGGATCTAGATGCGTGGAAGCCTAGTGCTTGTTTGGGTCTACCCTTTGATTTTAATCTTTTGAGGTGTTCCATTTGAACATGTGGAGGCTTCCATCAAATCTCTATACTCGACCATTTTTGGGCTTGTTACAACAATTTTTGAAGCCCAAAGACTTTGAATATTTTCTATTTCTTTTCCTTCTCACTCTTGGCTCTTTTGACACCGCTCCTTCTTCCCTGACCCTACTATTCCATTTCCAAGCCTCGCCTATAACTGCTTAATGTATTTAAGGCACGGATTTTCTTACAGAGCTGTTTTTTGAATTTCTCTGCACAGGGGTTGTTTGATATTTTACACGCTCTACCACTTCCATTGTAGAGTCTCCCTGCAACTTGTTTGTAGGATTCAAACATGATTTCTCTGGTTCTTTCTATGCGGGGTCATGTCTGATCCAATATTTTTCTGGGGGAAAAATATGGATAGTAGTTAATTTTTCGAATAAAACTTAACACATTTTGGCACGTCCAATGGGACTCCCACATATTTTATTGCATTTCATTTCTTATTAGGAGGTAATTCAAGACTGTTAACAAATTATATGTATTAGGCTGCACAATTTTGAGAATTTTTATTTTTATTATCAAATTTCCATTATAACTGGTAGCAACATCTTCACTTTTTGGCATACCATTTGTTACATGCCTAAGTTCTAACCCCCAAGCTTAGGATTGTGCATGCGGTCGTCTCTACCTATGCACGGAAAAATTCTTACATCATATCATACCATCCTATCACACCAAGCATATATTTGGTGTGCTCATGTAAGGCACGAGGACGGAAGCAATCCCCATCGGTTTGGAATGAATGATGAATTAACTTCAATATTTCACTAACTCAAGGTAAAAATTTAATTTGTGAGAATATTAATATTAGTATGCATAATCACATAACAAAAATATCTCGCTTAACAATTTACTCAATACACATGCAAAATTTTATCACAAAAACCATGTATCCATTTAATAAATTATCTAAAAATTCTCATTACATTGAATATCATCAAGTGGTAACCTTAAATACATAAAATCAATATTGTTGGTTCTTAAGGGATGGATATCAACCCATAATGACAACAAAGATTCAATTGATCAATACAAATTGGCTAACTTATTTATCTAGTAACAAATCATACTTCTCTTTAACATCCCTTTTAAAATAACCCTTCAAGGGATATATACTATTGGGGTATTTCCTTTGTCAATTAAAAAAATCATATTAGCCCTTGAGCCATTTTTACAAAGTTTAACACTAAATCAAGAGGGTAACATGTATGAAAAATGGTGCCATATTGTGTCCTTGTGCACAGCTTGGGGGTTCTAAATCTCATGGAATTATGATTCATTAATTATACTTTATTTTTCCCACTATAGCATGTCATCTTTGTATCTTTAATGAAATTCCGGTTCCTTGATGTAGTGCATCATTGATATTCATATTGACATGCATGTGGCCCAAATTGGTAGTTGTATTTTCCATAACTTTCTCTTGACTAGATTTCTTCAACCAATCTTGTGCACAAATATTTTATGAATGTAACTTGACTCATTTGTACATGTGAATAATATAGGAATTAATGAAACCACATAGGTTCTACCCTATTGTCCCTATTTAATCCTTCCATACATGTTGGTTTGGGATTGGGTAAATTTATATAAACATGTGCCAAAAAAACTTGGTAGTAGAAAAAAGGTGAACACATGTGTAAATAATGAGAAAATAAGAGAAACTTAGATAATAACTTGTCTTCTAAAATGATTCTTGGCTAGAACAATGATAGAATAGGTGAGATTTGAGTTGTATATGCTTTTTCTGTGAGACATGGATCTACACATCTTCTAGATAGTAACACCTTGAAGGGGACATGACCATTTTGGTGCTAGTGTCTTTACTGAGTGCTAATGTCTTGATAGTGAGTATGGAGATGATCTTTTAGGTTTTGACAGACCACCTTTAGTTCTCTCTTTATCACTATAACTTTGCTATATGGTTTCACTATCGCAATTGTACTTGTAAAATAGATCCTTGCTACTTGCACAAGGATCAACACACATTATATGTAATAAAATATGCATATATTGAGTTGGGATGACCTATATGGTCACCCCAATGTGATTTTCACCAACTATTGCACTATATTTTAGAATCATGTATTTTGAAGCTAGGTTTCTCTTGTGTAAGTTACACTAGAATAGCGAGAGATAACTACTTTTACCCCAAGATGAATATGTGAGATGGAATTCATAATTTTCCCTTCTTATTTAGTGAGTGATGTAGCCAAAATTTATTCCTTGAATATATCTCTTTGTCTAATTAATAGATAATAATTAATAGCGTGAATTACCCAACTCTTTAGAATAGTGAGTAAGTCATGTATATATATGATTCCCTAAAATTTCATCTTTAAGAACTAAAAACTGACCTATAATGATAAGGAAAATTCTTGGAAAATATAACAATTGATGTGGAGCTCAAAACATGAGAAAAGATAGGAAAAGGATAGAAGTTCCCAAAGGGGACAACAATTCTTGGGTTCTCCTATCCCTATTGGGTGTTAGTGTACGATAGAATCTAACAATAAAATAGGAAATAATGAGTAGGGTCAACTACTATGCAATCTAAAAAGAAAATGGATAGTTTCCAGAAAAGAAAAGGACACAAATATAGAAATATAAAACAATGTATATGTAAAGAAAAATAAGTGTTGTTAATGTCTAGTTTTCTTTCTTATAAATCATGCATATAATGACATACTAGAGGCATGGTCTGTAATATTATTAAGTGCATGATGTAATGTCTACATTTTCCCACACTTTATGTTGGTGAATGAATATTTGGTAGTATAAAGTAGATAAGAAGAGCATACCTTATAGAGGGCCAAAGGGATTATAACCGATAGAATTCCAAATGGAGATTGTGAGAAATAACGTCTTTGAATGGAGATTGTAAGATGTGTACCGCAGAACCTAAGATGGGATGAGAACCCTACAGTGACCTTGTATGTGAAATGGAAATTATGCATGCATTCATACCTTGGATGTTTCATTTTCCTTAACACTTTGTGCTTCATATTTCTCCTTATGCCAATTTGTGTTTCCTTCATCTGAATAAGGATGGAATTTCAAAAGAAGAAAAGTGAAGTCAATGCTCATGGTATATGAAATTGAGCTTTAACTTAGAAAAATAAACATAAAAGTGTGTATGAAAAACAAATGAGTCAAGGATAAAATACATTTGAATGTCAACAGAGAAGATATAGAATTGTTCTTATGTGTTTTTGCCTTGGATATGGTTGGAAGAGTAGAGAGTGATCAATTCTCAATTTTTTAAATATAATGAGGATTTAGGAATCCAGTCACCACACTAAGGATTTAGACGTCATCTCACCAAGGGAAGAATGTTGGGAGAAATGTAAGATTCTCCCTTCACCCATTGACACTTCCCCATTGATAAGTTCCATTGTTAATGGTCACAAACCCAATAAAAACTAGTGATGAATGACACATTGTGTAGACACCAAATTTGGGTCACACTCCCCTTGGTTTCCTTTGAATCAATTAACGTAACGTGTTCACCTAACCATGACCCCTTTACCCCGCATTTGTATTAATTTAATTACTTATAATTGAATTAATGTTCATCCTCACATTATTAATTAATTTAATTAATTTAATTAAGTTAATTTACACATCACCTAGACACCTCACCCTATACCTATTCCCACAACATTTAACTCAAAGTGACCAAGTCATCACTCTTAGTTCTTGAATCACCACTTGACATAACTAATTGAGACTTCTTCCTAAAACCTAATTGGACTTATTTTATGACCTTCCTACCTTCTCTCACATGAACTCCACTTCCCTAAGAGGACTCAATCAAAATCACGCCAAAAATAGTAAAGATCTACCTATTTTTGGTAAACCTAGACTTTCCCACCCTAACCAACATCGGTTATCCCTCAACTGACACTAGTCACCTTAACCATCATCGGTTACCTTATATACACTTTCACAACTCTTTACCTGGGTTGGTCATTCAGTTATTGGATCCTTATTGCATTCAAGCATGAATCCTCAAGCCCTCCTGCATCCAGATAACGAACACACATAACCACAATGCAAGACAAGCATCCGGTTCATCTTTCCAAAGTGTTGGAATACTCACAAGAGCACATAGACTATATTTCAGTGGCAATAAACACAAAATATATTCATGGATCAATTGCTATATTCCTCCACCTCCCAAAGATCTCGTAAGACATCAAGTAAGTAATTGTGATCCTAATCATTTTGCTTATCCCTTTATAGATCTCTGGTTTCTTTCAACATAGTTTATTTCCTATGTTTCATGTACACAACCTTCCTCCGACCAATCCACTATTCAACCATTCCAAGCCTTTTTACCATCCTAAACCTCTTTTTATTGTCCCTAAGTATTCTTGGCATTATTACGAACCCATCCATTATCCCTTCATTCTCTCGTGAAATAATAGAGAAGTCCAAAATACTTTTATTTAATTACCATCAAATTTCCCCTACTGATTCCGGTCACCTTAACCATCATAAGTCTCCCCACTCAACCGACATCGGTCATCGAGACGGATATCGGTCACTATGTTTTTTGTAAAAATTCATCAAAATGCCTCTAACACCACCTAATTTCCACCCGAACTTACTAGTTACCTCTGTGAACTTACCTAACACCCTTGTGGCATGTTCCAACAAGAAACATACCTTGTCTGATGTTAGATTAGTTTATATTTCAATACCTTTCTTAATCTAGTTTGTTAGTAACATTTTGAGATACCTAAATAAAAGTGTTAGCAATAAGACCTTTATTTCTTGCATTTACTTTCATTAAGTTGATAAAAATAGAGGATAGGTATCCATTCAAGGAAGCATCACACTTCCTGGATCTATCCTTGCTAGGTAGTCCTCTGACTCTTGCTATTTAATATCATTTGGTGGTCTTGTTTTATATCTACAAGTAGTCCTTCCCAGACAAAAATGAGTTCTCTATAAGCAGCTTGGATAAAATCAGTAACACATGCATTCAAC
This sequence comes from Taxus wallichiana var. yunnanensis, assembly GCA_018340775.1. Classification (NCBI taxonomy): domain Eukaryota; kingdom Viridiplantae; phylum Streptophyta; class Pinopsida; order Cupressales; family Taxaceae; genus Taxus; species Taxus wallichiana. The sequence goes on from CM031234.1 coordinate 497,726,702, forward strand.
CTACCAACTACATAATCATAGGTATTCCTCCTTGACCTTTTACCTTATTTTTTTATCACATAATAATTTGGTGAAACATTTTGGCATGCCGGTAGTCCAAAATACCATCGACCCCCTATCCACAGTATCATCTCATCCTCCCGGTGCCTTCCGCCCCTGTATCCATCTCAGTAGCTGAAGATCCTCTAACTCCTCATCCATAACTCTGTATGATGGATAGTCAACATATGGGCACCAAATGATATAACCTGCCAAAAGGCCCTCTTATCATTTCATGTAGTATGACACATCATATGTGTCCCTCGCCACCCTTGGTTGTCCGCCAACTGTTACCCATCATTAGAAACCAACTCTGAGAAAGCCACCCCCAAACCAATCATGTCATGGTAAACCAACTAGGCACACACACATGATGTGCTCATATGCCCAACAATGTAATAAATAGGTACAACACATACCAAATCTCCTCAATCTCCCATAGGCCCATAGCTCCCTATACAACTGAACTAGGAAAGTTGGTGCCCAAGTGAAACATATCTTCTCCTCAATCATATCCTATATCCCTCCCATCTGTGATCATGGAAACCTACCACCCTCATAATCTAGCAATGTAAAACAACCTACTATCACCATCATCAGAACTCGATAGCCCGGTCTCTTGTGGGTAGGCCACATACATGTCCCCATAGCTCAAAATTGCGTTGTGATACCTCAACTCACCCATCACCTTAAAAATGCTGCCACTATTGGCTCCACTGATGCCTCAGATGAAATAGAATTTACTATCTCCCTAACAATAGGAAGCCACAAGATCCTATATGCATCTTCTAAGGTGATGGTCATATCACCCATTGGTAAGTGAAAGGTATTGGTCGTAAAGTCCTTATATCGATGAGAGTGACGATAAAAATATGATCCCAAGCTATATGCTTATAGTGTCGGATCGCACTAAGTCCAACATCAGTCATTTGCTCCCATTCCTCCATAGTCACGCTGGGCCACCTCTTTACTAGTAGGGGTGGTACTTTGTCCCACATCCTCAACTGATATCTCACCTGCATTATCCAATACAACCTTGTTAAGACTTGACCACCTCAAATCACCTATTACCCACTACAGAATACCCACCTACAAACATACTATCCCATATCATCATTACCCACTATCTTAGTTCATTTCACCTACTTACCTATCTCACATTGCCAAAATAAAACTTTACCCTCTTCCCTCTACCTAAATCTTCACCTACCCCTTCCTTGTCTATTTTAATTTCCTACCTAGCCTTTCTTTCACTTATTTACTCTTAATCGTGATGGGAATCACTCACCTTAAACATCAACGGTCCTATTTGACCAGCATCGGTCACCTAGACCTTGATGATGCTAGCTAAAGTCCACCGACGTCGTCTAACCCATGACTAACATCGATTGTCTGTTTTAGCCAAAAGATGAAAAATCCATTCCCCATTCTCAAAAAAATTCACAAAAACCAACATAAAAACCTACTATAACACACCCAAACCTATCCTAGCTTCATTCCCAACCCTATTTAACCTACATTGGACCTTCCCACCCCTCATTCCCTTCATTTTACCCATAATTTCAAAAATTCACATTACACCCAAATTTTAAACAAAACCGATTTCAACAAACTATTTTTCAACCAAATGATGGATTCAAATTGACTCCTACCTCATCTCAATGCCATCTCCATGGTGACATGTCTTTCTACTTTGCACCAATGGTCTACAGAACCCTCTCCCACATCTACCATGCAATTATCAACTCCTCACCTCCAAACCAATCAAATCAATCAAATAGATCTTGTGGACCCACCAATCAAATGCCACTCACCTGCTACGTGGCTTGCCAACTCGATCATCACCTCGTAATGTCATTTTCCACTCCTCATCCTCTCCTCTTTCATTTTCTAAAAGTGGCAAGGTCAAAATAAATACGTAAAAAATCATATTTTTCCTTTTTAACCCCAAATCGACATGACCGACATCAGTCATGTCATGCCCTAGACAATTGACATCGGTCACCCGACATACCCATTTGACCCACCCCATACTCATTTTCCCTAAAAACATTAGTGATCCAATAACTATTGACCTTACTAACACCTATTACACCTTACCCGCAAGCCTACATTACCTGTACATTTCCTTAACTACATTTAGGGACATGTTATTTACCTATACCTTGGCCTTACTTGTGCCTTGACCTACATACCTTGACCTAAATCACCTTTTGTGACATTTGAATTTGTGTACTTGTTATACCTTGTGATGTTGTTACCCATGTTGTTTAGCCTAATGACCTTACCTTTCCTAATGACGTGATGTTTATCCCGACCATACCTTTGGTGCCATGGAAAAAAACCTATTACCCGTTCCTACACTGACCTCGTTGTGCTTCATGACCATATCCTATACCTTGGATACCCAATCACATCCACCTCATTTATATAAACCTATCGCCCTTTTGACAACATAGAGTTTGCAAGAACTTCCACCTAGTCTTGTATTGCAATCTATACATGTGCGTGCATTCGATTGACATTACCCATTACCCATAATGGCCATACCTTGTTGTTGTAAATTGGCAGCACCCTAGATGCAAATCAGGTTTCTAAGTTGATGTTTCGGGCATCCAAGTGTGATTGCACAACATTGAAACCTCTATCCAAGTGTGGGGCTTGTAAAATGAGAGAGGAATCTCCAGATTAGAGGCTGGTTCCTCAAAATCCTCTGATCAGATCTGTTATTTGCACAATTGCAGAGGTTTGAATCCTAATCCTACTCTAAATTCCAAGGAGACAGAGATAGAAAGTGCAAAAATTGAAACTAAACTAATAGGTGATACACCAAAGGAGTGGTGAACACTTCTTGTTCATGCAAATTGACAAAATTTCATAAAATGCAACATGAAACATCATACATAGGCTGATAAGATGCAATTAGAGGTCTGAAATGAAGCAAGACAATACAAACAAAGGATTGAAAATTGATCACAGAGTCTGCACTGTCATTTTTCACTGTCAAAATCCTTGCATTTACAACATCAAAGAGGTAGAAACCTGTTACAATCATGAAGAAGGTCTGATACTTGCAAAAATCACTTGTTGAAGGTGAAAGAAGAAGCTTGCTATCCAAAAAAATGTTCAACCTTTGAAAAATGAGCCAAATCTAGCTTTTACAGTGCATGGGTCGAGCCTAGGAGAGAGAAAACATGTAAAAACATGGAAGCCATTCCCCATTGAATGAAGATGCATTAAAACAGCATGGGCATCCTTACAGACCCATGCCCTGACATTTTTGGCCATGCTGAAGAAGAATGCGACCCATTTTGCATTAAAACTGGTTGTTGAAACGTCATTTCTGGCCATTACCATGTGCCAGAGGCATTTCTTGATTTTCTCTCTCCAAACTAAACCAAAATGCAAAATTGACCCTAGAATCATGTAGATAATTTCACCAGCTTTCCATTGATATAAAGAACGTGAAAATATAAGCTCTGGATCGAAAGATATGGTGATTTGAAAATTTAGGGCAAAAACAGGCCAAAATCGGATCGGCGGGCAAAAGTTTGAATTTTTACCCGTTTGGTCTTTGGAAAATTTTTCAAATTTTCCTGCGCTCCGCCACTCCAGGTGCCACGTGGTGGCTTCCTATTGGCCACGAGGCCTCCTAAGGGAAAATTTCCCACAAAAACTCTACCGAGCCATAACTTGAAAAATATGAGGAGTTAGGAGGAAAACTTTACCTTTCTGGAAAGATGAGAGAGATCTCTATCCAATGGTGCCATTTTTAGAAAGATTTGAGTGCCTAAAAATAAAAAATGGAGACTGAGGAACAAGAGAGGTAAGAACACATGGAGTTGGCCACAAAAATGAGTAGGGGCACATTTTGGATAACAATTTTGGCGACTCAAAGGGGTCATCTGCCTGCTAGATGAAGATACCAGTTGCTTGAAGTAGCCCATTGGGCATGGATTCATAAAATTTTCTATTCGAACCCCAAATGACTTAGAATGTTACAAGGAGCAAGATGGAATATCACCTGATGGAAGCAAGGACTACAAAACATCTCCAGGGACAACAAGCCTGTGCCAAAGCACTTAGGGAAAGAAAAACAATGTGCACAAGCACTTGGAGGAATGAAAACCTAAGCTAATATTTACAAGGTGGAGAATTTCCCTTTAGTAGCAATGCTTTAGATAGATTCCATTGACTGGAATCTATAGTTCTTCGCCATCCAATGAAGACAATTGGAAGGCATTGTTGTCCTTACACTTTGTGACCATGTATGGGCCACTCCAAATGGCATCAAATTTTGAATGCCTTCCCGGTTTTGCTCTATCTGCATCCCATTTTAACACTAGATCTCCAACTTGGAAAGATCTACTCTTGGCCTTCCTATCAAAGGTCTTCTTGATCAAAGCTTGATCCTTCTCCATTGCTTGGGATGCCTGATCTCTGATCTCTTGAGCTCCATCAACTCTGCATATCTCACCTCCATGGGCCCAAACTCTAGCAACTCTAACTGCTTCATGAGTTCCAATGTTGGCAACTCAAGTGACATGGGAAAGATTGCCTCTCTTCCATAAACAAGCCTGAATGGAGAGTTACCTGTGGATCTCTTGGGAGTTATCCTATCAGCCCATAAGGCTGATTTCAGTTTGGTATGCCAAGACCTCTGATTCTCATCAAGAGTCCTCCTAATGATCCTCAACAAGTTCTTGTTTGTAGATTCAGCCTGGCCATTACCCTGAGGGTAGTAGTTTGATGAAGTACTTAGGTAGATCCCGTTCTTGACAGCCCACTCAGTCACCTTGGATCTAATGAATGCTAATGCATTATCTGAGATTATTGTAGCAGGTATGCCAAATCTGGTTACTATCCCCTCATAGAAGTCTAAGATGCTAGACTCATTTGCTTCCTTGAGTGCTACTACTTCAGTCCACTTGGTGAAGTAGTCTGTGGCTATCAAAATCCACTTATGCCCTTGGCTTGAATTGGGATTAATGACTCCAATGAAGTCCAAACCCCATTACATGAATGGCTGGTCAACTAAAATTGGATGCAATGGAAGGGCAGCAAGCCTCTCTTTACCTGTGAAGAATGCACAATTCTTACACCTTTTGATCCACACAAAGCAATCATTGAAAATCTTGGGCCAATAATAACCAGCCTTCATGATTTTTAGAGTTGTCACTCTTGGTGAAAAATGACCACCAGCTGGTCCACCATGGAACTCTTCCAACACCCTATGAATATGATTTGTGCTAATGCATCTCAGCAACACTCCATTCACATCTTTCTTGAAAAAAACACCGTCTACTATGGCATATGGGACAGCTTGCAATCTGAAGTGTCTTCTTTGGGTCTTGTTCATCTCTGGAGGGCATAGGCCTGTGCTTAGGAAGTGCATTATACCTTGGGTCCAGCAAGGAGTGGGGACAACATTATCCTCTTCTTGAGTGCTACCTTGCACATGGCTATCTTGAACTATCAAAACAGCCTCTTCTTTATTACATACTCCTTTTTGCTTGCCCAGAATCAGCTACTCACACAATCCTTTTCCTCTTACCAGCTTGGTGACCTTGATCTCAATGTCATACTCCATGACACGAGTGATCCAACCTACCCTTTTCTCATTCAAATCCTTGTTGAGGAGGAAGTCCTTTACTCCTGCATGAGAGACCAACAACTGAACCTTGTTGTTTGAGACTAGATGCTTGAATTTCTTCAAGCTTCTGATTACTGCAAGTACATGCTTCTCAATAAAAGAATATCTCACCTCATAGTCATCTAGGCTTTGGCTGAAGAAAGCAATTGGCTGCTCATCATTGTCCTTGTTCTACTATACCAAAATGGTAGAAATGGTATCATTACCCCCAAATGCATAGAGGATGAAATCCTTGGAGAAGTCCGGGTTGATGAGAGTTGGTGCTTGAGAGATGGCTTCTTTGATTGCTTCAAAACTCTCCTTGCCTTCTGCTGTCCATTTGAAAGCCATGATTTTCTTTAACATCTTGGTGATGGGCTTGACAAGGGCTGTAAAATCTGGGACAAACCTCTCGAACAAAATTTATTCTCCCCAAGAAACTCTGGAGGGCCTTCTTGTGGCTTGGCAATGGTAGTGCTCTTATGGCTTTGACTCTTTCTGGATCAATTGCTAATCCTTCTTTGGAGACAATGTGGCCAAGGAGCTTTCCTTCATGGGCTAGAAAAACACACTTTTTAGGATTCAAGGAGACTCCAAATCTTCTACACCTTTGGAACACTTGTCTCAAATGAAAGAGGTGGTCTGCTGTATTTTTTGAAAAAACAGTGATATCATCAAGATATATCAGTACAATGTTGTTAATCAAACCTTTGAACGCCATGTCCATTGCTCTTTGGAAGGTAGCTCTAGCGTTGGACAGCCCAAATGGCATTTTCCTGTATGCATAAGTTCCCCATTTAGTTGTAAAGGCTATCTTGAACTGATCTTCTTCCTTCACCATAATCTGATTATACCCTAAATAGCCATCAAGTAGTGAAAACCTCTTGGAGCCAACAACAACTTGTAAAATCTGCTCCATGGAAGGAAGTGGATAATGATCCTTGAGAGATGCTCTATTCAAATCTCTAAAATCAATGCACAATCTGATCTCTCCACTCTTCTTTTTGACTGGAACTAAGTTGGCAACCCAACTAGAATGCTTGATTGGGAATATGATTCTTGACTCAATCAACTTGTTCAATTCCTTCCTCATGAGAGGTTCCATGTGTGGATTGATTGGCCTTTGTTTCTGCCTGATGGGCTTAGTATTTGGATCCAACTCAATGGTGTGCTGAGCTAACTTGGGATTGAAACCTTTCAAATCTTCGTAGCTCCGAGTAAACACATCAGGGAACTATTGACATAGCTGTATGAACTCATACCTTTCTTGTTCAGTTTTCATCTTTCCAATTTGCAATGGTTTGTTCTCTTCCACCAAGATGGATACTAAATCTTCTCTCTTGACTTGAATGTTTGCTTTCTCTTTCCTAAACTGATCATTGGGATTGAAAATGGACTCCAAAGTGATAAGTCCCTTGGGCAGCTTGTTAGTTCTCAGCTGTACCACTTGGTCACCATACTGCTGTTCCAATTTTTCCTGATTTTTAGCTGAGAACTCAGCTTCTTCTTGTAAGAAATGGATGATTTGTTGGTCATTCTCAAACACTTGCCAACTTACATTGTTATCCGGCACTGAAGGCCTCACAATCACATGGATGTTTGGTTGTACCTTGTCCTTTTGAATGCTTTCCACAATATCAAAGGCTGCCCCAACTGCTGTAAGCCTGTCAACAACTTGGTTTTCTTTTCTAGGAATGGATTTTATGCTAAAGCCCTCAAAATCTTCAATGAGGTCCCACACCCTATTCTTGTAGCACTTGAGCAGATTATTCTTGACAGCATGCTGCCCCTTAACTTGGTTTACAATCAATTCACTGTCACCAAAGACTTGCAAGTTCTTTATTCCTCTCTTTATTGCCCAATGCATCCCTTGCACCAAGGCTTCATATTCAGCAGTGTTATTAGAGCATGCAAACTGAAATCTAAAAGCTGAATAGTAATTTACTCCTTGAGGTGAAATAAGCATAGCTCCACCTCCCGCACCTTGTCTACTCCTTGATCCATCAAAAAACAACTGCCATACCTCATTGTCATCCTTGTGGTTTGGCTTGGTGATGCTAGGAATGGGCTGATCTTCTTGATGTATGCAATAGACCCCTAGCTCAAATTCTTCTACTTCTTGATAAGGATCAAAAGCATGTACCTTGTTTGCCCATTCATCAAGAGTTAGATCCGAGATGCTTCCAACCTTGGTGTTAGCTTCATCAGTGCTTGGGTGATCTTCTTGATCAAATGCCGAATACAGGTTGGCATTGATCGACTTAGAGTGTAGAGATCAATGTGGAAGTTTGCAATAGGTTCGGACCTGATTGTAGCTTTGGTTCCATACCTCGTTAAAAGCATGTGTGACCAATCAGCAGAGACAAATATCCTCCAATATTGGCTGTGAAATCTCTTGACAAACATACGTAAAGAGTGGTGGAAGGTCTATAATCGATACATCTTGTAAAACAACAACATTTTGACATGCATGCAAGGTAAGACTCAAGTTTCTAATCACCCCAATCAAGCTTTTATTCTTGCTGTCCCATCCAACCGCACTACCCCTTTGGATATGGTTTCATATTGAATTCCTAGCTAATCGCTATTTGCTTGGGCATCACCGAGCTACTTGCCCCGGAATCAATCATGAAATTGTGCACCAATTGGTTTCTAATGATTAATGAGACATAAAAAGGAGGGGGCTTCAACATTTTACCTTGCTGTCCTCCATGATTCCCTTCAGGCTGGGCAGCATTTGTGAGCACCTTCTCTTGCATTTGGACTTGCTGATTCGAAGTTGGCCAGTCCTTCATGGCAGCTTGTAGCAAATCTCTCTGGCTTGGGATAGATATGGATTCCCACATTGATATATTTATATTTGTCTTCTTCATCTAATCAATGATACTAAATGGTGATGAAGGATCTCTTTGCTGTCCCTTAGTTTGCATATTCATCTCTTGCATGTGGGCAGCAACAACTGGTATTTGAGTTGGTCTAGGAGTTGTTCTTGGCTGCCCTTGTGCATTTACAACTGGATTTTGTTTGCCAACCATTTGTGGAGCCATAAAAGGTTGTGGATTGGTTGGAGCTAATGGCTGTTCTTCACCCAAATTCCTTCTTTTTGACCTTGTGTTGGCTATAACACCTTGAGAGACTGTTTGATTTATGCCACAAAAATCCTCTGCCTGCTAGTTCACAAGTGTGGTGTCATTTGGAGCTGATTGCTGCTGGAATGTTTCTTGTTGTTGGTTGTTTCCTTGACTGCCCTCACCCTCCACACCAGTAGTTGTCACCATTAATGCTTGATTCAAGGCACCGTTGAAGCACATGGACTGGTTATGAGGTTCATTGCATGGGAAACACCAATCATACTCTTGAGCTATATTGTTTTGTACTGGCACTAATGCTTTAGATGCAGATGTAACATTGGGATTATAGGGCTGAAATGGTCTGTTGGCAGTAGGCCTTGCTTGATTTAGATTTGCAGCTGGATTGGGTGGTCTATGAGGTTGATATGGCTACCTGTTAGGCTGAGCTTGAGGCTGGAAGGAAGGTATAAAACCTTGAGCTTGCTGCCTTTTGAGTGTAACCAGCTCATTACCTAGATTTTGCAATTGCTTCATGACTTCTTGAAGTTCATTTGAGGCACTAGAAGATGAAGTGGAAGCTTCACTTGAATTCTGATTTCTAGGATTGGGAATAGAAGATAAATTAGCCACTTGGCTACTACTTGGGCTCTCTAAACTTGGAAATAATGGCATTGGAGGCCTAGGAACCAGCTTGCCAGCTTGAATCAAACAATTTTCAGCTCTAATGGCAATGCTATAAGCAATGGGGATAGTTGTGCCTCCCATGGACTGAATTAACATAGAAATATCAAAATTTAAATATTTAAGGTAATAAAGAAAAGTACCTTCTTTATTGGCCTGACTGCCATTGGAATTCTCTCCCAAGTCCTTTGAAATCTGAAATTAAAATCAGTCAGCTGCTCATTGGGAGCTCTTTTGATAGTTGTCAGCTGCTCCAAAAGGGACAAGTTGTCTCCCTTTTCCCCAAACTGCTCATGGAGGGCTATACATAGCTGATTCCAATTTTGAATAGAACCTGAGGCAAGACTCTGAACCATTGCAAAGCCTTCCCCTTAAATGAAGATGCCATCAATTTGACAAGAACTTGCATCTCATTGATTTCATGAATTGCACAAAGGTTGGCAATGTCTTTAACATGATCACCAGGAGTAGTCCGACTCTCTCCGGAAGTATGGAATGTTCTTCAAGGCTGCAATTGGAATCAGATTTTATGCATTGAGAGAAAGTGGGCTACTACAAAGGTGAAATTAACATAGGGGTTCTTTTGTGCCATTCTAATTAGTCTTAGAACCCTTGTTGACTGAATGAAAGGCCTACCAGGTGGAGGAGTTGAGAGAGTTCTATTTGGTGGAGATGGAGACCTTTGGATTCTCCTCCCACTTTTCCTTATTCTTAGAGATAACTGCAGATATTCAAACAGCACCTCTTCCTCTCCAGATCTTGACCTTGTGTTCATTCTTCTCATGAGTTTTCGGTATGCCTTTGCCAAAACCAGCTGATTCTCCCCCTTGGAGTCACTAGATGTGCAATTTATAGCTCTTTTAAGCAAGAAAATTGCAGCATATGCACATCAACTTTGCTACAATGAAAATGAGACCTCTAAGGTCCCACCGAGCGTGCCAAAACTGTTGTTGCAAATCAGCAGCACCCCTGGATGCAAATCAGGTTTCTAAGTTGATGTTTCAGGCATCCAGTGTGATTGCACAACATTGAAACCTCTCTCCAAGTGTGGGACTTGTAAAATGAGAGAGGAATCTCCAGATTAGAGGTTGGTTCCTCAAACTCCTCTGATCAGATCTATTATTTGCACAATTGTAGAGGTTTGAATCCTAATCCTACTCTAAATTCCAAGGAGACAGAGATAGAAAGTGCAAAAATTGAAACTAAACTAATAGGTGATACACCAAAGGAGTGGTGAACACTTCTTGTTCATGTAAATTGACACAATTTCATAAAATGCAACATGAAACATCATACACAGGTTGATAAGGTGTAATTAGAGTCTGAAATGAAACAAGACAATACAAACAAAGGATGAAAATTGATCACGAGTCCGCACTTGTCATTTTTCACTATCAAAATCCTTACATTTGCAACATCAAAGAGGCAGAAACCTGTTACAATCATGAAGAAGGTCTGATACTTGCAAAAATCACTTGTTGAAGGTGAAAGAAGAAGCTTGCTATCCAAAAAAATGTTCAACCTTTGAAAAATGAGCCAAATCTGGCTTTTACAGTGCATGGGTCGAGCCCAGGAGAGAGAAAATGTGTAAAAAACATGGAATCCATTCCCCATTGAATGAAGATGCATTAAAACAGCATGGGCATCCTTACAGACCCATGCCCTGACATTTTTGGCCATGCTGAAGAAGAATGCGACCCATTTTGCATTAAAATTGGTTGTTGAAACATCATTTCTAGCCATTACCACGTGCCAGAGGTGTTTCTTGATTTTCTCTCTCCAAACTCAACCAAAATGCAAAATTGACCCCAGAATCATGTAGATAATTTCACCAGCTTTCCATTGATATAAAGAACGCATGAAACTCTGAGCTCTGGATCGAAAGATATGGCGATTTGAAACTTTAGGGAAAAAACAGGCCAAAATCAGATTGGCGGGAAAAAGTTTGAATTTTTACCCGTTTGGTCTTTGGAAATTTTTTCAAATTTTCCTGCGCTCCACCACTCCAGGTGCCACGTGGCAGCTTCCTATTGGCCTGTGGGCCTCCTAAGGGAAAATTTCCCACAAAAACTCCGCCGAGCCATAACTTGAAAAATATGAGGAGTTAGGAGGAAAAATTTACCTTTCTGGAAAGTTGAGAGAGAGCTCTATCCAATGGTGCCATTTTTAGAAAGATTTGAGTGCCTAAAAATAAAAAATGGAGACTGAGGCACAAGAGAGGTAAGAACACATGGAGTTAGCCACAAAAATGAGCAGGGGCACATTTTGGATAACAATACCCTTACCTACTGACCCTCACTTTCATCACTCAACTATTTATCAAACCACTCCCTGACTACTTTTCCACCCTCATCAATTCATATTTTGAGGGGGATCACCTTCAGCCCTACTTGGGGAAATCTAACCTTCACTCATACTTAGAGCACCGAATTTCTATTTTTTCGGCTTTTCTTATCAATACAAGCTACACGAAAAAAGGGAAAATGTAGACACCAAATTTGGGTCACGCTCCCCTTGTTCCCCTTTCAATCAATTAACTTAACGTATTCACCTAACCATGACCCCTTTACCCCGTATTTGTATTAATTTAATTACTTATAATTCAATTAATTTTCATCCTCACATTATTAATTAATTTAATTAAGTTAATTCTGATTACCTAGACACCTCACCCTAGAATTATTCTAAGGGAATTTAACTCACAATCACCATGTCATCACTCTCGGACCGAGTCATCACTCCCACTACCGAATCACCACTTGACCTAACTAATCGAGACTTATTTCTAAAACCTAATTGGACTTATTCTATGACCTTCATACCTTATTTCACATGAACTCCACTTCCTAAGTGGAATAAATCATAATCATGCAAAAATAGTAAATATCTACCTATTTTTGGTAAACCAAGACTTTCCCGCCCTAACCAACGTCGGTTATCCCTCAACCGATTCGATCACCTTAACCATCATCAGCTTACCTTATATATAATTTCAAAAATCTTTACCCGAGTTGTTCATTTAGTTAATGGAGATTTATTGCATTCAAGTGTGAATCCTCAATCCCTCTTGCATCCGGATAGCGAATACACATAACCAAAGTGCAAGACAAGCATCTAGTTCATCTCTCCAAATAATTGGAATAACCACGAGAGCACATAGGATGTATTTCCATGGCACTAAAAACAAATTATCTTCACGATCAACTAATCTCTTCCTCCACCTCCCAAATATCGTAATACATCAAGTAAGTAATTGTGAGCCAAATCATTTTTCTTATCCCTTTTATAGATATCTGGTTTCTTTCAATGGTTTATTTCCTTTATTTCCCGTACACCACCTTCCTCCCGCCAACCTACTATTCAACCATCCCAAACCTTTTCACCATTCTAAATCTCTTTCTTAGTGGACTGAGTCTTCTTGGAATTATTACGAACCCAACCATTCTCCCTTCATTCTTTGTGTAATCACAGAGAAGTCTAAAACTACTTTTATTTAATTACCACCAAATTTCCCCTACTAACACCGCTCACCTTAAGCACATCGATCTCCCAAATCTATCGGCATCGCTTATTGTGTTTTTGCAAACCTTCCTCTATATTCCACCCAGAACTTACCGATTACCTTTGTGACCTTACCTAACACCCATGTGACCTGTCCCAACCAAAAACATACCTTTCCTGATGCTAGATTAGTTTAGATTTCAATACCTTGCTTAATCTAGTTTATTAGTAACATTTTGAGATACCTAAATCAAAGTGTTAGCAATATGACCTTTATTTATTACATTTACTTTCATTAAGTTGATAAAAATAGAGGATTGACACCATTCAAGGAAGCATCATGCTTCTCGATCTAGCCTTGCTAGGCATTCCTCTGACTCTTATTATTTAATATCATTTGGTGGTCTTGTTTTGTATCTACAGGTAGTCCTTCCCTAACAAAAAGAGTTCTCTACAAACAACTTGGATAAAATTAGTAATGCGTGCATTCAACCTACCAACTACATAATCAAACGTATTCCTCTTTGACCTTTGACCTTATCTATTTTATTACACAATAATTTGGTGAAACACATTGTTCCAAACATAGCACTATCTTGCATATGACCTAGGTACTACTCCTTATTTGATAATGATAGAAAAGATGAAAATCAAGAAAGAACAAGAATTATTTCCCTCATGCAAAGTATGAAACTTTCCACTAATTGCATTCCTATTGCACCAAATAACAACCTATAATTGATTATGTTCTACTAGAATATGATAAAACATATCACCGAGAACTCATTTAATCAGTAAAGTACCTATTTTACCACTAAAATAGAAATACCTAGGTGGGACACTAACACCCATTGTAAAAATATGTTTTAGGTCCCGCTTTCCATGTACTAATTTTGGCCCAAGTATGATTCTAAACTATTTTATCAAATTTTGTAGGGTCTATTTTATGTGTACTATTGGTTTCTCAAACATGCACCCGCATCTCAAATCTTGAAAGGGTTGAGGTGTTTGAGACCACAATGGAACTGTCCCCAAGTTGTGGGACCTTGCGCACTTGGGACAGATCTCCGAAGAAGGCCGATTCCTCTATCTATTTCTACTACTACTGCTACTCCTAGTGCTGAAAGGGGAAACTAAGCTAAGAATGCTAAGGGACCAGGGAAAGAAGGATAACATGAAGTAAACTACACTAAAAGGTGATAACACCAGAAAAGAGGGGTGAACACTATTTGTTTTGAGCGAGAATGATAGGGGATGTGTGAAAGGAGGCTAGGCATGAGTATTGTTGGGCCGAAAATCTGTCACTTGGGCGAGATCTATGGATAAACAAGCCAACAGCAGTGCGGGCATAGCCCCTCTTTGAGTCAGCAAAGCGAAACTAGTTTATTGCTATTCTACCAGTAGGAATCTATGCAAGTCTCACAGATTCTGCCTTCGGGGGTTTGGGATCTCATCCCAGTGGGGTGTTTCTGACTGTGAAAAGAAAGGAAAGGAAGAGGGGATGAGGAAAGAGCAGGTCTCGAAGGAAGAAAAGAAATGAATTCCAAAGCAGAAAGGTCAGAAGATTTATGTTTTGGGATTGGTAGTAAACAGAGCCAAACCTACTTGCATAAATAAACAAAGCAATACTGATGATGAATAAATGACAATGAAACAGAAGCAGATTTAACAGAATAAGCACATAGATCAGACATAAGAAAGATCTAATGGCGATAACACAGGTATTCAGCACAAAGTCTAAATATTTGTATTAATTACTCTTCTGTTACAAAAAGCTCAAAGTCTCTTTTCCTTACTCCTATTTCTTATCTGAAAGATATTCACTCATGCATCCATAATACTACAAGTGTTGGAGTATTTATAGAAGAAGAAGGGAAAAGAAGGCAAAAAGGAGCCAACAACTATTTACAAAGATATTTACAAAATATCTAAAAGTCATGTTGACTTTTGACAACTTGATGGATGACATCATCCCATGACGTAACATGGATGATGTCATCATTTCAGTGCTAACATACTTTAGACATTCCAACAAGAAAGTCGAGAAGAGAGAGAAGAAGAAGAAGAAGAAGAAGAAGAAGAAGGAGCAGCTACTGCCGTCATCATCTTGCGGCCGAAAGGGGGGGATCGCTTTTGTTGCTCCTCGTGAGGAGATATGGAACCGAGAGCAATATTCCATGAACTTGTTGATTATTGGCCCAAGTTGATCCCCGAGAAGGATCCTTGTGCCTATCACTTATTACCTCACAAGTCTCCTGCTCATCTATGAGCTTCTTGGGAAGTTTGGAATAGTCCTTCTCCGCCTCAATGAGGAACCCAATGAAGTCCCTATAGGCCAAAGCGGGTTGTTGATAGATTCGGTGTCAAATGTGACCTCCGCCCTGTTCCTTGAGAAGCGATCTCCTTGAAGATCCGGAAGGTTTCATCACCGACCTTAAGGTAAAGGAAGGAGTGAGGGGGAAAGGAGTTCCACCCTTCTTTCTTTTAAGGCATTTTTCGTGGTATGTGACCAGCTGCCTTGATAGCTCTAGTAGAATCAGTTTAGGCCCAACATACCTTAGTAGCCTGGTTGGCTCTCCCAAAAAGTTGACAGCCCTCAGATAGGTGAATGTAGGAAACTGGGTGAACAGGGCTCCCCATTTCTCTGTGGCTGCCACTATGCTTTTGGTCGTGCGACCATAAGTCATGTTCGGCCTCAGTAGGTAGATGATGTGATAGAAAAACACATCGTTAACTTTTGTGAACTGGGAGATGCTATTCTCCAGCCTCAACTCTGGGTAGTACTCGTATATCTTGACCTGAGGCCAAACTCCACTCCTCGTCAGGCCTGGATAGTCCCTTGCTGATGCTGCAGCGTAGACTACGTAGGAGTTCATATGGAATGCCCCTGTTGTGCTGAATTGTTGTAGCTGCTCGGAGATGGTGCTGCTTATAATTTCCCCCCAGCAAAAGCACTGATCAGGCAAATTCTTGTTCATTGTTTCCAAGTAGCGCAAATCCATTTATGGAAGTAATGGGCGCGGAAAGCCCGAAGACCCCGCTTTCAGAAGGTAATGGTATCGCTGAGCTCTTCGAGAAGTCACCATGTGGATGATTTGGGGCCACCGGGTTACCACCTTCTTATTTTTCAGATATACTTCGCTCATTAGCTGCATACATTGGTCTTCATTGTCTTCCCGTGCCTTAATGCACTCTGCTTGCTAACGGCCACAAAGTGCCGGTGGTGAGGGATGCCGAGTATGATATCAAAATGACGAGCGGTGGGTTAATGACTACCTCGCCCTTGCTGTTTTCGACACACCTTGTGTCTTTATTATAAGACTGGGCAACCACCATCATAAATTCATTGTTGACGGCGCTGACGGGGATTCCTCCGGCGAAGTGCAGGGCACTGCCTATTAGTTTGTCCATCCATGGACTCCTTGTAACTTTCTGAGTTCTGGCCCAGAATTCCTCCATGTCGATATGCCCCAATTCTGAGTCTCTGACGTCCATGCTGCATTCGGCCTGTGACTCGGGCATTCTGACCCTCTGATATTTGTATTTCATTTCTTCCTCCGTAGGCTTAGCCTTTCCTTTCAATTTGATAGGTCTTTTGCTGGATGTTGACATATGTTCTTCTAAGTTTATCTGCTGATCTGCATGAAGAAGAAGCGAAACCCAACGTAGAAAGGTTGTATCAGTCATTTGATTTCCCATTGAAGTGCTAACAGAAGAAAGAGTTAGTTATTTTCAGGCTCAGGGCGCAGGGCGCATGAAAATTGCAGCTTACAGGGCTAAATAGGTAAGGCGCACAGGAAGAGGGTGTTGCAAGGATAAAACTGGCGCCAAAGGCACATGGATGGTTCGTGTAACAAGAACTTTTTGTGTGCCAAAGGGAGCATGGCACGGCGCATGAAAGGTTTACACAACATGATGTTATTGTAATCGGGGATGCACCTGCGCCTTCAAAGATTTGTACTTAGCGCAGATAAAGCTTGTGTTACATGGATGTTGGGTGCGCCATTGGCACATGGAAATGTGATTCAGCAAGGAAGGATTGTGTGCCAAAGGGGCACAAGTTTAGCACTTGCAGCATGTGAAAGAGGCGCGCCTTGAGGGTGCAGGAGTTCATGATGCAACAAGTATGAAAGGTGCGCCATTGGCGCGGGTTTTGTTCATGTAACAGGGGTGACAGATGCGTCGAAGTCAAGAGAGAAACAGTGAACTAAATCACTCTCAAAGGGGTCTTTACATGGTTTAGATTTCTTCTTCTCCTCTTTTCCTTTTTGACAGGTCATTTGGGTAAATGAAATGGTTAAAACCAGGAGGGTTACAAACCATTGTTTCTAGGATGACATCCTCCTCCAGCAGATCTGGAAAGAGGAAGATAAGGAAAGACAACATGCGGGGGGGAAAAAGCTCAACACATGCATATCAAAAACCAAACCAGCAAGCAAGAAGCACTATCTAGCAAAACTCACGAAAGAGACAAGAGCACTTACCTGGATAAATAGCAAAAATCTGGAAAACAGGTCCACAACGCGTTGAAAACGACGAGGCAGGGGCTGACAGGCTCAGAGAAAGGAAATCACGTGCTCTGCGAATAGTGAAAATGACATTTGGGCGCACAAACACATATATATATATATATATATATATATATATATATATATAGGTGAGCTGGTCATCAATGCGCCACCCACTTTTTAAAGGGCACATGAGAGTTGCTGTCGACAGGGAAAAGCGTGTGCCCTTTGGCGCATGAAAATGTTTTCCAGCAGGAAATTAAGCGTGCCTTTGGCGCACCAAAAGCTATGTTGACATGAAGTTATGTGCACCCTTTGGCGCACCAAAACATGGCGCAACAAAAGTTGTGCCAACACAAAGGCGCATGCGCCTTGGCACACGCAGGGAAGGCTCAACATACTTTGGCACACCAAAAGGTGTGTTGACACTGAAAATCATGCGCCAAAGGTTTTAAAGGGGGCGCACCAAAAGTTGGTGTTACATAGCAATTTCATGCACCCACCAAAAAGGCTCAAAAGACTAAGTTCGAAAACCATATTTCCTGGAAGGGATTTTACAACGCTTTGACGCAAGGATCCCTAACGAGGGATCGGAACAAAATTTCGGTATGGTTATCGGTAAAATTGCCCTTGTCAATTTTACGGGATAACAGCTGGCTCTTTTTGGGGACTATCCCTGAGCAAACTCGGGGGTAGAGAATCCCAGTTCTCATGTGCCTATCCATTGGGTAACAGAGTCAAAAACAAGGGTGACCGGAGGGAGAAGAAAGAAAACACACAACAAACTGAAAGCAACCACACGACAAAAGCAAACACACAACTAAAGCAAACTGTACAAAGAAGAGAGCAAGCTCTACTTCCTAAAAATTTTCAGATGTTGCCCACTATAAGGAAGCGGGAGCTCGGTTCCATCCAGATATGAGAGATAGAAGCTATTCTCTCCGTTGAGCTGCTTGATCTTGAAGGGCCCTCTCCACAGGGAATCAAACTTTCCGTGCATGCCCTTTGGCTCTCTTCGCTTGTCCCACAAAAGGACGAGATCTCCCACTTGAAAATCCCTCTGCTTTGCTTTTTTATCAAAAAGCCTCTTAACTTGATTCTGATGTTCAGTGATCCTGTCGACCACCCTTACTCTCTTTTCTTCAAGTTCTGCCAGATACATGATTCTCTTTTCAAGAGAATTTTGGAAAGTTTCGTCTTCGATGGCTCGTGCCAAACGCAGAGCAGGAAGTTCCGCAGAAATGGGAAGCTCGGCATCAGTGCCATATAACACTTGAAAAGGTGACATGCCGAGAGATCTCTTGGGAGTAATACGATCGGCCCACAAAGCGTCGTACAAAGACTTGTGCCACATTCACTGATTCTCATCTACTAACTTCCGTATGATGGTCACCAAGTTCTTGTTACTGGATTCTGCCTGACCATTTCCCTAAGGGTAATAGTCTGAGGTGTGAGCCAAAGTTATCCCATATTCATAGCAAAAACTAATAACTTCTCATGAGGAGAAGTTAGAAGCATTATCAGCAACGATTTTATTTGGAATGCCGAACCTGACAATGATATTTTCTTTAATGAAATTACAAACCACCTCAGAAGTGGCATGCTTGACAGGTATGGCTTCCACCCACTTGGTGAAGTAATCCGTTGCTGTAAGGACATAGCTATGTCCGGCACTCGATTGAGGATTGAGTGCGCCAATAAAATCAATTCCCCATTGCCTGAATGGTTCATTGATAATGACCGGCCTTAGGGGAAAGGCAGCCAACTTGGGCTTGCCGACGAATTGCTGGCAGGGTTCACACTTCGCCACCCAGATGGCTGTATCTTGAAAGAGCGTCGGCCAATAGTACCTGGCTCGAATGATCTTGTGTGCAGTTACAGAGGAAGAGAAATGCCCTCCACAGTCTGAATTGTGAAAACTTTCCAGTAGTTTTACTTGCTGGGGTTTGTCAACACATCGCAAAAAGATGCCATCTATCCCATGTTTATATAAACCGTCATCCCAGATGACATATTTAGCCACTCTGAGCTTTATAGTGTGCTTCTCCTTTGCAGTTAGGTGCATTGGGCATTCGCCGTAGGTAAGGAAGAAAGCGATGTCGAGTACCATTCATCACTAGTTGCAAACAAATAGAACCAGAGGTAGAGAATCAGGCTCTTCCTGCCGGTCCTGTGTTTCGTCGGTGTAGTCACCCCTGTCATCAGGGTTTCTTGAATCTTTGTTTTCAGCCATTAGCTGACACAGGCCCTTGCCCCTCACCAACTTGGTTGGTTTAATATCCAGGTCATACTCTTGGACCTTTGCGATCCAATTTCCTTGCAAGCTTCCTAACTCCTGCTGAGTTAGAATTGATTTCACCACCGTGTCAGGGACCAACACCACCGTATGCGAGTTCAGAATGTAATACCTGAAATTCTTCACTGCTTTGACAATGGCGAAGGCATGCTTTTCTAGTTGAGTCATTTTTAGTTCATGAGGCTTAAGGGGAGAACTCATGAGAACGATCGGAGATTCAACATCCTCCGAGTTCTTTTGCATTAAGATTGCGGACACAGTATGCTCAGATGCGTAACTATACATGATGAAGTCCTTGGAGAAATCGGGACATACCAGGACTGGTGCATGAGCAACGAAGCTTTTATTTCTTCAAATGACCTTTTTCCCTCTTCACTCCATCTGAAAGTTGGTGACCCCTTCATCATGTTCAATATGTGACGGGTCTTCTCAGCAAAGTCAGGAACAAAACGCCTAAGAAAGTTCACCTTTCCAAAGAAAGAATGAACACCAGTCTTGCTTGTAGGCAGAGTAAGGCTTTGAATAGCCTTAACTCTTTCGGTATCTATCTTTGTTCCTTCTTTACTAACCACATGCCCTAGCAACTTCCCTTCCGTGACTCCAAAAATAGACTTTTTTGGGTTTAGGGAAATCCCATGTTCTCGGCACCTGGCCAACACTTGCTCCAAATGATCACAATGATCATTTCGTTGTTTAGAGAACACGGTTAAGTCATCTAGATAAACCACAATGACTTTCCCCATCATACCTTTGAATGCAAAATCCATGGCCCGCTGAAAAGTGGCACCAGCATTAGTTAGGCCAAAAGGCATCCTGCTGTAGGCAAATGTACCCCAGGGAGTAGTGAATGCTGTTTTAAACTGATCTTCAGGTGAAACTTCAATCTGATTGTAACCTGAAAAACCATCAAGCATGGACAACATCTCTGATCCAGTTACTGCTTGCAGAACTTGATCCATTATCGGAAGAGGGTAGTTGTCTTTCAAGGAAGCTTGATTCAAATTGTGAAAGTCTACGCATATGCGTATCTCACCGTTTTTTTTGCGCACTGGCACAATATTTGCTACCCAAGTACTGTGATGGATAGGAAAGATGATCCTTGCATCCAGCATCTTCTAAATTTCAGCCTGGATGGTACCCGAGATCTTAGGATTATAGTGCCTCTGCTTCTGGCGAAAGGCTTTGACATCGTCTTTCAATGGAATGTCATGCTGAACGTCCTTTGGCTTAAAGGACTTTAGATCGGCATAAGACCATGCCAACACGTCCATATATTTTTTTAGCAACTTGACAAATTTCCGTTTCTCCTCAGGCGTGCAACATTTGCCAATGTTCACAAATTGCGGGTGCTCTATCGAACCTATATTGACCGGTTCGGTTTCTGGGGATGAGTCAGGGTCATCCCACTTTTTCTTTTTTACAAAATGGTCATGCCTGTCGAACAGGCGCTCCAGAGAAACCAGGCCTTTTGGAATTTTATTTCCTTTGAGCTGACATATGCCGTCGTTCCCTTCGGATTCGTCACCTTGATCGGTGACTGATTCACGGCAAGTGGAAGTAGATCCTTCAAAGTGCAATTCTTTAAAATTTTCCGCCTTTTCCAGAAAAGCAATGAGTTGATTATCGTCGTTGAACACCTGCCAATGCTGAGAATTGTCTGGCATGCTTGGGCGGAAAACCACCTCAATGGTGTACTTGTTTGTTTTCAAACCTGGGTGTGGGAGCATGAGGGACGCTGAAACGGCCAATGAATCGGCCATGTCATTCTGAGCCCTTGGAATGGACTCTATTGAAAAAGCATCGAATTCTTCGATGCTGTCCCACACCGCATTACGGTAATGCCTGAGCCTTTCATTCTTCACTTGGTAAATCCTTTTGACCTGATTTACAACTAGCTCTACATCACCTTGTACTTTTAGATTTTTAATTCCTCTTTCCCTTGCGGCTTGCATACCAAGTAAGAGAGATTCATACTCAGCAAAAGATTGTTTGTGTGAAAAACTACAATTTGAAAGAGAGAGGAATTACCTCCTCTTCGGGAGATATCAGCACGGCCCCAACGACCACATCCACTAGTTGCGTAACTGCCATCAAACTGCAAGGTCCAGATCTTATTAAGATCTTTTTCCTGAACGAGAACAACCCCTTTATCAGACTCGGTAGACAAGAAGTAGTTCCCCATCCCTGATGATTCAAAAAGGATTTGAGCTTTGGGGTCCTCAGAACTAGTAACCAAGTACTTTTTGTGATTCCGGCTCCAAAGTCTGCATTACGCCTTTGACTGGAATTCTAGCTTTAGACCAGTCCATATGAATTTCTCCACCAACTTCACTGCCAAAAATTCTTCCCAGCAAAATTCCATAGGCTGTCGGAATGTCAGCAACGAGGACTGTCATTTTTACTCTTTTATCTGGGAAAGCCGCAAATGCGAATTACACGTCCTTGATTTGGCCAACCAACGGAACCTGCTTGGTTTCCAATGAATAACATCTGCCAAAAGGCTTGGTAAGAGTGAGGCCCAAAGCATGGGTGACTTTTGCCAGCATGACGTTATCAGAAGCCCCGGAATCAATTATGCAGTTACTCAACTTGTGTCCATTGATCAGGAGAGAGAGATAGAAAGGCTCTATCTTGCCTGATGCCGATGTTGAAGCAACATTTATGTGGGATTCAGGGGGAGTGGAAAGGATTCCTTTTGGGGAAACCTGCTTAGATGCAACAGCTTGACTCTGAATATATTTGGTCAATCTTACAAGCTGTTCGGGGTTCGACTGAAGGTACTCAGCTTCAGACATTTGGATCTTGGTCTTTTTTGCATGATCTATGATATCAAATGCGGCCAAGGGTTGCGTTGGTGAAGGAATGAGTCCCTCACTTCACGACGATGGAATAGGATTGGTGGCCTTGGTAGGAATGTGAGAGGATTGATTTGGAGGAGAGATAGGGGGAAAAGATTTCCTTGTAAAAGATTTGCCAGGGAGTTGAGTAGGAAGAGGATTACCTCTTTTAGCAATGATCGGAGGCGCGTTTGACACGGCCTTCTCCTGCTGGACATGGGCAGCAACTTCCGCTTCTTTTCCTTGCGAGCGAGTAAAAACAGCATATGACTGTCCACTTGCATATCCCTGGGTACCCTCTTCTTCATCAGATTCTTCCTCATCAAATTCCATATACCCGATAGTAGAGTCGCCAGCCGGTTCACCGACATCTTGATCATCTTCACCTTGAGACGAAGGTTCTTCATAATACTGCTCTTCTTCTTCGATTTCGGCCAGAGCGTTGACCGGAGGAGCCTCAAGCGCCAACCGCGGAGCAGCTGTAGGTAGGCGCGGCCTTTGTGAAACATTGTTGGGAACGAAATTCCTCCGTGGAATATCCCGGTACGAGGAACTGGGGGAGGCCTGGGCCAACTGCTTCTTCAATGCAAGCAAGTCATTTGCCATCTTTTGAAAGGCTGGATCAGACGAAGTAGTGGGCGAAGGGCCCAAAGATTTAGGCTTGGCTGATTCCTTTTTCAATTCGCCAGATATTATCAGATTATCCTCTATCCGAATGGCAGCGGCTTGGGCGAGAATCAAGGTAGCCACTCGCTCTTGAAGGAGTAAGAAACTAACTTTCGAACTCATAGCGTTTACGAAGAAACACTTTTGATTTTCCGGCGTTGGAAGCATGGCAACGGGGACACGGTTGATTAGTGCATTAAATCGGGCGATAAAATCGCGCATGGTCTCATTTGCCTCTTTCTTCAGGTGAGTGATCCGTGATAATAATGCAAATCCATCCTTTGAAGTCTTGTATCTGTCTTCGAAAGCATCCCGTAAGGTGGCCCAACTGGTAATAGATCCGGCTGGTAAATGTTGAAACCATTCAGCTGCAGGTCCTTGTAGGGTTTCCAGAAAAAGGTGAACCGACACATCTTCATGAGTTACATCCAAAATACTGCATGACATGATGAATGCAGATATGTGGGAATCCATGCTTTGATTTCCGCTCCCGTCGAATTTGGGAAAATTCTTTCGGTTTCCGTGAGGGAGCGCGTGAACTGGATGTGGTAAAGCCAAAGGACCCATCGTGTTTCCCCATGGTACCGCCATCTGAAAAGCCGAAAAGAGAACACGAGCTGGAAGTGTGGTTCCGCTGAGTAGCAAGGCACTACAAAGGGATGTGGATGCCCCCTGCGAAAGACTTTTTCTTCGTGAAGGTGAGACACTCCTGGATGTCCGGCTAGCCAAGCTTAGCGCTGAAAAATGCGCGGTGTCACGCTGAAATTGTGCCTTTGAAGCAGATCGAAAGTAGGATCAGCTTCTCCACGGGCTCTCCTGCTGCGCGTAAAAGGTTCACTCACCAGTGTACCTTCCAGATCTGTAACGTTATGGCACAGATTCAAACTTTCTTTTTGGTTGTACTTGCTGATTTTCTGGTTTTTCTGATAAAAACCAGCAGCAAATACTTTTCTAAATATTTAAAACTATCCTCTTCAGAAAACCGATTGCGGTTAATGACAAATAACAATGAGGATAAGATGGCAGGGAAGAATAGCAAGCTGATTTTCGGATCTGATTTTGACTTTTTCAGAGGGTTTCAAACTTTTAGCAAACAGCCAAAAATCCAGATCTACGGCAAAATACTAATTTTTATAAAAACTCAGCGAACTAAAGATTTGTAACTAGGCCAGATCTATGGATCTCAGAAGAAAATTTTCAATTCAGAGCACTTTTGCAAATTTTTGGATTTTTATCAAAAAGTTCAGATTTGCAAACAGGCAGCGATTTTCTTATTTTTTCTGATTTTTCTATCTTACCACCATCATAGATCTGACAGATCTATTCGTTCCCCAGCGGAGTCACCAAAAACTGTTGGTCCAAAAATCTGTCACTTGGGCAGATCTATGGATAAACGAGCCAACAGTGTGCAGGGCATAGCCCTCTTTGAGTCAAAGAAAGCGGCCCGGTTTATTGCTATTCTACCAGCAGGAATCTATGCAAGTCTCATAGATTCTGCCTTCGGGGGTTTGGGATCTCATCCCAGTGGGGTGTTTCCGACTGTGAAAAGAAAGGAAAGGAAGAGGGGATGAGGAAAGAGCAGGTCCGAAGGAAGAAAATAAATGAATTCCAAAGCAGTATTGGTCAAAGGATTTATGTTTTGGGATTGGTAGTAAACAGAGCCAAACCTACTTGCATAAATAAACAAAGCAATACTGATGATGAATAAATGACAATGAAACAGAAGCAGATTTAACAGAATAAGCACATAGATCAGACATAAGAAAGATCTAATGGCGATAACACAGGTATTCAGCACAAAGTCTAAATATTTGTATTAATTACTCTTCTGTTACAAAAAGCTCAAAGTCTCTTTTCCTTACTCCTATTTCTTATCTGAAAGATATTCACTCATGCATCCATAATACTACAAGTGTTGGAGTATTTATAGAAGAAGAAGGGAAAAGAAGGCAAAAAGGAGCCAACAACTATTTACAAAGATATTTACAAAATATCTAAAAGTCATGTTGACTTTTGACAACTTGATGGATGACATCATCCCATGACGCAACATGGATGATGTCATCATTTGTGCCAACATACTTTAGACATTCCAACAAGAAAGTTGGAGAAGAGAGAGAAAGAAGAAGAAGAAGAAGAAGAAGAAGAAGGAGCAGCTACTTGTCATCATTATCTTGCGGCCGAAAGGGGGTGGACTACTTTTGTTGCTCCTCAGGTGACGAGATATGGAACTGAGAGCGGTATTCCATGAACTTGTTGATTATTGGCCCAAGTTGATCCTGAGAAGGATCCTTGTGCCTATCTCTTATTGCCTCACAAGTCTCCCGCTCATCTATGAGCTTCTCGGGAAGTTTGGAATAGTCCTTCTCCACCTCAATGAGGAACCCGATGAAGTCCCTACAGGCCAGCAGGTTGTTGATAGATTCAGTGTCAAATGTGACCTCTGGCCCCGTTCCTTGAGAAGCGATCTCCTTGAAGATCCGGATGGTTTCATCAGCTGACCTTAAGGTAAAGGAAGGAGTGAGCAACCCTGGAGACATGTTGAGAACAATTCGCTCCATTTGATGCATTGTATCCAGGGCCTCTTCCTTTACCTTGTCGATTTTTTCCAGAACAAATTCAAGCTGATCCACCCGGTAGTCCAGAGTGGACATGATTTTGTTGAGGGCCCTTGGATGGCCGAAGACGCCGAACTTGACCAGATCTTCGACTGAACAGTCGAACATTTGTTGAAAGGTCTCGTGTCACAGTCTAGCATGTTCCAGCTCTTCTGATATGGGCCCCGCTAATGCTTGGAGCTCCTTGTTTTCCTTTCCGATGTTCAGATACAAATTGACAAACTCGGTGATCACTCTTTCACTGTCCTTGAGGATCTGGCTCCTCCAAGCAAAACGGCCATACCCTGCTCACCGATCTTTGCATATTCGTTGATTTTCTCCTGGCTGAGAAGCTCAGAAGTCTCGGCGGCAGTTGTGGGAGGCGCACTACCCATCTTCTGTAAGGCTTGGAGTAGATATTTGTTTTGCTCTTTTAGTAGCCTTTTCTCTTCTTTTGTCTCTTGAAGCTTTTGACAGAGGGCGTCAACCGCGGAAAGAGCTTCCCCCTGGAGACTTTCAGAAGATGTCCCCATTGTGACTTGGGTCACAGTAAAATCTGTCGAGACAGATCCTTTTTCTCTTTGAGGGGATCGGGGTATGCAATTTCCATGATTCTCTCACCTGCAGCACTTTTAGAGAAGCGTGTAACAGGCTTCTGCTTCTTCGCCCCTTTGGCTGGGATCACTGAAAAGTCCATCGGAGCGATGGGAACTTTCCTCTTTTGCTGGCTTAGCTGCTGAGAGATCCAGGCTGGTCCTATGGAAGAAGGACCAGAGACAGAGGAGGAGGCAGCTACAGTAGAAGAGGGGAAAAACGTGGAGACACGCGGCGGCGGCATTGAGAGAATAGCCGAAGAAGTGTCCACGGGAGGAAGGGAAACTGTAGCTACGGAAGACATAGGAAGGGAAGGGAGCCCGAGAGATGAGGGAAGAAATGGAGGAGGACAGATCAGCGAGGGAAGAGAAGATAGATGAAGAGGCGAGGGGAACAGTAGAAGAAGGGGAAGAGGACACGACCAAAGGGATGGTCGCTTGAGTCACTCGAGGAGGGGAAGGAAGAGAAGAAGGAGGGACGGAAGGAACTTCGGTTGTTGTAACAATGCCGACATCCTGAGTGGATGGGCCAATTGGAACTTCCTCTTCTGCTTCTTTCTCTGGTGTGACCAGAGATATTACCTGCTCGGGTGCCGCGGAAGGAGGACTCCCAGGGGCTTCTTCTTGGGTGGTGCTGGATTCACCTTCTACACCTTTGCCTTTAAGCTGCTTCTTGGATCGTGAAGGTGCGTTGCCCAATGGGGAGGTTGTGAAATCTACCCCGAGGTAGATTAGCCCGTTCATTCGGCACCAGTGCTCTGTCCTACGCAGAGTTTCCTTGACCCTCTCCTCAATTGTCTGAGGAGCTTTGTTTCTGTCAATAGCCGGAAAGGGCCAATTGTCCCCATCTGTATCATTATATACCTTGTCTGTTTCATCTTCCGTAGTTTGGAAGCCTTTGGGGACAATGGCTATCCCATATTGGATGATTTCTGCCAATGCTAGGCAAGAATGATCCTTTCTTCTGAGCTCTACCTCATGGAGGACGTCAATATAAATATCCTCGATCTGAGGAACATGGATTGGATCAAGCTTTGCTCTTGGCAGGCAGCCCCTTGGGTCGAAGGTAGGCCTGGCTGGGAAATCATGCTTCAAATTAAGTAACTCCAGCTCTGCAAACATTTCCTTCACCTTGTGGTGGGTAGAGCATGTGTATCGGCCCACTGTGAGGGGGAAAGGAGTTCCACCCTTCTTTCTTTTAAGGCATTTTTCGTGGTATGTGACCAGCTGCCTTGATAGCTCTAGTAGAATCAGCCTTAGGCCCAAAGACACCTTGGTAGCTTGGTTGGCTCTCCCAAAAAGTTGACAACCCTCAGATAGGTGAATGTGGGAAATTGGGTGAACATGCCCCCCATTTCTCCATGGCTGCCACTATGCTTTTGGTCATGCGACCATAAGTCATGTTCGGCCTCAGTAGGCAGATGATGTGATAGAAAAACACATCGTTAACTTTTTTGAACTGGGAGATGCTATTCTCTAGCCTCAACTCTGGGTAGTACTCGTATATCTTGACCTGAGGCCAAACTCCACTCCTCGTCAGGCCTGGATAGTCCCTTGCTGATGCTGCAGCGTAGACTACGTAGGAGTTCATATGGAATGCTCCTGTTGTGCTGAATTGTTGTAGCTGCTCGGAGATGGTGCTGCTTATAATTTCCCCCCAGCAAAAGCACTGATTAGGAAAATTCTTGTTCATTGTTTCCAAGTAGCGCAGCATCCATTTATGGAAGTAATGGGCATCAGAAAGCCCGAAGACCCTACTCAGGAAGGTAATGGTATCGCTGAGCTCTTCTGAGAAGTCACTGTGGTGGATGATTTGGGGCCACCGGGTTACCACCTTCTTATTTTTCAGATATACTTCGTTCATTAGCTGCATACATTGGTCTTCATTGTCTTCCTAGGCCTTGATGCACTCTGCTTGGCTAACGGCCACAAAGTGCCGATGGTGAGGGATGCTGAGTATGATCTCAAAATGACGGGCAGTGAGGTTAATGACTACCTCGCCCTTGCTGTTTTCGACACACCTTGTGTCTTTATTATAAGACTGGGCAACCACCATCATAAATTCATTGTTGACGGCACTGATGGGGATTCCTCCGGCGAAGTGCAGGGCACTGCCTATTAGTTTGTCCATCCATGGACTCCTTGTAACTTTCTGAGTTCTGGCCCAGAATTCCTCCATGTCGATATGCCCCAATTCTGAGTCTCTGACGTCCATGCTGCATTCGGCCTGTGACTCGGGCATTCTGACCCTCTGATATTTGTATTTCATTTCTTCCTCCGTAGGCTTAGCCTTTCCTTTCAATTTGATAGGTCTTTTGCTGGATGTTGACATATGTTCTTCTAAGTTTATCTACTGATCTGCATGAAGAAGAAGCGAAACCCAACGTAGAAAGGTTGTATCAGTCATTTGATTTCCCATTGAAGTGCTAACAGAAGAAAGAGTTAGTTATTTTCAGGCTCAGGGCGCAGGGCACATGAAAATTGCAGCTTACAGGGCTAAATAGGTAAGGCACATAGGAAGAGGGTGTTGCAAGGATAAAACTCGCGCCAAAGGCACATGGATGGTTCATGTAACAAGAACTTTTCGTGCGCCAAAGGGAGCATGGCACGGCGCACGAAAGGTTTACACAACATGATGTTATTGTAATCGGGGATGCGCCTGCGCCTTCAAAGATTTGTACTTAGCGCAGATAAAGCTTGTGTTGCATGGATGCTGGGTGTGCCATTAGCACATGGAAATGTGATTCAAAGAAGGAAGGATTATGTGCCAAAGGGGCACAAGTTTAGCACTTGCAGCATGTGAAAGAGGCGCGCCTTGAGGGTGCAGGAGTTCATGATGCAACAAGTATGAAAGGTGTGCCATTGGTGCGGGTTTTGTTCATGTAACAGGGGTGACAGATGCACCGAAGGCAAGAGAGAAACAGTGAACTAAATCACTCTCAAAGGGGTCTTTACATGGTTTAGATTTCTTCTTCTCCTCTTTTCCTTTTTGACAGGTCATTTGGGTAAATGAAATGGTTAAAACCAGGAGGGTTACAAACCATTGTTTCTAGGATGACATCCTCCTCCAGCAGATCTGGAAAGAGGAAGATAAGGAAAGACAGCATGCGGGGGGAAAAATCTCAACACATGCATATCAAAAACCAAACCAGCAAGCAAGAAGCACTATCTAGCAAAACTCACGAAAGAGACAAGAGCACTTACCCGGATAAATAGCAAAAATCTGGAAAACGGGTCCACAACGCGTTGAAAACGACGAGGCAGGGGCTGACAGGCTCAGAGAAAGGAAATCACGTGCTCTGCGAATAGTGAAAATGACATTTGGGCGCGCAAACACACACACACATATATATATATATATATATATATATATATATAGGTGAGCTGGTCATCAATGCGCCACCCACTTTTTAAAGGGCGCATGAGAGTTGCTGTCGACAGGGAAAAGCGTGCGCCCTTTGGCGCATGAAAATGTTTGCCAGCAGGAAATTAAGCGCGCCTTTGGCGCACCAAAAGCTATGTCGACATGAAGTTATGTGTGCCCTTTGGCGCACCAAAACATGGCGCAACAAAAGTTGTGCCAACACAAAGGCGCATGCGCCTTGGCGCACGCAGGGAAGGCTCAACATACTTTGGCGCACCAAAAGGTGTGTTGACACTGAAAATCATGCGCCAAAGGTTTTAAAGGGGCGCACCAAAAGTTGGTGTTACATAGCAATTTCATGCGCCCAGCCAAAAAAGGCTCAAAAGACTAAGTTCGAAAAACTAGATTTCCCGGGAAGGGATTTTACAACGTTTCGAACGCAAGGGATCCCTAACGAGGGATCGGAACAAAATTTCCGGTATGGTTATCGGTAAAATTGCCCTTGTCAATTTTACGGGATAACAAGTATCATGACAAAACACACCTTCACTAAATTATTCTTATGGAACACAACCAAATAGGGAACTGTAGGGGACCTAAAGTAGCACAACAATACATAATGCAAGAGAAGAGGCAAGAAGGAATGCAAACATGTTAGGACAGAGAATAGTCACAAAACAATGCTTTTATTACTTCCAAGAATGCACATAATCTGTTACAATGATAAGGAGGCTGATATCCACATGCAAGAGCCAAACATGGAGGTCTACAACTCAAAATACAAAAAATATGGAGTCCTTAGCAACATGTGTAAGGATCCAAAGTGTCCAACCATTACAATGAGCCCCGACCCTATCTTTATAGATTCAGCCCAGAGGAAAGAAGGAGAGAGAGAAGCGGGAAAATTAATTCAAATCTCAACCACCATCGTCAATGTCACCCCAAATCTGTCATGTCTGCATCAATTATTTGTTCGATGCCTCGAAGGAGGAGGAACGACAGATCAAATCATATGAGATTTGGTGGTTGAAGAAATCTGATTATGCGTTAATGGCCTAATAGATGTTTTCCCATTTCTCCCTACCTAACCTCTCCAAAATTAAAGTTTTAGATCTCTAAGGCATAGATGAGGCCGAGATCTTTCCAATAGTGCCAGATTTGTCAGATTTCAAGCACTGAGCCAAAAGATATGCTCATTTGAATATTTGGGCACGTAGGAGGAAGAGTTATGTCCGTACCAGGTCCATGTGGCGGCCTTGCACTTCTTGGAGATTCAGCCCCATCTTTATGCTCTTAAAATCATGCCAGATCGACACATGGCAGCCTCCATGGGCTCCTTTGTATTTTTCCTAAGTCTCTTTGCTTGGCGGGCCAAAAGTCGACCCTAGACACATGGTGGCTTGGCGCTTGTTTGGAAACCCACCCCAAATTTTATCTTTGAAATAGTGTCATGATGACACTTGGTACTCTCTGCTAGCCTACCTCTCATTTGACTATTCAATCCCCGACTCTGTCCCTTTTTTGGACTAGGGACACGTGGAAGGCCCGTGCTTCTTTGGGGACTACCTCTAGACTTTCCTTTTGATATTGCGTCGTTGATCCACGTGGAGGCTTCCACTGGTTCTCTATACTTAGTCATTTTTAGGCCCACTTTTTCTTTTGGTTTTGACCTCTGTTGACCATTTTCTACATGGAGGGTTGGTGCAAATTTGAGTCTTCAGCCTGGATCCCACTTTTGAATGTGCACCGTTAAGACACTTGGCACCCTCCATTGAGTTGAAGACTTTTCAATGGCCGGTGTAACTTTTGGGGCTCTGGATGCATGGAAGCTTGGTGCTCATTTGAGCCTACCCCTGGGATTTAACTTTTGGAGATGCACCAAGCTGACTAGAAAGAAGGTGAACACATGGAGTGTGGGCACAAAGGAGAAATGGAAGAAAGAGGTGAAGAGGGGTGTGTGTAATGTGCGCAAGAGGAATGCCAGGGACTTAGCTGATTGGAAGGTAAGTCTATAGAGGTGCATGTAAGGAGTGCATGATGGGATAGGAGAGAAAGCAAGCACATAGGAGGAAGGTGCACAAGGGAAAATGGAAGGAGATAGAAGAATGTGAAGGGGAGCAGGATGTGTATGCAAGTTATCCAAATCACTAGGAGAGATATTTGGATAACAATTTTGACGACTTTCGGGGCCATCTGCCTACTAGATGAAAGAGATCAGTAGCCTGAAGCATCCATTGGGCATGGAGTCCACTTGTTCAATCATAAAAATTCCCCTATAATCACTTGAAAATCATGTCTGCACTCTGTTTTGAATCTCTCAACTTCTGAGAGAAGCTCTACATTCTGGAAGTAACAAAAGAGTGCACGTAGGAAGCACACGAGGGGAAATAACTATGTACAAACAAACAATGCATGTAGAGCACACTTGGAGGAATTGAAACTACTTAATATATACAACATGATGCAACAAACCTAATGGAAGGGTTTGAGATAAATCCTGTTTACTGGGATTTGTAGTGCGCTTCCATTCGAGATGAGTTAACTCAAAAGAGTTAGCTTCTTTGCAAGACTTGATGATGTATGGGCCACTCCAAAGTGCATCAAACTTTGAATGACACCCTAGTTTAGCTCTGTCAACATCCCATTTTAGAACCAGTCCCCAAATTTGAAATCTTGAGACCTAGATTTTCTGTCAAACCATTTCTTTATTACTTGTTGATGTTGTTCTAGCTTGATCATGGCAGATTTTCTGAGTTCTTCAAGATGAATCATCTCTCGTAATCCCGATTTCTCTACGATCTGCATGCTCAAATTCCATCTGCTGGGAAAGTGCCAATGAATTTCATTCTAGTGTTAAAGGAAGGGTAGCCTCCCTTCCATAGATAAGCTTGTAAGGAAAAGTTCATATTGCCTTTTTTACTGTGATTCTATCTTCCTAGAGAGCGTACAAGACCTTTGTATGCTACTGTCTTTGGCTGATGTTCATTGTGCACTTCATAATTCTGATTAGGTTCTTGTTTGTTGATTTTGCTAGACCATTTCCCTGAGGGTAATAGTTGGAAGAGGTTTTCAGGTAAATTCCTAGACTTAGAGCCCAATCAGTGATTTTAGCACCAAGGAAGGCCTTTGTATTATTAGAGATAATGGTTTGAGGAATGCCAAACCTTGTGACTAAACCTTTGAGAAAGTCAAGGATGACTACCTCAGTTGATTCCTTAAGCACGACAGCTTCTATCCATCTGGTGAAGTAATCTATAGCTGTCAGCACCCACTTATGTCCAGTGCTTGAAGGTAGATTGATCATGCCTATGAAGTTGAGACCCCATTGCGCAAAAGGCTGATCTACTTGGATTGGTTAGAGGGGAAGTGCTACCAATATTTTCTTTCCTACAAAGAAAGCACACTCCTTGCATTTTGTGACCCACCTATGTGCATTTGCAAATAGGGTAGGCCAAAAGATACATGTCATTATGATCTTCATTACTATAGTTTTGGCAGAGAAGTTTCCACCAAAGAATCCATCGTGAAACTATTTTAACACTTGTTTAGTTTGTGTGTCATTGATACATCTTAATAGCATGCCATCTAGATTTATTTTGAATAGAAGTCCATTAATCAAAACATAAGGGATGGATTGCAACCTTAGATGCCTTCTCTTTGCTTTGTTCAAACCGAGAGGGTATGCACTCGAAAGGAATGTGATCATGTCCTTCATCCAGTCACACGCACTGGGGTCTATATTTTGTTCATGTTCTACATGTGGGAAGTCTTCATCTAGAAATAATGAAGCCTTAGGTTCACTCTACACATCCTCAACAATCTGCTTACAGAGTGCACTGCCTCTTACCAGCTTTGTGGCCTTAATAGTCACATCATATTCCATGATTTTTGTCACCCATCGCACTCTCTTCTCATTAATTTCTGCTCCCATGATGAATTCTCTAACAGATGAGTGGGAGACTAACACCTTGATATGATTTTTGGTGAGCATGCTCTTGAATTTATTGAGTGTGCACATGATGGCAAAGACCTACTTCTCTATGTGACTGTATTTCAATTCATAATCCTTCAACATCTGGCTAAAGAAGGCCACTGGCTATTCCAGCCCTTGTTCATTTTCCTATGTTAGGACAGCAAAAGTAATGCTTGCATCGAAACCATAAGCATAAAGGATGAAATCCTTTGAGTAATCTAGATTGAGCAGTGTTGGCGCACAAGTAATCTCTTTCTTGATCTTGTTGAAGCTTTCTCTTCCTTCGATGTCCATCTAAGGCTATGTCCTTCTTGAGCATAAGGGTGATGGGCCGAACCAGTCCCACAAAGTTAGGGATAAAATGCCTAACAAAGTTAATCTTGCCAAGGAAGGACTGTAAGGAATTTTTTTGTGCCGATAGGGAAAGGGATAGGATGGCTGAAATGTGCTCAGGATCAATAATGATGCCATCCCTTGAAACTACATGGCCTAAGAGCCTGCCCTATGCCACCATAAAATTGCACTTCTTGGGGTTAAGAGATACCCCAAATTATTTGCATCTCTCAAAGACCTTTTCCAAGTGCACCATGTGATCCATGATCTACTTTGAGAAGACATTTATATCATCAAGGTAAACAAGATGAACTCATTGATGTAACCTTTGAAGGCAATATCCATGGCACGCTAAAATGTTGTGCCCACATTTGATAGAACAAAGGGCAATTTATGGTATGCATATGTTCCCCACTTGGTTGTAAATGTTTTTTCGAATTGATCATCTTCCTTGAAAAGGATCTAGTTGAAACCCAAATAACCATCTAGCATGGAGAAATTTTGCGCACTAGCCAAAATCTATAGAAGTTGCTCCATTGAAGAAAAAGGATAATGATCCTTTAAAGATGCCTTGTTAAAATCTCTGAAGTCAACACAAAGTCTGATTTCACCATTTTTCTTACACATTAGAACCAGATTCGCGACCCAGGTGGAATATTTAATAGGAAAGATAATGTTTTCTATAATGAGTTTTGATAACTCCTTTCTCATGAGGGGTTCTATTTTTGGATTGACTAGTCGCTACTTTTTTCTAACAGGATTTATACCAGGATCAAGGTCAATGGAGTGTTGAGCAACACTTGGATCAAAACCTTTGAGGTCTTCATACTCCCATGAGAAAATGTCACTGTATTTTTGACAGAGAGAGATGAAGGCCTATTTTTCTTCATCTGGACAAGTCCTGCTTGAGTAGCAGCTCCTTTCCGCATGCAATAGTAATGGGAGAGAAATCCTCTTACACAACATGCATGTATCTTTCCTCACCCTTGAAATCATCATCAAGGCTAAACATTTTCTCTAAGGTGACCAGCCCTTTAGGCAACTTATTTTCTTTAGTTGTATTACTTGGTCACCATAGCTGTTATGCAAGTCAACTTGCATACTTGATGAAAATTCAGCTTCATTCTAGATAAACTGGATGATCTACATGTCATTGTCAAACACTTGCTAGCTAGTGTTATTATCTAGAATGGATGGTCTGATTACCATCTTAATGTGCTGAGTGTTTCCTTTGACAAAGTCCTCAGTAGGAGAAAATTGTGAACCAAGCATGGCCATTTGGTCAGCTTCTCCATTCATTCTATGTGGAACTACCTGCAGATTAAGGGCATCAAAGCTCTCAAGTAGGTCCCAAACTCTATGTTTATAAGATTTAAGAAGCTCATTATTTGTCTGACATCTATTAGTGACCTGGTGGATGACCAATTCTATGTCCCCAAAGATCTACAACACTTTAATTTTCTTATTTTCAGTGATAAGAAATCCATGCACCAGTGCTTCATATTCTTCCACATTATTAGAACATGCAAACTACAGCCTATGCATGAAGAATAATTTCTCATCCTTAGGAAAAATGATAACCACTCCCGATCCTACACCATTTTTGCTTCTAGATCCATCAAAGTATAACTTCCATAGACTAGTTTGAACTTTGTCTTCTATGAACGCGTGCGAAGCATAACATCTTCTTCTAAGATGTAATAAGTTCCAAGCCCAGTTTCATAGGCTTCCAGTTCTTTAGCATGGGGATCAAATTTTTGATACATCTCCACCCATTCATCAAGTACTAGGTCTGGAACAAAGGGTGGAAGAGACTACTCTTTAAGAACTGAAATTTGTTCTTCCTAGATAAAATAATTGGCTTGGAGAGGGGATGGGACATATGACTCTACATGATAAGAAAATATAGGCTTAGCTTATATAGTAAACCGGGTACCATACCTTGTCTTGAGTAACATATGAGACTAATCAGAAGATAAGTAACCACCCACTTTAGCAATAAATTCTCTTGATAGACATAGGGAAAACAAATGAGGTAGGTCAATAATTGACACATCTTGAGTAATTGTCAGGATTGGACATGCATGGAGGGTTAACTCAAGATCCTTGATGACTCCTAAGGTGGTTACAATTGAGCCATCAAGTTGTAGGACCCCTTTAGACAAAGGGTTATATTTCAGACCTAAGACATTAACTATCTTCTTAGGCATAACAAAATTACTAGCTCTGAGTCAATCAAGCAGTTATGCACTAGGTGTTTTCCTATAATCAAGAACATATAGAAGGGTGGGGTTTTAGTAATTTTACTTACTTTTTATCCTCTTCTTGGTAGATTTTGACAGAAGCACATGGCTTCTGCATAACCAGGTCAACGCATAGAATTTTCACTAGAGCTTCATGCAGCAGATCCCACTTAGATGGAATGATCAGGGC
Source organism: Taxus wallichiana var. yunnanensis (assembly GCA_018340775.1). Lineage (NCBI taxonomy): Eukaryota > Viridiplantae > Streptophyta > Pinopsida > Cupressales > Taxaceae > Taxus > Taxus wallichiana. The sequence goes on from CM031234.1 coordinate 497,763,226, forward strand.
ATCCCACATTGTGACATTTATGTTTGTTTTCTTCATCTAGTCAACAATGTTGAATGAAAGCCCTCCCACCTTATGCATTTAGGGAACAACATCCCTTTTTGACTGTTTAGGTGTGGAAGCTGAATTTTAGCTGGAGTAGAGGCTTGGCCTACCAAAGGATGGGTGTGTGTTGCTTTAGATGGAGCTTTACGTGGGACCTCCTACATAGGGATTTGAACACTTTTGCTGTAAGAGGTATTGTCTGATTCTTTTTTCTTCTGAAGATCTACTTGTATTCTTTGGGATTGTGACTTGTGCACCTAACTCTAATATTCTTTTCTTATATCTTGTGTTGTCCGCAACTTGGGCATGCGTATGTTTGTATCTTCTATAGCTTGGTTGATTGCACAGAATTCCTTTGTGCCAAAGAACATCAAATTAGAATTCGACGGAACTTCGCCCTTACGGATTATCTGCTTCATGGGTGCTTATTCGAGCTCACAAGATGAAGTATTCTGGATCATGAAGGCTTGGACACACACATCATTAGCAAAATGGTACTGACTATGAGGCATTTTTCAAGGGAAGCACCATTCTGATTCTTGTGCCAAGTTGTTTTGAACTAGAACGAGCACTCGGCTTGCACTGGGTGTTGGGAGAGAAGGCGTAGGAGGGAAAACTTGCAAGGGAAGATGTGCATTAGGATTCCATCTATCATTCTACTGGTTGGGCATGTATCTTTGATTTTCGTATTGATTCTACCAAGGTTGGTTCCCTAGCCATGCACTTGATTAGAATTACCTCTATATGGTTACACTTACTTCTTTTCTAATGATATGACCTTTTTTGAATATGATGTTGAAGTAACCAGTTGTGTGCTTTGATCGGGAGTAGGAAAAGAGGCTATAAAAGGTCAAGGGTGCTTGTGAAATTTCTCGGGAACCGGGCATGGGTGGTCTATGAGCCAACTTTCCTACCTAAATGAGACTATTTTCTGCCCTTACTACAATGTTATAAGAAGCTGGTAGAGTCCTACCTCCCAGGATCATAACTTAAATATCACTTTGTTGAGTGCCTTTATATAATAAATTAAAGCATGTTGGGATGTTGGTCTTACCGCAAGAGGGATTATATCCAAAGTCTTCTGAAATATAATGTTGAAATCAGTCATCTACTCATTGGGCACCCTCCTTGTTGTTGTCAGTTGCTCCACCAAAGATAGGCGATCTGAATTATCTTCAAAATAACTGCATAGAGTTGTTCCTAGCTCATCTAAGGTGGTGATAGATTCACGTCTCAAGCCTCGATACCATTGAAGTGCTTTACCTTTGAAAGAGGCTACAAACATCCTAACTGCTACATCATTATGTGTGATCAGATAGAGTGAACACACATTTGCCACATCTTGAATATGCTCCTGAGGGGTGACTTGATTCTCAAGAGTAAAGGGATACTCTTGAGTGCACCATTTGGGATATCATGCTTTGCACGACTAGGAGTAAGGGACTCCCTCCATCAAAGTTTGTAAAGCTTCTTAATGGAGGAGGTGGTTGATGTGCCATTACAGGGCACATATGTTGTCTACTTTCAAGAGGAGTTGAGTGGGAGCGGTGCACTGGAGATAGAGATGCATGCATGAGCTTTTGGAATGAATTTTCTCGGGGATAGTTGGATGTATTCAAAAGAGTCTTCAACTACTACACTTCTTGTGTGCACTCTTCTCATGAAAAGGCACTCAGGATTGCCAAAAAAGAGATCTTAAAATATTAGGAGTCACCAGATGTGTTTGAAATGAGCCTCTAAAGGATGAAACACTAAGTTCACACACTAGAACTTAGAGATATGAAATTTGAGCTTTTAATGCTGGTCCCATCGGGTGTGCTAGAAACTGTTGGTTTCTCAAACATGCACCCGCGTCTCGGATCTCGAAAGGGCCGAGGTGTTTGAGACCACAATGGAACCATCCCTAAGTTGTGGGACCTTGTGCACTTGGGATGGATCTCTAGAGAAGATTGGTTCCTCTATCTACTTCTAATGCTACTGCTACTTCTAGTGCTAAAATGGGAAACTAAGCTAAGAATGCCAAGGGACCAGGAAAGAAGGATAACATGAAGAAAAATACACTAAAAGGTGATAACACCGAGAAAAGAGTGATGACCACTATCTATTCTGAGTGAGAATGATAGGGGATGCGTGAAAGGAGGCTAGGCATGAGTAACACAAAAAAACACGCGTTCACCAAATCATTCTCATGGAACACAACCAAATATGGAACTGCAGGGGACCTAAAGTAGCACAACAATACACAATGTAAGAGAAGAGGAAAGAAGAAGGAATGTAAACATGTTAGGACAAATAATAGTCACAAAACGATGCTTCTATTACTTCTAAGAATGCACAAAACTATTACAATGATAAGGAGGCCGATATCCACATGCAAGAGCCAAACATGGAGGTCTGCAACTCAAAATATAGAAAATATGGAGTCCTTAGCAACATGCGTAAGGATCCAGAGTGTCCAACCATTACAATGAGCCCCGACCTTATCTTTATAGATTCATCCTAGAGGAAAGAAGGAGAGAGAGAAGTAGGAAAATTAATTCGAAGCTCAACCACCATCGTCAATGCCGCCCCAAATCTATCATGTTTGCATCAATTATTTGTTCGGTGCCTTGAAGGAGGAGGAATGTGTGGATTGAATCATATGAGATCTGGTGGTTGAAGAAATATGATTCTGCATTAATGGCCTGATAGATGTTTTCCCATTTTCTCCCTACCTAACCTCTCCAAAATTAAAGTTTCAAATCTCCAAGGTGTAGATGAGGCCGAGATCTTTCCAACGGTGCTAGATTTGTCAAATTTCAAGCATTGAGCCAAAAGATATGCTCATTTGAATATTTGGGTGCGTAGGAGGAAGAGTTCTCGTCTGCACTGCAGTCCATGTGGTGGCCTTGTACTTCTTGGAGATTCAGCCCCGTCTTTATGCTCTTGAAATCATGCCGGATCGACACGTGGCAGCCTTTGTAGGCTCCTTTGTATTTTTCCTAAGTCTCTTTGCTTGGTGGACCAAAAGTCTGACCCTGTGTTATCCCGTAAAATTGACAAGGGCAATTTTACCGATAACCATACTGAAAATTTTGTTTCGATCCCTCGTTAGGGATCCTTCGCGTTCGAAACGTCGTAAAATCCCTCCCTGGGAAATCTAGTTTTCGAACTTAGTCTCTTTGAGCCTTTTTTGGCTGGGCACCTGAATTTTCCTTGTAAAACATAATTTTGATGCGCCCCCTTAAAAGCCTTTGGCGCATGGTTTTCCATGTTAGCACGCTTCTCGGTGCGCCAAAGGGCGCACGTAATCTATGTTACACCAAGTTTTGGTGCGCCAAAGGGCACACATAACTTCATGTCGACAACGAATTTGGTGCGCCAAAGGCGCGCTCATTCTTCTGTTGCCATTTCCTTCCATGCGCCAAAGGGCGCACGCTTTCCCTTGTCGACAGCATTTTCCATGCGCCATTTCAAAAGGTTGGTGGCGCATTAATGACAGGTTTTTCTATAAATACCAGTGCCCGCCATGTCATTTTCATTCCATTTCGCCAAGCACGTGATCGCTCTGGATTTGTCAGCTCTGCTCTGTCGCTGTCATTGCTCTGTGGACCCACTCGCCACAAATTTTCAATATATATTCGAGGTAGGTGGTTCTCCCGGTTTGTTTTTGAATGCTTTCACGTTCTTGGCCTGTGTTTTCTCTCCTTTGAGCTTATTTCTTTGTCTGGTCTGATTGTTGCTTGCGTAGTCTGTTTCTCTAGTGGCTAGTCGGTTTTTAAAAATGAAATATGTTGGGCTTGTTTCTCCCCTATCCTGTCAAGTTTGTGTTTTCTTCCTCCTCTCCCTCCCTCTTTCCGGATTTGTTGGAAAAAGGGGGGTGGTTTTGCATTAGCTTGGTCTGTGATCTTTTTTATAAAACCTTGTTATACCAAGCATCCTTTCGAGTGGAAGATAGAGTTGAAAAGTGTTTTCCATGGCGCACTGTTGCGTCATGTTGCAATAAAGACAGTCGCGCCCCTCGGCGCACTCACACACCATGCAACACTTTCAAAATCCGCGCCTAATGGCGCCCCTTTCCATCCTGCTGCAGTTTGAAATCATGCGCCCTGAGCGCACCCCTTTTGCATGCTCCAAGTGTAAAACCCGCGCCTCCTTAAAAAGCCTTCGGCGCACCCTTTGTCCATGCTGCATAATGTTTCCATGCGCCAAAGAGCGCACCCAGTTTCGATGCAACAAAAGCCTTTTTCGCGCAAGTATAAAGATTACATAGGCGCTGGCGCACCCTCCGATGCAGTAACATGATGTTGTGTAAACCCTCCATGCGCCGCGCTATATTCCTTTGGCGCATCATTCGTCCATGTTACACAATCTTTCCATGCGCCATAGGGCGCATCGAACCCCAATGTAACACGCATTTCCTGTGCGCCCTGTTATAAAATGCAACCTGCTTCATCCATGCGCCATGCGCTTTTGGCGCCAATATAACCTCTGCAACATTCCTTTCTTGCGCGCCTTATCTATTTGGCCTGCCAATTGTATTTTTCCTGCGCCCTGAGCCTTTAAATCTCTAACTCCTCCTGCTAAGCTTTCCAATGGAAGATCAAATGACTAATTCAACCTTTTTGGATTGGGTCTCTCTTCTTCTTCGTGCAGATCAGCAGCTGAGCTCGAAAGAACACATGTCTACGTCAAGCAAGAAGCCCACCAAACCAAGAGGAAAGGCAAAGCTAACAGAAGAAGAAATGAAATACAAATATCAGAGGGTCAGGATGCCCGAATCACAGGCTGAGTGCAGTATGGATGTTCGGGACTCTGAATTGGGTCACATTGACATGGATGAGTTCTGGCTTAGAACTCAAAAGGTTACAAGAAGTCCATGGATGGACAAACTAATAGGCAGTGCCCTGCACTTTGCCGGAGGAATCCCTGTCAGCGCTGTGAATAACGAGTTTATGATGGTTGTTGCACAATCCTTCAACAAAGACACGAGATGTGTCGAGAATAGCAAGGGCGAAGTAGTCATAAACCTCACTGCCCGCCATTTTGAGTTGATGCTTGGCATTCCTCACCACCGGAACTACGTGGCTGTTAGCCAACAGGAATGCATCAAGGCCTGGGAAGACAACGAAGGCCAGTGCATGCAGTTAATGAATGAGGTCTACCTAAAGAATAAGAAGGTAGTGACCCGGTGGCCTCAGACTATCCACCGAAGTGATTTCTCAGAGGAACTCAGTGATTCTATCACCTTCTTGAGCAGAGTCTTCGGGCTTTCAGATGCCCACTATTTCCATAAGTGGATGCTGCGGTACCTAGAAACAATGAATAAGAATTTGCCCGATCAGCGCTTTTGCTGGGGTGAAATAATCAGCAGCACCATCTCTGAGCAGCTACAACAGCTTGCCACAACTGGAGTATTTCATATGAACTCCTATGTAGTCTACGCTGCAGCATCGGCAAGGGATTACCCAGGGCTCAACCGAAGTGGAGTATGGCCTCAGGCCAAGATATTTGATTACTATCCAGAGCTGAGACTAGAGAATAGTATCCCTCAATTTGCTAAAATCAATGATGTTTTCTTCTATCACATCATGTGCATGTTGCGGCCAAATTTGACTCATAGCCGGACGACAAAGAACATAGTGGCAGTCACAGAGAAATGGGGAGCCTTGTTCACCCAATTTCCCACGTTCACCTATCTAAGGGCTGCCAACTTTTTGGGAGAGCCAACCAGGCTACCAAGGTATGCTGGACCAAAGCTGATTTTATTGGAACTGTCAAGACAGCTCGTCACATACCATGAAAAGTGCCTCAAGAGAAAGAAGGGCGGAACTCCTTTCCCCCTCACAGTAGGCCGTTACACATGCTCCAGCTATCACAAGGCGAAGGAGATGTTTGCTGAGCTAGAATTGCTCAACCTAAAGCATGATTTCCCAGCAAGGCCTACATTCGACCCTAGGGGCTGTCTACCAAGGGCTAAGCTTGATCCAATTCATGTCCCTCAGATTGAGGATATCTACATTGACGTTCTCCATGAGGTAGAACTCAGAAGAAAGGATCACTCTCGCTTGGCATTAACGGAAATCATCCAATACGGAGTGGCCATTGTCCCAAAAGGCTTCCAAACCACGGAAGACGAAGTAGACAAAGTGTATAATGACACAGAAGGGGATGATTGGCCCTTCCCGGACATTGACAGAAGCAAGGCTCCTCAAACAATTGAGGAGAGGGTAAAAGAAACTATGCGGAGAACGGAGCATTGGTGCCGCATGAACGGACTAATCTACCTCGGGGTAGATTTCACGACTTCCCCTTTGGGCAACGCACCTCCAAGGACAAAGAAGCTGCTGAAAGGCAAAGGTACCGAAGGTGAACCTAGCACCATTCAGGAGGAAGCCCCTGAAAGTCCTCTTCCTTCAGAGCCTGAACAAGTAATAACTCTGGATTCGCCAGAGAAAGAATTGACAGAGGATAGTCCTATACGCCCATCCACCCAGGATGTCGGCGTCGCTACAACTTCAGAGGTCCCTTCTATCCCTTCTTCTTCTCTTCCTTCCCCTCCTCGAGTGACTCAAGCAACCACTCCTTTGGTTGTGTCCTCTGCCCCTTCTTCTACTCTTTCCCCCGCCTCTTCATCCATTTCCATTTCTTCTTCCATTTCTTCCCTCATCTCCGAGCTCCCTTCCCTTCCTATATCTTCTGTGGTTGCGGTTTCCCTTTCTCCCGTGGGCACTTCCTCGGCTATTCTTTCGATGCCGCCGCCGCGTGTCTCCACGTTTTTCCCCTCTTCTACCGTTGCTGCCTCCCCCTCTGTCTCTGGTCCTTCTTCTATAGGACCAGCTTGGATCTCTCAGCAGCTAAGCCAACAAAAGAGGAAAGTCCCCATCGCTCCGATGGACTTTTCAGTCATTCCGGCTAAAGGAGCAAAGAAGCACAAGCCGGTTACACGCTTCTCCAAGAGCGCTGCAGGTGAGAGGGTTATGGAAATAGCCTACCCCGATCCCACCAAAGAGAAAGAAGATCTGTCTCCGGCAGATTTCACAGTGACCCAAGTCACAATGGGGACATCCTCAGAAAGTCTCCAGGGGGAAGCTCTTTCCGCAGTTGATGCACTCTGCGAAAAGCTTCAGGAAACAAAAGAGGAGAAAAGGCTACTAAAGGAGCAGAACAAGTATCTGCTTCAAGCCTTACAGAAGATGGGAAGTGCACCTCCCACAACTACCGCCGAGACTCCTGAGCTGCTCAGTCAGGAGAAGATTAATGAGTATTCAAAAATCGGCGAGCAAGGTATGGCTGTTTCTGCTTGGAGGAGCCAGATCCTCAAAGATAGTGAAAAAGTAATCGCCGAATATATCAGTTTATACCTGAACATCGAGAAGGCGAATAAGGAACTCCAAGCATTAGCAGGCCCGATATCAGAAGAATTAGAGCATGCTAGACTCCAGCACGAAGCCTTCCAACAAATGTTCGACTGTTCAGTCGAAGATCTGGTTAAGTTCGGAGTCTTCGGCCACCCAAGGGCCCTCAATAAAACTATGTCCACTCTGGACTATCGGATAGATCAGCTAGAATTTGTTCTGGAAAAGATAGACAAGGTAAAGGAAGAGGCCCTGGATGCGATGCATCAAATGGAGAAAATTGTTTTATCTATGACTCCAGGGTTGCTCACTCCTTCCCTTACCTTGAGATCAGCTGATGACACTATCCGGATTTTCAAGGAGGTAGCTTCTCAAGGGACAGGGCCAGAAGTCACGTTCGACATCGAATCCATCAACAACCTACTGGCCTGTAGAGACTTCATCGGGTCCCTAATCGAGGCGGGTAAAGACTATTCCAAGATCCCAGAAAAGCTCATAGATGAGCGGGAAACTTGCGAAGCAATCAGTGAACGGCACAAGGATCCATCACAGGATCAATTTGGGCCGATGATCAGCAAGTTCTTGGAATACCGCGCTCAGTTCCACATATCATCACCTGAGCAGCACCAGAAACAGGCAACCCCTTTTCGGCCGCAGGATGATGATGATGAGTAGCTTCTTCTTCTTCTTCTGCTTCTTCTTCTTCTCCTCTCTATTCTCCGACTTTCTTTCCGTAATATCTGAAGTAAGTTGGCACAAATGATGACATCATCCATGTTGCATCATGGGATGATGTCATCCATCCAAGTTGTCAAAGTCAACATGACTTTTAGATATTTTGTAAATATCTTTGTAAATAAGTGGTTGGCTCCATTTTGCCTTCTCTCTCCCTCATCTTCTATAAATATGGGAATACTTGTTGTATTCAAGGGTGAACATTTTTTAGATAGAAATAGAAGTGAGGAGAGAAAGACTTTGAGCTTTCTTGTAACAGAAAAGAACAGTAATACAATTATTCAGACTTTGTGCTCAATAGCTGTGTTATACATTAGATCTTTCTTACGTTAGATCTGTATGTGTTTAATCTGTTGGATTCATATCTACTTTTCCGTCATTTGTTTATCAGTATTGCTTTGTTTATTTATGCAAGTAGGTTTGGCTCTGTTTACTACCAAACTAAAAACATAAATCTTCTGACCTTTCTGCTTTGGAATTCATTTCTTTTCTTCCTTCGGATCTGTTCTTTCTCTTTTCCTTCTTTCATTCCTTTCTTTTCGCAGCCTGAAACACTCTACTGGGATGAGATCCCAACCCCGAAGGCAGAATCTGTGAGACTTGCATAGGTTCCTGCTAGTAGAAATAGCAATAAACCAGTTTCGCTTTGCTGTCTCAAAGAGGGGCTAAGCCCTGCAACACTGTTGGCTCGTCTATCCATAGATCTGTCCACGCGACAGATTTTCGGACCAACACCCCTGGACATGGCATCTTGGAGCTTGTTTGGAAACCCGCCCCAAATTTTATCTTTGAAATAGTGTCGTGCTGACACTTGGCACTCTCCGCTAGCCTGCCTCTCATTTGACTATTCAACCCCGACTCTGTCCCTTTTTTGGACTAGGGACATGTGGAAGGCCCGCACTTCTTTGGGGACTACCTCCAGACTTTCCTTTTGATATTATGTCATTGATCCATGTGGAGGCTTGCTGGTTCTCTATACTTAGTCATTTTTAGGTCTACTTTTACTTTTTCTTTTGACCTTTGTTAACCATTTGATACATGGAGGGCGCAAGTTTGAGTCTTCGACTTGGATCCCACTTTTGAATGTGTGTTGTTAAGACACTTGGCACCCTCCGCTGATTCGAAGAATTTTCAATGGTTGGTACAAATTTTGGGGCTCTGGACACGTGGAAGCTTGGTGCTTGTTTGAGCCTGGCCCATGGGATTTAACTTTTGGAGATGCACCGAGCTGACTAGAAAGAAGGTGAATGCATGGAGTGTGGGTGCAAAGGAGAAATGGAAGAAATAGGAAAAGAGGGTACGCACAATGTGCGCAAGAGGAATACTAGGGACTTAACGTATTGCAAGGTAAGTTCAGAGGTGCATGCAAAGAGTGCATGACGGGATAGGAGAGAAAGTGAGTGCATATGAGGAAGGTGCATAGGGGAAAATGGATGGAGATAGAAGAATGTGAAGGGGAGAAGGATGTTTATGTAAGCTATCCAAATCACTAGGAGAGGTATTTGGATAACATTTACCATGATTTTTTTGAGTTGCTAGATTGTCGAGATGGTGAAATAATCACTCAATTATTTCTCTCACTCGTTTGGGGTGTGTGAGATGAACCAATACAAATGCGACCAAAATGAGGAAATTTTAAATTGATGAGTACATCTAAAATATAACTCTTGTAGGAAATAGGGAATGTGCATGGTAACAACCATGGCACATGAAAAATAATGGGAAAAATCTTGCATAAATAATTAGTGATAAACAAGCATGACACGATGTAAATAAAAAATAGGAAAAAAACATAGTAATATAAAAAATATCAGTGTGGTAGTTGGTAGAAAACATAGGAAACTACTCAAAATGTCATAAGATAATTGAATCCTTCAATTCTATACAAGTAAACAATAAATAAAGCATAGGGCATATCCCATAAACAATGACAATCAAGACACAAGTGTATAATAAAATTAGATAACCATGGTTAGAAGTAGGCTTGCAATAATTATTCTATATATGGATCACCCCTTAGCATGTTAGGATAATAAATAGTATGTCACAAGGTGTATAGCTGAAATAGAAGTGAAAGTACTAGATATTGCAATGATAACACATGAATAGTAATAAGTAGGAAGGTAGATGCCCCCAAGATCCTTGGTGGGATTGGTAGAGAAAAATGTCAAGCATCATGCATCATGTAATAACTTGTAGATAGCCTACATTCACCTCAAATTACCATGTGAGTGTGCATGTTTATATGTAAAAGGATAGAACATACTATACATCAAGCTAACTTGATAAAAATAATATAACATGGAGTAGTATAAGAAAGTAAGGATATATGCAACTTAGATCTAAGCTAATATTTTTATTTTTTTCCAATATTTGAATTCTTGTGGATTAGTAGAAGATGAAATACTATGATTAGGGGAGGGAAAAAGTTTCTTCCCATTGTATATATGCCACATGAGGCTCATGTAGGTAAGTGCATCCTCAAACACTCGTGTTTTAACCTAGAAAAAGAGTGCATCATTGGGTAGTGAGGGAAATAATATTCCCCCAAGTGTGAATGCCATAGTGATATATCCAATGAGGATAGAGGGAAAGGGCCCACTATATATTAATTTGGAAGAAGAATGCATGTGAATAGGATCCAAGGACCTAGTTTCATGTGAAATTTCTCATGTCAAGATGTGTGGAGTAGTATTATGTCATGCATGTAGGGAATGCCATTAAGAAGTGAGCCTAAATGTACCATGTGTAGTATGCCTCGTATGTGTAGACCTTTCCCCATGAGGTGAGATATGAGACCAATGTAACTATCATGGTTGAGAAGAAAAAGCCACATGTGGAGGATATCTAGGTGGAGGTGTGGAAGAAATAAAAAAAATGATATGAGATTTATATTCCTTAATAGTATATGTCGATCTATGTGACTATCATCGATAGGTATAGAAGTAGGTGCACGAGTGGTAGTAGTAATTGAGTATGTGACACTAAGAGATGTAAATGATAAAGGGACATGTTTAGTTCACCAAATGATTTAACTAAATTTAATCTTAAGTCAAAGAACTGAGATCAATCAAAATATATCAGAATACACAAGATTTAATATGTAATGGCAAACAAGTGCAAATATTAAGAAGATAAGAGATTCCAGAATGATTTTGGGCTGGAACAGCTTATGGAATAAGAGGGACTTGAGAAATTTATAATTTTTCTAAGAGACATGGATCTATAAATCTTATGGGTAATAGCACCTAAAAGGTGATAAGACTCCCGAAACTATTGTTTGTACAGTGGTACGAGTGTCCTAACAATGGGGTTGAATTTTATTTCTTTTAGGATTTGATAAGTTCACCTTTAGATCTCTCTAAATTCATTGTAAGGCTTAACGATTGCACCCATACCTACAAAACAAAGAATTGTCCAAAATAACTCCCTAGTTATTTTGACAAATTACATCCTTATTTTGGATATGAAATTCAAGGTTTCGGATGCGCGCATTCTAGTGGTTTCTTTGACACATTCCTTAGTTACGGTTATATCATATGATCTTGATCTGAAAAGGGTGTTTTATTATTTTCCACTTTTAAATGTTTTCAAGGATTGTTAATTTTTAATCAACTTGAAGTCTTTTATACTCCAAAAATTGATCAAATTCTGATTTAAGACTGTTTTCAAACTGAAATTAAGTTTACAATTTACTCAAAATTTCACTGTTTGATCAAAGCCCCAAAAATCATTGTTTCATATTTAATTGATTTCCCAATTTTATCAATTATTGATTATAGTTACATCCATATTCATATTCTAAATTTAAATTACTTGCAAATATTAGAAATTGAAAATAAAAAATCAGAAAGAAACACCAGATTGTTTATGGGGTTTGGAATTCCTACATCCCCAGGTTCGTGGTGAACCAATCCATTAATAATGTTAAAAATGTAAATACAATAACCTTTACATTAACCAATAATGAATCAAAAACCTGCAAAACTATGTTTCAGACCTTTGAAGGATGTTAATGGAGCTCAACCTATGTCCTTCACCTTCTTGATCCACTTACAACAGTGTCTCCCTTTGGTTCTACGTCTTTGTGTGAATTTAACAAAACATATTTGTCACAAAATCTTGAAATCAGATAAATTATCACACCATCATGATCATCTCAAAATTATGAGCAAATTTCATATATAACTCGAGACCTAGATGTGAATAGAAGTGCCCCAAAACTACACTTTTCCAAAACTACCTCCTTGTTCCCTTAACACGACTGCACTTTCCTTGTATAAGTTTCAGCGAGCCATTTTATAACCAAGCGAGCCCCTTTAGTGAGTTGGATAGCAGATTTTTATTGGCATGATGAGGTCAAGGATAAAATCTCGCATCCTACAATTTTTCACGGCTTTGGTTGTTAATCCCACATTGTAGGCACACTCAATAAGGAAAGAATTTAATAATGCTAAAGTTATTAGTCATGCATTGGCTTTTGAGCCACCTTATGCTGCACATTATGGGTTTGGTTGGCCAATATTTCGTGATTGAATTAATTTTGAATTTGTTTTGTGGGAAATATTCCTATGTTTGGTAAAATTTGACTTGGTATTGGATAGCATACGTGCATGAGTTGGAAATAATGTTGGAGAGATAATGCGTGAATAAAATGCATGACACTTAGTATATAATGCATGGGAGATAATGTTTACTTGCCAACCATGGATAAATATTGAGAAATGAGGGAAATAGCTTAATCTGAGCTGGCTTGGATATCTCGAATTACATTGGCAATTGCATGACATAGTTACAAAGGTTAATATGAAATTCAACCATGTAAATATGATGTGGAAAATAATTAAATATGGAAAAGATATAAAGTGACTTGGAAAATATAAACCACTTGTTGATCCTAATAGGCTAATTGGGTGAATTCGATTGGTGGTGGCAAGCCACGTGGTGGTTTGAGGACCCAACACGTCGGTGATAATATAATCGTCCTCACGGCAGTCGGGCTCCCCTTTGTAACAACAGTTGAGCCTCTTGTTCCACCGAGCTATACCATTTATGATTGTTGAAGACTAGTGGTGAAAACCTCTTGAACCTCTGATTTTTCCAAGTGTCATAGTCTATCGATCCATTATTGACCTGTTGACTAGAGTTGACTTTCCTGTTGACCGAACTTTGACCAGACATATCTTGAGCTCAGAGTGTCTATTTTTCACATTCTTACAGTCATCAGAAATATCTCTGAAGGATCTACTACATTGGAATGGTTTAGGGAATTTTAGGGAACATTTGACACTAAAATTGATCCCCTGATCACTCCTCCCTACTGAGAAGGATTTTTGTCCACAAAAAGTTGTTTATCAACCCACAAATAATGCTATCTCTTCCTACATTGCACAAACACATACAAGAACCAAAAATAACATTATAGGTTAAATAAATGAAAATAGTTGATTAACTAGTCACATAACCGATAAGATAATAACACCCAATTAAGCTAGTGTTCAACTGAAATGCTGCAACCCTGTCAACTCTGCACACAACTGTGAATTGTCATACCCCACTATAATGCCATCACAAATAATTGACCAGATAATAACACCCATTATATTATAGAAAGCTAGTGTTCAACTGTCACCTTGTGATATGACCGATTACTTAAATTACAATTTCATAAACATAGATCAGTATACCAGACATCTAAATTGCCACAATTAGGCTAGTGCCCACTATCCATATGAAACTATAAAAATTGCAATTATCCACCATCAAGAATAAAATAGACTATCAATGCTAAAAATAGCTATAGTCAACAATTGAATCCACATGAATTTTCCAAAAACATTTTATCACCATCACAAATAATAAGTCAGATAATAACACCCATCTATAACGGAAGCTAGTGTTCAACTGACACTTTGTGATTATGCTGATTACAACTGCAAATATTCACTATCCAGAATCATTAAACCATCAATGCCCAAAATGGATATAGTCAAAATTTGAATCAACATGAATATGTAAATATTCTATCCATACACTGAACTGTAAAGGGTTAGATTATAAACTGTATGCTTACCCAAATTGGTGAACTTCCATAATTTGTAAAATGATCACCTGGTACCTTTGCAAACTAGTTTTTTAGTGTAATAAATTTACACCCTAATTGCAACCACATATGATAGTTACAAAATCCAAATTTTCCCAAATCTATCCTAAATTTGCACAAATGAAAACACTATAAAACCGCAAGTTTCAAAATCAACATTGTGATGATGCCCATATCCTTATATACTTTGTTGTCGAAATTGAATAACTAACCACTATGTGAGAAGATGAATATGAGTATGATGAACTGTCACTCAACTCTTCTCTACAATTGTTTCCAAATTATTTCAAAGCTAAATATAAACATAGGATTAAATCCTAAAATATAGCTTTAAATTTTTTTGCATACTATTACCAAGCACTACAATGCAAACAAAAAATTGAGGAATGTTTTACCCATCCAATTACTTGGATTTATCTGTTTAGGTGGTTTCACTTCCCGATGCGAATGAGGATATACATGAGTTAGATCAACAAATTTTGGTTTGACATTATTTTCCTTTTTAACAACTTTCTAATGTTGCATTGAAGGAACATACCAACACATCTTAACATCATGACCATTCCTTTTACAATGGGAACAAAATTTAACTTCCCTATTTTTAGGAGTCTTACCCATTTTGTTATTCCCTGAACTCTGTCTAGGAGAATGATTCCTCTATTTAGGAGAGGTAACCTTTTTTCCATTTCTCGCCTTACCAGGAGAGATTGGTCTTTATCACCTGCCTTATCATTCACAAAAGGCATTAACTTCTTAACCATTGTTTTCCTCTTCCGAAAATATGTTGTAGAATGATTAGAATCTTCACAAAACATGCAAGGAATTACATACTTCTGTCTACCAAACCTATATTGTTTAGACTGAAAGAGAGTTTTAGAAGTCTTAGGATTTAATTTCCCCTTAGTGTTATGTTTAGTATAAGTGGGAGGAGGTGGAATTTCATTACCTTGTTTACCAATTTTATCACACCTTTCATTGTTCCTCTTGATGGTGGAATCCTACAATTCTAGTGACATATATCCTTGGTTGTTGGAAGCTTGTCTTCCTTCATGGCTTTCAAACTTTCTCTAATTTCTATTTGCCCACTAAAATATTCCAAACCCGCATACTAAGGCTGATTCTCTACCTGTATAGGGTTAGCATCACCTTGTTCATTTTTACAAGGCCTTTTCCATTATATCCCATCTTAACCATTAGTTTAGACCCAATTCCCTTAGTTTTTTTCGAACTGATCCAAAGGAATATCTCGAAACTAAATTAGAGGAAGTATTTTCACATGAACAAATTACAAGTGCATTATGTCATAATACCTACATCTGATTTGGAAGTAATTTCCTTCTTGTGTTCACGTTGTTGTAGCTTTTCCAACAGGGACATCCTTGGTCCATATTTCTTCCTACAAATCTTTAACAAAACCCATCAACTTCTTACTCTATGCAAGAATCTCGTTGACATATTCTTCTTTCTTGTTAATAGAGGATTGAGGCTTAGATTTTAACTACACTATTTCCTCTTCTAAGGAATAGAATTTATCTCTCATGAAAGAGGTTTCTTATTGGAGTTGGTGTTTAATGACTTTAAGCTCATCCAGTTGCTCCTATTTGGATGACTTGCCCATGATTCTTTATTCCTGCAAACACAACTTGTACTTCCAAAACTACACACTACAAAATAAGATTAACAATCCCCAAAATGTCTACACACTTAAATCAATACTAAAATTGAAGCCAAATTTTCAAACACAATTAGAAGCTAATCCAACAATCTAATTACTCTGATACCAAAACTTGATCTAAAAATGGGTGTTTTATTTTTTCCACTTTTAAACATTTTCAAGGATTGTTAATTTTTATTAAACTTGAAGTCTTTTATACTCCAAAAATTGATCAAATTCAACTTTAGGAATGTTTTCAAACTAAAATTAAGTTTGCAATTTACTCAAAATTTCACTTGTTTGATCGAAAGCCCCAAAATCATTGTTTTAGATTTAATTGATTTCCCAATTTTATCAATTACTGATTATAGTTACATTTATATTCATATTCTGAATTTAAATTATTTGCAAACATCATAAACTGAAAATAAAATATCGAAAGAAATACCGATTGTTTACGGGGTTTGGAATTCCTACGTCCCAGGTTCGTGGTGAACCGATCCATTAATAATGTTAAAAATGTAAATACAATAACCTTTACATTAACCAATAATGAATCAAAAAACCTACAAAACTGTGTTTTATACCTTTGAAGGATGTTAATGGAGCTCAGCCTATGTCCTTCACCTTCCTGATCCACTTGCAGCAGTGTCTCCCTTTGGTTCTACACCTTTGTGTGACTTTAATAGAAAATAAATCTATCACAAAATCTCCAAATTAGATAAATTATCACACCATTGTGATTGTCTCAAAATTCTGAGCAACTTTCATATATAACTCGAGATTTGGAAGTGAGCAGAAGTGCCCCAAAATGCACTTTTCCAAAACTACCTCCTTATTCCCTTGACATAGACTTGCACTGTCCTTGTATAAGTTTTAGCGAGCCATTTTATAACCAAGTGAGCCCCTTGGGTGAGTTGGCTAGTGGATTTGTCTTGGAATGATGAGGTCGGGGGATCAAATCCTGCCTCCTACAATTTTTCCATGGCTTTGGTTGTTAATCCCACATTGTGGGCATGCCCAATAAGGAAAGCATTTAATAATGTTAAGTTATTGGTCTTGCATTGGCTTTTGAGCCACCTTATGCTGCGCATTGTGGGTTTGGTTGGCCAATGTTTGGCACATGGATTAATGTTGACTTTGGTTTGTGGGAAATAGGCCTATGTTTGGATTTTGAGCCACCTTATGCTGCGCATTATGGGTTTGGTTGGCCAATGTTTAGCACATGGATTAATGTTGACTTTGGTTTTGTGGGAAATAGGCCTATGTTTGGTAAATTTTGACTAGGCATTGGATATCATACGCGTATGAGTTGGAAATAATGTTGGAGAGATAAGGTATGAATAAAATGTATGGCACTTAGTATATAATGTGTGGGAGATAATTTTTACTTACCAACCATGGATAAATACCAAGTAATGAGGAAATAGATTAATCCAAACTCGGCTTGGATATCTCGAATTACACTCATCAATTGCATGACATAGTTATAAAGGTTAATATGAAATTTGACCAGGTAAATATGATGTGGAAAATAATTAAATATGGAAAATATATAAAGTGACTTGGCAAATATAAACCACTTGTCGATCCCGATAGGCTAATTAGGTGAATTCGATTGGTGGTGGCAAGCCATGTGGTGGTTTGAGGACCCACCACATCGGCGATAATATAATCATCCTCACGGTGGTCGGGCTCCCCTCCATAACAAAATTTGAGCCTCTTGTTCCATTAAGCTATACCATTTACGATCGTCGAAGACCGATGGTGAAAACCTCTCGAACCTTTGATTTTTCCAACGCCCTTTTGCCATGTGTCACAGTGCTATTGATCCATTATTGACCTGTTGACCAGAGTTGCCTTTCCCATTGACTAAAATTTGAATGGACATATCTTGAGCTCGATTATGCATTTTTGATGTTCTTATAGTCATCGGAAATCTATCTCAAGGAGCTACTACATTGGAATGGTTTAGGGAAGTTTAGGGAAAATTTTACATTGAAATTGATCCCCTGATCACTCCTCCCTAATGAGAAGGATTTTTGTCCACAAAAGGTTTTTTATCAACCCACAAATAATGCTATCTCTTCCTGTATTTCACAAACACATACAAGAATCCAAAATAAAATTATAGGTTAAATAAATGCAAATAGTTGATTAGCTAGTCACATAACCGATCAAATAATAACACCCAATTAAGCTAGTGTTCAACTGAAATGCTGCAACCCTATCAACTCTGTGCACAACTGTGAACTGTTATATCCCACTGTAATGCCATCACAAATAATTGACTAGATAATAACACCCATTATATTATAGAAATCTAGTGTTCAATTGTCACCTTGTGATACGATTGATTACTTAAATTACAATTTCATAAACACGGATCGATTATACCGACATCTAAACGCCTGAATTAGGCTAGTGCCCATTGTCCATATGAAACTATAAAAATTGCAATTATCCACCATCGAGAATAAAATAGACTATCAACACTAAAAAATAGCTACAATAAAAAAGCTGAATCCATGTGAATTTGCCAAAATCATTTTATTGTCATCACAAAAAAATAAGTCGATAATAACACCCATCTATAACGGAAGCTAGTGTTCAACTAACACTTTGTGATTATGTTGATTACAACTGCAAATATTCACTATCCAGAATCATTAAACCATCAACACCCAAAATGGCTATAGTCAAAATCTGAATCAACGTGAATATGCAAATATTCTATCCATACACTGAACTATAAAGGGATAGATTATAAACTGTATGCTTACCCAAATTGGTGAACTACCATAATCTGTAAAAAATGATCACCTGGTACCTTTGCAAACTAGTTTGTTAGTGTAATAAATTTACACCCTAATTGCAACCACATCTGATAGTTACAAAAATCAAATTTTCCCAAATCTATCCATAAATTTGCACAAATGACAACACTATAAAACTGCAAGTTTCAAAATCGACATTCTTGATGATGCCCATATCCCTGCATAATGTTGTCGAAATGGAATAACCAACCACAATGTGAGAAGATGAATATGAGTATGATGAACTTGTCACTCAAATCTTCTCTACGGTTTCTTCCAAATTATTTCAAAGCTAAATATAAACATAGGATTAAATCCTAAAATATAGCTTTTTAAAATGTTTGCATACTATCACCGATTCTTGCAATGCAAACACAAAGTTGAGGAATGTTTTACCCATCCAATTACTTGGATTTCTCTGTTTAGGTAGTTTTACTTCCCATGCGAATGTGCATTTACATGAGTTAGATCAACAAATTTTGGTTTGACATTATTTTCCTTTTTAACAACTTTCCAATGTTGCACTTTGAAGGAACATACCAACACTTCTTAACATCATGACCATTCCTTTTACAATGGGAACAGAATTTAACTTCCTATTTTTAGAAGTCTTACCCATTTTGTTATTCCCTGAACTCTGTCTAGGAGAATGATTCCTTTGTTTAGGAGAGGCAACTTTTTTTTCCATTTCTCACCTTACCAGGGAGAGATTGGTCTTTAGCACCTACCTTATCATTCACAAAAGGCATTAACTTCTTAACCATTGTTTTCCTCTTCCAATAATATGCTACAGAATGATTAGAACCTTCACAAAATGTGCAAGGAAACACATACTTTTGTCTACCAAAGCTATATTGTTCAGACTGAAAGAGAGTTTTAGAAGTCTTAGGATTTAATTTCCCCTTAGTGCTATTTTTAGTGTAAGTGGGAGGAGGTGGAATTTCATTACCTTGTTTACCTATTTTCTTACACCTTTCATTGTTCCTCTTGATGGTGGAATCCTGTAATTCTAGTGGCATAGATCCTTGGCTGTTGGAAGCTTGTCTTCCTTCAGTGCTTTGGAACTTTCTCCAATTTCCATTTGCCCACTAGAATATCCCAAACCTGCAAACCAAGGCTGATCCTCTACCTGTATTGGGTTAGCATCACCTTGTTCATTTTTACCAAGGTCTTTTCCATTATATCCCATCTTAACCATTAGTTTAGACCCAATTCCCTTAGTGTGTTTTTAAAACTAACCCTAAGGAATATCTGAAACTAAATAAGAGGATGTATTTTCACGTGAACAAACTATAGTGCATTATGTCATAATACATGCATCCGATTTGGAAGGCATTTCCGTCTTATGTTCACCTTGTTGCAAAGCATTGCCAAGAAGGCATCCTTGGTCCATATTTCTTCCTTTAACTCTTTAACCAAACCCATAAACTTCTTTCTCTATACAAGAATATTGTTGACACAGTCCTCTTTCTTGGTTATATAGGATTGAGACTCATATTTTAACCACACTATTTCCTCTTCTAAGGAATAGAATTTATCTCTTAGGAAAGAGTTTTCTTCATGGAGTTGGCGGTTAATGGCTTCAAGCTCATCCATTGCTCTGTTTGGATGACTTTCCCATGATTCCTTGTTCTTGCAAAAATACCCTGTACTTCTAAAACTACACACTTTGTAAAAGAAGATTAACAAGCCCTAAAATTTCTGCACACTGAAAAATGAAGCAAAATTTTCAAACACAATTAGAAGTTAATCTAGTAATCTTACTGCTCTGATACCAAAACTTGATCCAAAAATGGGTGTTTTATTATTTTCCACTTTTAAAAATTTTCAAGGATTGTTAATTTTTAATCAACTTGAAGTCTTTTATACTCCAAAAATTGATCAAATTCTGATTTAGGAATGTTTTCAAACTGAAATTAAGTATGCAATTTAATGAAAATTTCACTTTGTTCGTTCAAAAGCCCCAAAAATCATTGTTTGAAATTAATTGATTTCCCGGTTTATCAATTACTTGAAAATTTCATTGTTTGTTCGAAAGCCCCGAAATCATTGTTTCATATTCTAAATTTAAATTACTTGCAAATATCAAAAATTGAAAATAAGAAATAAAAAAGAAACACTAGATTTTTACGGGATTCGAATTCCTACGTCCCCAGGTTCATGGTGAACCGATCCATTAATAAAATTAGAAAATGTAAATATAATAACCTTTAAATTAACCAATAATGAATCAAAAACCTTCAAAACTGTGTTTTATACCTTGAACGATGTTAATGGAGCTCATCCTATGTCCTTCACCTTGTTGATCCACTTGCAGAAGTGTCTCCCTTTGGTTCTATGCCTTTGAATGACTTTAACAGAATATATCTCTATCACAAAATCTCCAAATTAGATAAATGATCAGACCATCACGATTGTATAAAAATTCTAAGAAACTTTCATATATAACTTGAGACACGGATGTGAACAGAAGTGCCCCAAAAATCGCACTTCTCCAAAACTACCTCCTTATTCCCTTACCACAAACTCCGACACTTTGTCATTGTATAAGTTTCAGCGAGCCATTTTATAACCAAGCAAGCCCCTTGGGAAATTTGGCTAAGCGGATTTGTCTTGGAACGATGTGGTCGGAGATCAAATCCCGCCCCTATAATTTTTCCGCGGCTTTGGTTGTTAATCCCACATTGTAGGCACTCTTAATAAGGAAAGCATTTAATAATGCTGAAGTTGTTGGTCTTGCATTGGCTTTTGAGCCACCTTATGTTGTGCATTATGGGTTTTTTCGCCAATGTTTGGCACATGGATTAATGTTGAATTTGGTTTTATGGGAAATAGGCCTATGTTTGGTAAACTTTGACTTGGCATTGGATAACATAGGCGTATGAGTTGGAAATAATGTTGGAGAGATAAGGTGTGAATAAAATGCATGACACTTAGTATATAATGCGTGGGAGATAATGTTGACTCGCCAACCATGGATAAATACCGAGCAATGAGGAAATAGCTTAATCCGAGCTGGCTTGGATATCTCGAATTACATTGGCAATTGCATGACATAGTTACAAAGGTTAATATGAAATTCGACCATGTAAATATGATGTGGAAAATAATATAATTAAATATGGAAAAGATATAAAGTGACTTGGCAAATATAAACCACTTGTCGATCCCGATAGGCTAATTGGGTGAATTCTATTCGTGGTGGCAAGCCACGTGGTGGTTTGAGGACCCACCATGTCGGTGATAATATAATAGTCCTCACGGTGGTCGGGCTCCCCTCGTAACAAAATTTGAGCCTCTTGTTCCACCGATAAATACCATTTACAATCGTCGAAGACCAGCGTTGAAAACCTCTTGAACCTCCAATTTTTCCAACGCCCTTTTGCCACGTGTCACGATTACTATTTTTCTATTGTTGACCATAGTTGACTTTCCTGTTGATTGAACTTTGACCAGACATATCTTGACTTCAAATTGTCATGCTTTTCATGTTCTTATAGTAATTAGAAATCTATTTGAAGGATATACTACACTAGAATTGTTTAGGGAAGTTTAGGGAACATTTGACACTTTGAAATTGATCCCCGATCGATCTTGTGCATCCTTCCCCATTCCTATATCTTCTTCTATTCTCCCTGTATGTGAACTCCTTGCTCACTGACTTCTCTCCCATATTTCATGCACCCTCTGCATGCATCCTTTAACTTTCCTTCCAAATCGATAAGTCCCTAGCATGACTTATGCACACATACCCTTCCTTTTGAGCTCTTCAAATTTCCTCTCTCTCACTCATTTTCCTTTTCCACATTATTTCCTTATGCATCTTTCCTTCCCATTTCCGCATTGCGCATTTTGTTTCCTTTTGAATTTCTCCTCACGCCCTTTCCTCTAGGCCTCACATTATCATTCATTCTGATTCCCATGCAAACTAACATATTTGTATCATGTTGTTGTCTAAATGTGCAACAGAAAATTTTAAATTTTCAAGCATGACAACATGAGACCAAAGTGTCGAAAATTTTCAAAGTCATGCCTTCCTAAGATAGCCCCAGTGCTAGTTTATCCCAACCACTAGTCCTATCCTATCATTTTAATGATCCCTATGTCAATTTCAAGTTTCCCCTAGGTGATTTTAGGAGCTTTTGGAGAATGCCAATTTTTGATCAAATTTGGAAAGGGATACTACTAGAATTCTAACGACTAATGCACCCCTTGGAGAAGAATGAAAGATGAAAATCAACATGGAGATGAGAAAAATGCTAGGAATATCAAGGAGATGATTTTTAAGATTCAAGGAATATTTATAGGTGTTGGAAATAATTCAACGAAAGTGGGTTTTCGGGCCTAAATGAGCACACACCGTGAACAAGGAACTAAGCTTCAAAGAAATATTATGGGAGCCATGTGATGATTTTAATGCCAAAAAGGTGTCAATGGAAATAATTTTTAATTCCCTAAATGGTGGAAAAAATGAGACATCATGAAACATCATGCACGTTTTAGGCAACTCATTCTTCTAGCACACAATGGGAGGTCTCGAGAAAGAAGGGGATTTTTAAGAGTTTCAGAAAATTTGGATCTTGGTAAAATCACCATTGGATTAATTCAGGTGTTTTTAGGTATAATCATATAACATTACACCCCGAAATTCATCCTGGAGTCCAAGATATCACCTCCACAAGTCGATCCCAAGGTACGAGTTTTCACACATGTCAACACCAAGAGCCTTGCGGGATCTCAAGTCCCTTTTTTCCCTTTAGAAAATGGACATAGGCGAAAAAAATGTGTCCACCATTTTTTAGACCCCAGAACACCAATGTGACCTCTCATTTGCTAGTTAAGCCCCATGAGAGCTAAGTTGGAGCCTTCCCTCTCCCTGCATAGATGATCGCCAAGTGTCATGATGAGGCGTGAAGTGGAAATTGATGTCCCTTTCATCCCTTTTAAAAAAAGATGTATGGGAAAAAAATATTCACCATCCCTCCTTAGTTCCACATGTTTTTCATCATATGACCAAATCTTAGCCCCCGTGAGGAGAAGGTAGTTGTAATAGGTACTTGATCTTCATCAAACGGTTGCAAGAGTTCTATAAGGAGTTAGAAGGAAAAAAAATACTCATTGGAAAGATGAGAAGATCCTTTACATAATGAAATATTAATGTTTTTTAGAAAAATTAGCATGCTTCCTAGGTGAGTTCATTTTGAGCGGGAACACTTGGTGATTCCAAGGAATGATATAATTGTTGGAAGCATTTTAAGAAGAATCAAAAGATTAGACCCATTGCTATAATTTTTCCATGATTGTATGAGGATAAAACAAGAAAAAACATGGATTTTTGAAGGCTCCAGGATTTTTCTTTGCCAAAATGATTTCATGTGCCCCAAAGTGAAAAATCTTCATAACTTGAAGAACAGTGCAAAAATTGACATGGGATTTAGAATCCAAGTGGAAGATTTTGTGAAAATTCCCTATATATTTTGCAGTGATGAAACCTCAGTTTCTCGCGGTGAAATTTTTAAATTTTAAATCTCCATTTCTAGAGCTCGAGTTAACATGAATTTTTAGAGGAGCATTATAGAGCAAAAACCCATATCGAAAAAATTTGTTTCATCACAAACTAATGCCTAGAAACCCACTTTACAAAAATAGTAAGCCTTCCTACATGGGTACTGGCTATTTTTGGTAAGCCATCTCTAGAAGTAGTTGCGGCGAAGACGGTGTGTATAAGAGATAATCAGAAGATTAGAATGGTCGAGCAGTGCCAAAAATGGTGAAAATGCCAACTTACTAAAAATAGTAATTCATCTCAAAGAATTCTTTTAGAGAGAGCAAGTATACACATGGGAAATTGAGAAAGCTAACTTCACCAATTGGGGTCGGGAAGGGTGTAATATAACACTTACTAAAAATAGTAATTTATTCTTTTTTAACACATAGAAGGTGTCCATAGAAGCATGAAATTCCAGTTCTCCAAGTTGTTATGGTTTCATTTGTCTCGAACAACTACTACAGGAGGAACAATAGTGTATCAAAATGAGTAGTATTCAATTTAATTAATGGTGTATTCATCATTACTTGACGAGAGGAATCTTTATGATTAGCGCTTGTGATCACTAAAGGAGTCATTAAATAGTGTTTATAAACACTTAGCTTGTGTTATATACATGTCATCTAAAAGATTTTCTCATAGTGTAAGACGCTCAAGGATTCATAATTCACTATAGTGGAGTGCTTCATTGGAGGCGAGTTCTTCTTCATTGGCACTCCTCCTTAGTTCTCTCTCTCATTTTTTCTTTCTTCTCTCCCCCACTTTCTCTATCCTCATTATAATTCATTTTTGGGGTTGCACTTTTTCATAATGCACTTAATTAATTTAAAATATTTTTTAATGTAATAAGTCACCCTTAAGTTATAAAAGGGGCCTTTATCTTTTTCTAAGGATGTAAAAAGTCATAAGTTGTAATAAGGCATATGAAAAAGCATTCGAGGTAGATCAAGAGTCATCTCTAATTCTAGAAATTATAAAGGCCTTCTCTTTCCAAAGGGTTGGTGATCAATTTTGTAAGGTCAAGAGTGTATTGTGCTTAGAGAGAACAAATGATATGCCATTTTCTTCTATTCATCGCTTGCATATGTTTCCTTCTTTAACCTACTTGAACAACTCTAATTGAAATGAAAATAAGGGAAGAAGTTTCTATTTTCCAAGGCATATAAATGTGTGCATATTTTTATGGATGGTTTCCTTTAGCTAGTAGCTTGGAAGTTTTTGTTCTTTCTTCTCATAAATGCATGTGTTAAAATTTCTAACTAGTGTGTGTGGGAATCTGATTTTCTACCCGTAACATTAGTTCTTCAATCTCATTTCTCACTCCCATTTCTCACTCTCCAAACAAAGTCATATCTAATAAGTGATTGCTAGCTTTTCCGAAAGATCGGTGGAGTGCCCCCGTTGGATCCCCAACTGCAAAGCCACTAGGAAAAATGCACTTTTTGAAGCACATGCAAATATAGAAGTTGCACCATATAAGTTGAGGGACCTCGACTCCCAGTGTTGGAAAGAAATCCAAAATTTTTTCCACCTGAAAAATTTTCTCACCAAAAATTTTTGATGCCCTCCATGGAGCGAGACTTGTAACATCTGCACCCAAAATATGACTGTAAGGTCTGAAAATTAAAGAAAATAAATTATCCAAAAACAACAAACAATCAAATCAGATTTCATAGAAGATCATTTTTGAAGGTGAATCTGTCAAGTAAAAAATCCCTGTCACATTCGTTTCCCGCACCATGAAGAAATTTCCATATTGGAGTGAAGTACCAATGCATGATAGTAAAGACGAATAAGAAGAAGATTTCTAAGAATTGTAAATTTTTGATCAACCATCATTTTGGAACATCTCTTGCAAAGCCAAGAAAATTGAAGGAAAGAAGGCTCACACTATCTCCACAAAATCTAGAAAGAGAATTTCTAGAATAGAGAAAATCATTGTATGTGAAGACCCAACTATCAAGTCATGGTGGTTACAATTCAAGAAGAGTGCAGCCAAAGGAAAAATAATGGGAATTTCTCCTACCGATAATCAAGAATCTAAGAGATGGATG
The DNA here is from genome assembly GCA_018340775.1 of Taxus wallichiana var. yunnanensis. NCBI lineage: Eukaryota > Viridiplantae > Streptophyta > Pinopsida > Cupressales > Taxaceae > Taxus > Taxus wallichiana. The sequence goes on from CM031234.1 coordinate 497,789,515, forward strand.
AAGAAGGTTCAAAAGAGATATGAAAGGTTGTATGAAGGACAAGATGGTGTAGAATCCACTGAAGGTAACTTTTTCAACTTCACACAACTGACCAAGAAACTCATGACATTGTCTTTCATCTCCCTTCCTCTAGATGACTTCCTTGTATACGGTGATGAAGAAATGGACATTTTGAGAAGAGAATGTGTAGAGGCTTCTAGACACAGCATAAGAAAATCCTAACCCTAAAGCCTACCATGAAGTTTGGAGATATGATTTATATTTTCAAAGGAGATATGAACATCTTGAAGCACTCTGTCAAGAGGAGGAAGAAGAAGAGATTTGTCCTATGGAGGAAGACCCGAGGATCATTCATACCACATGGTGTTCATCCCCAAATTATTTTTAATGCTTCCAAAGAAGATATTATCTTGGAGCCTTCCAATGAGAATCAAACTAGTCTTATAGAATATTTTGAAGGACAAGGTGGTGCAGAATCCACTGAGGAAGAATTTTGTAACCTCGCATAACTCACTACAAAATTAAGAACATTATTTATTTTTAGCCACTCTATAGATGAATTCCTTACATACGGAAATGAATAAATAAACATATTGAAAATAGAATATGTGGAAAGGCCTTAAAGAATAATAGAAGTATATTATGTATTAATATATTTTGAGGTGCACTATAGCTTTACAAATAAGGTAAAAACACCTCAAATCACTTCATGTTGTCCACAATGAAGAAGCTCAAGAGGATCCTAATGATTGTCCATGCTATGAGGTGTTCATCCTTGAGAGATTCTTGGATACTCAAAAAGAAGATCCTATCCTTAAACCTTTGAACGAGTAATAAAGAAACATCATGGAAGATGATGAAAGGGAAATAGAGGAGGAACCATAATTCATCAATTAATTATATCTCAAGGAATAATCCCTTTGAAAATTAATATATTTAATAGAGGATTCTTGTTGAATAATGGATGATTCAATTCCTTCTAAAGACTCCACCAAATACGAAGAAATTTAAAATGACCAGATTGAAAATTTTCCCTCCTATTTTGAACCTTCAATTGATGTAGAGATGATGCATGGAGAAATGAAGCTAGTTAAAGAACCAGATTCTATTCTTGATTTAATCATGGATGATCTAATGGAAGAATATAACTTCCTTTCTGAAGCTAATGAGAATGAATAATTTTAACCCAATCTCTTCTTACCCAAGGATAAAAATGATCATCATGGTGAGTATGGAGTCTTTCATTGTCCATCTGAGAAAGAGGATTCAATAATGGATGATAAGGATAAATTTGAAACTTCTTCCCACATTTCTGCTTCAACATGGTCCCATCAAGAGGATGATGTGGATTTTAAGATCAAAGGAGTCTTGTTCCCACAAAGTATGGACCTCTTCTCCTTGTCAGAAGGTGTCATGAATAATAAAGTGTGCCGATTATTGTAAGGAAGTGAATCTTCAACAACAAAAAACATAGAAGAGGTGAATGAGGATATTTAAAATGAATCATGGACACATATGGATCAAATTTTCAACCATCTCTTGGAAGCACAATGTAGAGCCTCTTTCAATAAAAATGAAGATGAACCTATAGAAATATCAAAAGAAATATCTGTGAAAGACAACTTGAAGGATGTAGAAGAGTCTCGAAAATCCTCAATGTATTCTTGAACTTTTGACTCGGGCTTTGGAGATACAAGATATGTATGGGCCTACTTTTTCTTATCATTTTGACATGTTGATGTTTGATGTTGAAACAAAGAATTTGGAGGAGTTTGATAAATTCCAAAATGCCTTCGAGAATGAGATGGACTGTGAAATAATTTCTTTCTCCTTCAAAAAATGTGAAGAGGTTCATGAGTGCAAAAGGAGGAAGGTTCTTGAATCTCCTTCGAATATCCTCAATCTTGAAAATGGCATCTTTGCCATGGAGGAAGATAACAAAGAAAATATTGAGCTGATTTGCATTGAAGAAAGTTGTTCAAGAGAAAAGTAAAAATTTGCAATATTCTTGGGAATGTGTGCGAAATCATATGCTTCTAGCCACTTTAGAATACTCCACCAATGTAAAACAAGAGTTCATATGGAAAAATCCACTCAAGGGTGAAGAATGCTTATATGACCAAACCAAGAGTTGCAATTTTGAAAATGATACCAAGGAGGACTTCGAGCATATGGATATTGGCAACAATTTCTCTAGACAACAAAGTGAGAGTATGCATGATTCTTACCAAATGATCCAAGATTAGATTGTATTCATTTCCCAAGATCCTATGGGTTTTGAACATGTTTTCATGTTGAGTCAAGATCTCAGGGATAATGAAGACATTCAGTCCAATGATTTGGTACACATTTTAGAAAACACTTGCTTAGAACAACAAAGAAGGATTTTCGAGAAGTTCTTGAACCGGAAGGCGATCGGTTTTTTTCACTCCTTATGAGTGTCTTGATAATGTAAGAGACAATTTGAAGTTGCAATTCAAAGAGGATGAATGTTCTCACGACATGTGAAATTTTCCCACTCTTGAATATATGGAGGGATAGTGTCTCATAATCACAGGGCTGTCAAGTGGAAACCTCAAGATACAAGAGCTCAAAAAATATAACAAAGTATTCTTTGGATGCAAGAGAATTCTCTATGCAGTATCAATATGAAGATGGAATATTTGTTGGTATTCTTCTTCTCAAGCCATGCGAAGCCATCACAAGAGCATGGTTTGATCTCGATAACAATCTTTGTGTCTCAAGCATCACATTTCAGTCCTTTATTCCATGATGGCATGTAATTTTCTCAACCCATTTCTAGGTATGTGTATATTATTTCCTCACCTCTGTAGATATCCCTCCCCTTGTTTATAATTTCCCTTTCCATTGTGTGTATTTTCCATTTTGGTTTTTTGTGTTTTTTTTTCTTCATTGTGTGTGTGCATTCTTCCTTTCTTGCTATCTTTTGCGGTTGTATGTGACTCTTGTAAATCCCAATGGATAAGGTCTTGGTAAACCTATTATAAATTGAGATTATGGGAGTTCTCATGCCATGTATTTGCTGAACTAATTCCATAACATGTCACCAAGCTAGAACCACTTATTGTTGTGTAAATCACAACAGGATTTTTTCCAATTTTCAAGCATGACAACGAACCACTATGTCAATTTTTTTTAAATTCATACCTTCCCAAGACACCCCCATGTTAGTTTATCCCAACCATCAGTCTTATCCTATCAGTCTAATGATCACCATGTGAATGTCAAGTGTTCCCCTAGGTGATTTATGAAATCAAATTCAGTTCCCTTAGGTGATTTAGGAAAGCAAAGTCAGTCCCCTAGGTGATTTTAGGAGCTTTTGGAGAACGCCAATTTTTGAGTAGTTTTGGGAAGGGCTACCACTGGCATTCTCGGGACTAATGTAACCCCTGTAATAGAAAAGGGGATAAATAAAAATCAACATGGATATGCATTCAAAGGAACATAAAGGATATGATTTTTAAATATTTAGGGAAGATTCAGAGGTGTTGGAAATAATTTAGCGAAAGTGGGTTTTTGGGCTTGAACGAGCATGCACCGTGAATGAGGAATTAAACTTCAAAGAATAATTTTGGGATCAATGTGATGATTTTAAATCCCAAAAATGTGTCAATGGAAATAATTTTCAATTCCTAAATGGTGGAAAAAATGAGATATCATGAAACATCATGCACTTCCCTAGGTAACTCATTCTTGTGGTGCACAACAAGTGGTATCAAGAAAGAAGGGGCCATTTGAGAGAGTTACAATAAAATTTAGATCTTGATATCATCACCATTGGATTCACTGAGCTTTTTTAGGTGTAATAATATAAAAATTCACCCCAAAATTCATCCGGGAGTCCAAGATATCACCTCTGCAAGTCGGTCCCAAGGTAAGAGTTTTCATACTTATCTATTTTTTCAAGACACGTTTAGCACTAGGGGCATGGGGAATTTCATGTCACTTTTATCCCTTTAGAAAAGGTAAATAGGGAAAAAATAAATGTGCCCAACCATTTTTATCCCCCAAAACACCAATGTGACCTCTCATTTGCTAGTTAAGCCCCCGAGAGCTAAGTTGGAGCCTTCCCTCTCCTGCATTGATGATCGGCCGAGTGTCATAATGAGGTGCAAGGTGGAAATTGATGTCCATTTTGTACATTTGGGAAAGTAACATAAGGGACACAAAAATTCACCCTCCCACCTTATTTTCATATGACCTAGTCTCAACCCCTATGAGGAGAAGGTAGTCAAAATAGGTACCTGATCTTTGTTGGATGATTGCGGGAGCTCCGTAAGGAGTTAGAAGGAAAAAAATACTCATAGAAAATCTGAGAAGATTTTCTACATGATGGGAAAATCATATTTTTCATTAAAAATATGTGTGCTTCCTAGATGATTTCATTTTGAGTGGGCACACTTGGTGATTCCAAGGAAGGATGTCATTTTTGGAAGAGTTTTAAGAAGAATCAGAAGATTAGACCCATTACTACCATTTTTCCATGATTAGATGAGGATAAAACAAGAAAAAAATGGATTTTTGAAGGCTCCAGGATTTTTCTTCACCAAAATGACTCTATTGGCCCCAAAGTGAAAAATATTTGTAACTTGAAGAATGGTGCACAGATTGACATGGGATTTTTTTTGATCATCCACATTTTTAGAGGCCATTAGAATCCAAGTGGAAGATTTTGCAAAAATGCCCTAGATTTTTGTAGTGAAGAAACCCTAGTTTCTCATGATGAAAATTTAAATTTTAAAATCTCCATTTCTAGAGCTTGGGTTGACATGAAATTTCAGAGGAGCACTTTGTAGAGAAAAAACCCATATCGAATTTGTTTTTGTCAAAAATAATGCCCGAAAACCCACTTTACAAAATTGTAAGCCTTCCTACATGGGTCTTGGCTATTTTGGCAAGCCACGTCCGAGATTAGTTATGGTGAAGATGGTTTGTAAAAAGATAATTAGAAGATCATAATGGTCGAGAAGTGCTGAAAATAGTTAAAATGACCACTTACTAAAAATAGTAAGTTCCCTATGAGGTACCAAATTAAAAATAGTAATTTATCTCAAAGAATGCTTTTAGAGGGCGCAACATACATAGAGGAAATTGAGAAAGCTAACTTCATCGATTGGGGTCACGAAGGGTGTAATATAACACTTAATAAAAATAGTAATTTATCATTTTTCAACACAAGAAGGTGTCCATAGAAGCATGAAATTCCAATTATTTGAGTTTTTATGGTTTCATTTGTTTGAAAAACTACTACAAAGGAACTATAGTGTATCGAATGAGTAATATTCACTTTGTTCAATGATGTAATCATCAATACTAAGATATGGAATCTTCATGAGCGAGATCCCATGATCACCAAAGGAGTCATTTGAAAGTGTTTCTAAACACTTATCCTATGTTATCTACATGTCATCTAAAAGAGTTTTCTTGTGGTGTGAGATGTTCAAGGATTCATAGTTCACTACGGTGGAGCATATCATTGGATCATATGATAAGGATTTTTAGACTTCATCGAGGTGGGTTATTCTTCATTGGCACTCCTCCTCGGTTCTCTCTCTCCCCTTTTTATCTCGTCTCTTCCTTCCACTTTCTCTCTCTCCTCATTATAATTCTTCATCACGGGTTTCACTTTTCCATAATGCCTTTAGTTAATTTAAAATGGCTTTATTTTTTTAATGTAATAAGTCACCCTAAAGTTATAAAAGGGGACTTAATCTTTTCCTAAAGATGTAAAAAGTCATAAATTGTAATAAGGAATTTGAAAAGGCATTGGGGATAGATAAAGATTCATCTCTCATTCTATAAATTGAAAGGCCTTATCTTTTTAAAGGGTTGATGATCAATTTTGTAAACTCAAGAGTGTATTGTGCTTAGAGAGAAAAAAGGAGATAACCAGTTTCTTCTATTCCCCTCTTTCATATGTTTCCTCTTTTCCCTAATTTGTACAACTCTAACTGAAATGTTATGTAAGGTTTCTTGGAGCCACTAGCATGAAAGTTTTGGTTGATTCTTATCATAAATGCATGTGTTTAAATTTCTAACTAGTGTGAGTAGGAATATGATTTTCTACCCATAAAATTAGTTCTCCCATCTCTTTTCTCACTCCCCCTTCCCGCTCTCCGGATAAAGTCATCTCTACTAAGTGATTTATAGATTTTCACGGGGTCGATGGAGTGCCCCTATTGGATCCCCAACAACAAGGTCACCATGAAAATTCCACTTTTTCAAGTGCATGAAAATATGAAATATGTACCATCTAAGTAGAGGGACTTTGACTCCCAAATCATTGGAAAGAAACTAGAAAATGTTTCCACCTAAAAATTTTCTCACCAACAATTTTGGTGCCCAAAGTGGGGTAGACTTGGTAGCATTTGCACCCAAAATATGACCGCAAGGTCTGAAAATAAAATAAAAATTCAAATATCAAAAAACAAAAAAATCAAATCAAATTTCATAAAATATCATTTTTAAGGTGACTCCATCAAGGAACGAATTCCTGTCACATTCGTTTCCCACACCAAGAAGAAATTTCCAGATTGGAGTGAAGTATATGAGTGAAAATGAAGATGAAGAAGAATATTACCAAGAATTGAAAATATTCGGTCAACCATCATTTTAGAACATCTCTTGTAAAGCCAAAAAATTGAAGGAAATAAGGTTCACACTATCTCCACAAAAGCCAGAAAGATACTTTCTAGAATAGAGAAAATCATTGTATATGAAGACCCAACTATCAAGTCATGATGGTTATAATTCAAGAAGAGTGTGACCAAAGGAAAAAGAATGGGAATTTCTCCTACCGATAATAAAAATATAAGATATGGATGAAAAAAGTTCAAAAGAGATATGAAAGGGTATATGAAGTACAAGATGGTACATAATCCACCAAATATAACTTTTTCAACTTCACACACTGACCAAGAAACTCATGACATTTTCTTTACTATCCATTCCTCTGGATGACTTCCTTATATATAGTGAAGAAGAAATGGACATTCTGAGAAGAGAATATGTGTAGAGGCTTCTAGATGAACCGAAGGAAATCCTGACCCTGAATCCTACCATGAAGTTTGGAGATATGCTTTAGCTTTGTAAAGGAGATATGAACATCTTGAAGCACTCCGTCAAGAGGAGGAAGAAGAAGATATTTTTCCTATGGAGGAAGATCATGAGGATCATTCATATCACAAGATGTTCACCCCCAAAATGTTTTTGAATGCTTCCAAAGAAGATCTTATCTTGGAGCCTTCTAATGAGAATCAAACCAGTATTATAGAATATTTTGAAGGAAAAGGTGGTGTGGAATCCACTGAAGAAGAATTTTGCAACCTCACACAACTCACTACAAAATTGAGAACATTATATTTTTTCTGCCACTCTATAAATGAATTCCTTACATATGGCGATGAAGAAATGAACATCTTGAAAAGAGAATATGTGGAAAGGATTCATAGCATAATAGAATGAAATTATGATCATGAAGCCTATCAAGAAATTTGGAGGTGTGCTCTAGCTTTACAAATAAGGTACAAATACCTCAAATCACTTCATGTTTTCCATAATGAAGAAGCTCAAGAAGGTCCTAATGATTGTCCACTCTATGCGGTGTGCGTCACGATAGATTTTGGATGCTCAAAAAGAATATATTATCCTTGAAACTTCAAATTAATAACAAAGAAACATTATGGAAGATGATGAAAGATACATGGATGTGGAACTACCATTCATCAATTCATTGTATCTCGAGGAACAATCCCTTCGAAAAGTAATATATTCAATAGAGGATTCTTTTTGTATAATGGATGATTCGATGCCTTATGAAGACTCCACCAAATAAGAAGAAATAGAAAGTAACCAAATTGAAGATTTTCCCTCCTATTTTGATCCTTCAAGTGATGTAGAGATGATGCATGAAGAAATGAATCCATTCAAAGAACCAGATTCTATTCTTGATTAAATCATGGATGATCTGATGGAAGAATCTCAATTCCTTTCCAAAGCCAATGAGAATGAATAATTTGAACCCAATCTCTTCTCACTCAAGGAGAAAAATGATCATCATGGGGAGTATGAAGTATTTCATTTTCCATTTGAGAAAGAGGATTCAATAATGGATGATCATGATAACTTTGAAACTTCTTCCCACATTTCAGCTTCAACATGGTACGATCAAGAGGATGATATGCATTTTCAGCTCGAAGGAGTATCGTTACCATAAAGCATGGAATTATACTCCTTGTCAGAAGGTTTCATAATAAAGTGTTCCAGTGATTACAATGAAGTGAATCTTGGGAAACAAAAAACATAGAAGAGGTGATCAAGAATATTTAAAATGAATCATGGACACATATGGATCATATTTTCAAACATCTCTTGGAAGCACAATGTACTGACCTATTTCAATAAAAATGAATATGAACCTATATAAATCTTAGAAGAAGTATCTCTGAAAGACATCTTGAAGGATGTAGAAGAGACTGAAAATCCTCAATGCAGTCTTGAACTCTTGACTCAGGATTTGGAGATAAAAGATAGGTATGGGTCTATTTTTATTCTTGTTTTGACATGCCAATGTTTGATGTTTAAACGAAGCAGTTGGATGAGTTTGATGAATTCTAAAATTCCTTGGCGAGATGAGATGGAATGTGAAAGAATCTATTTTTCCTTCACATAATGTGAAGAGGTTTGTGAGTGTAAAAGGAGGAAGGTTCTTGAATCTCCTTAGAATATCCTCAATCTTTAAAATGACATCTCTACCATGGAGGAAGATAATAAAGAAAATATTGAGCTGATTTGTATTGAAGAAAGTTGTTCGGAGAAAAGTAAAAAGTTGGAATATTCTTGGGAATGTATGTGTAATAATATGCTTATAAACACTTTAGAATACTCCACCAATGAAAAAAAAGATTTCATATGGAAAAATCCACTCAAGAGTGAAGAATGCTTATATGACCAAACCTAGAGTTGAAATTTCAAAAATGTTACCAAGTCGATTTCGAGCATATGGATATTGGAGATAATTTCTTTGGACATCAAAGATGGAGTATGCATGATTTTTTCAAATGATCCAAGACCAAATTGTACTAACTTCCCAAGATCCTATGGGTTTTGAACATGTTTTCATGTTGAGTCAAGATCTCGGGGACAATGAAGGAATTCACCCAATGATGTGGTACACATTCTAGAAAACACTTGCTCAAAACAACAAAGTGGGAAGTTCGGAGAAGTTATTGAAGGGGAGGAGATCAATTTTTCCTCACTCCTTCCGAGTGTCTTGCTAATGTAAGAGAAAATTTGAAGTTCTGATTCAAAAGGATGAATTTTCTCATGACATGAGAAATTTTCCCACTCTTGAATATATGGAGGGGCAATGTTTCATAATCACATGGTGTCAAGTGGAGACCTGAAGATACAAGAGATAAAAAAATATAATTAAGTATTCTTTTGATGCAAGATCATTCTTTGTGCAGTATGCATAGTAATATGGAATATTTTTGTTATTCTTCTTCCAAGCCATGTGAATCCATCATAAGAGCATGGTTTGATCCAATAACAGATCTTTGTCTCTCAAACATAACATTTCAGTCCTTTGTTCCATGATGGCATGTATTTTTCTCAACCCATTTCTAGGTATGTATATATTATTTCCCCACCTCTATAGATATCCCTCCCCTTGTATATAATTTCTCTTTTCGGTTGTGTGTGTGTATTCTTAGTTTCTTGCTATCTCTTAAAGTTGTTTGTGACTCTGTAAAGCCCAATGGATAAGGCACTAGTCAACGTATTGTAAATTGAGATTCTAGGAGTTCTCATGTCATGTCTTTTCTGCACTCATTCCATAACATGTCCCCAAGCTAGAGCCAACTATTGTCATGCAAATGTGCAATAGGAAAATTTCCAATTTTCAAGCATGACAATAGACCACAATGTTGAAAAGTTTCAAAGTCATACCTTCCAAAGACTCCCAAGATAGTTTATCCCAACCAAGTAGTCCTATACTATTATTCCAATGATCCGTATGTGAATTTAAAGTGTTCCCCTAGGTGATTTAAGAAAGCAAATTCAACCCCCTCGGTGATTTTAGGATCTTTTGGAGAATGCCAAATTTTCAGTAGTTTTGGGAAGGGATACCACTAGCCTTCCTATGACTAATGCACCCCACGGAGAGGAATAGAGCAGAAAAAAATGGAGATGCATTCTAGTTATAGGAAAATTAAGGAGTTGATTTGAAAAGATTCAAGGAATATTCAAAGGTGTTGGAAATAATTAAGTGAAAGCGGGTTTTCGGGCCTAAACGAACACACACCATGAATGAGGACCTGAGATTAAAATAAATATTTTGGGATCCTTGTGATGATTTTAAATCCCAACAAGGTGTCAATGGAAATAATTTTCAATTCCCTAAATTGTGGAAAAAATGAGACATCATGAAACATCATGCACTTCCCTAGGAAACTCATTCTTTTAACACACAACGGGAGGTCTTAATATAGAAGGTGAAATTTGAGATAGTTTCAATAAAATTTGGATCTTTTGACCATCACCATTAGATTCATTGAGGTGTTTTCAGGTGGAATCATATAAAATTTCACCCCGAAATTCATCCGGGAGCCCGAGATATCACCTCTACAAGTTGGTCCCAAGGTAAGAGTTTTCATACTTAGCCATTTTTTGAGAAGGACACATGTCAAAGCACCTGGAGCTTAAAGGGATTTAATGTACCTTTTGTACCTTTATTAAATTGACATAGAGGAAACTAAAATGGGTCCAACCCTTTTTAGCCCCAAAACACCAATGTGACCTCTCATTTGCCAGTTAAGCCCCCGAGAGCTAAGTTGGAGCCTTCCCTCCCCGCATGGATGATCGCCAAGTGTCACGATGAGGCACGAAGTGGAAATTGATGTCCCTTTTATCCCTTTAGAAAAGGGACATAGGGGACACAAAAATGTGCTCACCCACTTATTTCCATGTGGTTTTTCATATGACCCAGTCTCAGCCCATGTGTGGAGAAGGTCGTCAAAATAAGTACCTGATCTTCATCAGATGATAGCGGGATCTTTGTAGGGAGTCAGAAGGAAAAAAATGTCATCATAAATTTGAGAAGATCCTCTACATTATGGGACATTCATATTTTTCATTAAAAATTTGTGTGCTTCTTAGGTGAGTTCACTTTGAGTGGGCACACTCGGTGATTCCAAGGAAGGATGCAATTTTGGAATAGTTTTAAGAAGAATTAGAAGATTAGACCCATAACTATAATTTTTTCATGATTAGATGAGAATAAAACAACAAAAACATGGATTTTTGAAGGGTCTAGGCTTTTTCTTCTCCAAAATGACTTTGTTGGCTCCAAAGTGAAAAATATTCATAACTTGAAGAACGATGCATAGATTGACATGGGATTTTTGGTAATCATCCAAATTTTCAAAGGTTGTTAGAATCCAAGTGGTATATTTTGAAAAATTCCACATATTTTTGTAGCTAATAAACCCCATTTTCTCATGGTGAAAATGTTAAATTTTAAAATCTTCATTTCTAGAGCTTGGGTTGGCATAAAAATTTAGAGGAGTACTATAGATGTTGGGCCTTAAAATTGACTAAGTCACAAGGAAGACAAACTCATGCATGGAAGACAGTAAAAAGGAAGGCACTTAGGAAAAACACGCAAGGAAAAGTACACGTAGAAGAGGTTGGTGCACATGGAAGTTGGAAGGTTTAGGGACTTAGCCATATTTTGAAGGAGTTGTTGCAAGAGAAACATGTGAAAAGCCTGAGTAGGTGTGGTGAATGGATAAGGTGCCATCTTCGATCCTTAGAGCTCAATAAAAGAATATTCCACGTGATAGATATTCCCAAGATGATCATTTTAGGTAGTGGAGGCATTTGTAAGATGACATAGGCATTCAACCATAGAGGACCATAGTTCCACTTGGCATGTGGTTTGCTCATGAATGAAACCAATGCAATGCATGTAGATCCCATTTAAAGGAGTGTTTTGGTGCAAAATAAAGGGAGAAGAGGGTGAGAACAAAGTGCTAGAAATAAAAGGGTTTAGGAGGGTTTTAGGTAGTGACAAGGTGGTACAAAAATTCTTACAATAAGGGTTTTGAAGCATTTTAGGCATGGATCTAGGTATGAAAAAGGGTTATAAAGGGTAGAATAACTAAGAAATATCCCTCTGTAGAGTTTTTTTGTAGGGTTTAAGATAATATCCATTGATGTATTCGGTCTATATGACCCTCATGATGTAATGGAGCCATTGTAAGTGATTATAAATCAATATATGATGTGTGATTCTAGTTATTCATGCTCAAAATTATAAACCCTTATGTTCTTCATATTATTCTAAGTCGAATCTAGTTTCATTATGCTTATTTACAATGTTCATTTCCATTTATGATGCATTTGTGCACGGATCTGTTGTCTGTATCTTCTGTTTTTGAGTGAATGTCTATGTTTCCATTTTTGTAACTCGTTCTCCATCAATGGCAGACCATTCTCGTAAAGCTCACATAAAGGAGGAGCTTAACACCCGTGTGTGCCTTGGGTGAGCACCCACTCATGATGGGCGATAGGATGACATGCTTGGGGTAAAAGAAGGTATATAAAGAAATGACTATAGTAGAGAAAAAACCCATATTGGGAAAATTAGTTTTTCACAAATTGATGTATATAAACCCAATTTCCAAAAATAATAAGACTTACTACATTGACTGTCTTGTCTATTTTTGGTAATCAATCTCAAGAATTAGTTGTGGCAAAGATGGTGTGCACCAGATATAATCAAAAGACCGAATGGTTGAGCGATGCCAAAAATGATGAAAATTCCCACTTACTAAAAATGGTAAGTTCCTATGGGGAACCAACTAAAAATATTAATTCATCTTAAAGAGGGATTTCAAAGGGATTAGTATACACAGGTAAATGGAAAAAGCCAACTTCATCGATTGGGATCATAATGGGTGAAATCTAACACTTACTAAAAATAGTAAGTTATCCTTTTTAACACAAGAAGGTGTCCAAAGAAACATGAAATTCTAGTTCTCTAGGTTATTATGGTTTCATTTGTATGAAAAACTACTGTAGAGGAATGATAGTGTATCAGAATGAGTAATATTCACTTTGATCAATGGTGTAGTCATCAATACTAACAGAGGGAATCTTCATAAGCAGAGCTCGTGATCACCGAAGGAGTCATTCGACTATGTTTCTAAAAATTCATCATGTGTTATCTACATGTCATCTAAAAGAGTTTTCGTATGGTGTGCGAGACATTCAAGGATTCATAGTTCACTACGGTGGAGCAATTCATCGACCATCCGACAAGGATTTGTGGACTTCATTAGAGACAGTTCTTCTTCATTGGAACTTATCCTCGCTCTCTCTCTCTCCCCCTTTTCTCTCTTCTCTTCCCCCACTTTCTCTCTCCTCATTCTAATTATTCATTGGGGTTGCAATTTTTCATAATTCCTTTAATTAATTTAAAATGAATTTTTTTGAATGTAATAAGTCACCCTTAAGATATAAAAGGGACTTAATCTTTTCCGAAGGATGTAAAAGTCATAATTTTTAATAAGGCATATGAAAAGGCATTCAAGGGTAGATCAAGAGTAATCTCTCATTCTATAAATTGTAAATGCCTTCTCTTTTCAAAAGGTTGGTGATCAATTTTGTAAACTCAAGAGTGTATTGTTCTTAGAGAGAATAAAGGAGATAGCAATTTCCTTCTATTCCCCTCTTGCATATGTTTCCTCCTTTTCCCTACTTTGTACTACTCTAATTTAATTCTAATGAAGGAAGAAGTTTCTATTTTCCAAGGCATATGAATGTGGGAATATTTATATGCATGGTTTCATCTTGCTAGTAGCATGGAAGTTTTGGTTGCTTCTTCTCATAAATGCATGTGTTGAGATTTATAACTAGTGTATGAAGGAATACGATTTTCTACCAGCAACATTAGTTCTCCCATCTATTTTATCACTCTCCTTTCCTATTCTCTAGACAAATTCATCTCTAGTAAGTTATTTCTTTCTTTTCTACGGGGTTATTGGAGTGCCCTTATTGGATCTCGGGACATAAGGCCATGAGGAAATGTCAACTTTTTCAAGCACATGGAAATACTGAAGTTGCACTATGTAAGTAGAGGGACTTCAACTTTAAAAGAGTTGACAAGAAACCCAAAAAAATTTCCACTGAAAAATTTCTCGCCAACGTATCCTTTTATAGATATACACCTTTTTTCCCTTCTGCGCACACCCACTTTGTGTGCATGTCTTCTACATTCTCATGCCTCTTTCTCTCACATGTGTAACTAGTGCAACTCTTCCACGTCGAGTCACTATACCACCCGACAACCTGTCAAACTTGAGTGTGTTTCATGTAACCTATTAGAACATGATACCTATGTGATGAATTCTCAATTTTAATGAGCACATGACACATGACATAAATGAAAAAATACCAAGACATCTAATAGATCATATGGATCAATCAGAGCATGCCACATGTCATTTTGTGTTCTTATTGCAATTTAGATTTCAAAACATCATAACTTCTTCTACAAGGATAGATTTGTGTGCTCTTGGTCTTACGAGAATGTTTTATGTGAGATACACTCCAGATCATTCAAAATCATTTTTTGGTGGGATGTTTTAGGTGAAAAATAGGGACACACATTATGACCATTAATGCAAAGGTCCAGTTGACCCAACCACCAAGATTTGATATGATTTGCCCTTTTTCCTTCTTCCACAAGAAAAACAGACATAAAGAGGCGCATCGACATCATTACGAAATATTTGTAGGTAGTTATTTATTTTGCTTGGTGGTTGATATTTTGAATCCAAGTTTCCCTTTTCTTTCTCCTCTACTTCCCTCTTTCTTCTTCTATAAATATTAGAACAATGATCATTGTAAAAGGTTAGGCCCTCTCGAGTTTTCTAAGTGTATTGCTCGAGCTCTTCTATTTAGCATTTTGAGTTACAAGCCTTTAGATTTGGATTTTGCATGTGGATATCAGCCTCATCCACCATTGTAATCGACTGTGCATTTCTTGAAATTAATATAAGCTTTGTTTTATGGCTATTATATACCTTGACTAGTTTTTATTGCATCTTCTTTCCTCTCTTTTGCATTGTTTGTTTGTTTTAATTTCTCATGTTCCTTACATGTTCCTTTTTTGATTGTGCCCCATTGAAATGGATGTGTGAACGTGTTTTAGTTTTTGTCACACATGTCTTCCCTCCCTCCATGTGTTTTTCTCCATGTTCTCTTAAGGCTGAGTGTGTTCATCCCCCTCTTTCTAGTGCTATTGCCTCCCTTTATTATAGGTTTCCCTTTTCATGCATCTCCTTCTAACCCTGGTCACTTGGATTCTTAGAGCGGTGATATGTAGCTAATTTCCCTTCATAGGAGTAGCTTTAGTAGTAGAATTAGGTAGAATATCCTACCTTCTCTGGAGGTCTATCTCAAATGCACAAGGTCCCAAAACTTTGAGACAGTCCCATATTGCCTCAAAAACATAGTTCATCCTTATCTAGGATGAGTGTAATTTTGAGCCCCAACACAAACCCTAAATAACTACATAAGTCTCAAAACCACATTATATGGAATAAAATATTAATATGTTTGAGTTTTATTGACTTTATAATTCACCCCAATATGATTTTCGCTGAGCACCTTTGCACTATATTTCAAAATCAATGTAGTTCTTGTGTGTGTGTGTGTGTGATAAAATTGTGTCCCTTCAAGCTAGGTTTATTTTTTTCTACTCACCAAAATATAATAGGATATAAATAATGTTTCCTCAAGATGAATGTGTGAGGTGGAATTTAGAATTATCCCATCCTATGTAGTGAATGATGCATCCCAAATATATTCCTTGATCATGGATCTTTGTCTAAGTGATATATAAGAACTAATAGCCCAAATTTCCCAACCCCTTAGAATAGTGAGTAAGTCATATATATATATGATTCCCTTGTTTGAATTTCATCATTAACAACTAAAAATATGACCCATAGTGATAAGTAAAAGTTTTATAAAAGATAACAATCGATGTGGCACTTTAAACATGAGAAAAGAGGGGAAAAGGATATAAGCACCCAAAGGGGTTGTAGCACATAAGTGCTCTTGTCCCTACTAGCTGCAAGTGTTTGAGAGAATTCCAAAATAAAACTAGAAATAATGAGTAGGGTCACATACTGTGCAATTTCCAAGAGTAAAGAGATAGTTTATAGAAAATCAAAGGACATGAGTATAAAAAAATAAAATAATGTAAATGTAAAGCCAAAAAAGTGTTGTTAATGTCTAGTTTTATTGTTTAGGAATCATGCATAGAATTACATAATATATGTGTGATGTAATAGTATAAGTGTGTCATTTTATTTCTATATTCATCCCCCTACAATGTGAAACAAATATTTTATTGGATGTCGGTAACACCGAAAATGCATCACGAGGAATGTTCGGACTTTTTTACAATGACTCTTCTATTTGACTAAATCCACTTACAATGACAAACTTGATGATAAAATAAAACTTTCAATTGGAAAAAACAATGAATTAATTAAATACAACTATGATGACCATTTAAAATACATAATGAAATTAATATGACAACATTTTAAAAGAATAGACATAATACTCATTAATTACTAATTTAGTTTTTAATATAGCTTAAAATCTATTTATTAGAAATTAATTTTATTCAACACCTAAGGATTGGAATAGCCTCAAATATAAATTATAAAACATAATAATAGATACTCTTATTAATCAAGTGAAATAACAAGTTTAAATAATGACATACTACCGGCATAAACAAACTAGACATTAAAACTATTTGACCAAATGAGACACTAAGAAGAAAAAAACTATAACTAGTAATTCTTAAAAAGACATTCCTTCATATTTGGAAGCATGAGCTATTGTAAAGTAGATAGTGTAAAATAATTAGGAACAATTCTCATATCAATCTCTAAGTGGTTTAACTTTGTCATGGGAGCTCGGGTTGTGTTGAATGTGAGGAAGTGTATGTTGAACCTTCATGCATTAGTGTTGTCATTTATGTCAAGTGGAATTGATGGAAAATGAATGAATGGTGAAGTGAATCTCACTCGAGAGACATGAGGTTGATTGGTAGTGCCTTATCGGAGGTGTATTGAGCATTCGGGATGGTTTCATTGTTCTCCATGTTTGGTCAACCAGGTAGGAGTTCATTGGAGGTATGGACATGGTTGGTAATCTTGGAATAGGTGTTATAAAGTTCATGCATGATGTTAATATCATGAGAAAGAGCTCTTGGAGTGAGTAACAAGGGACATGGTTGGAGTCACAGGTTGAAACTAGATCATTTAGGCCTAGTTCTAGAGCCTAATGAGGTGTGAAAGCTTGATAAATGTCATGAAAAGACCATGTAAGCATGGGAGGATCCTAGGGATGTTTTATAGGACATGTATGAGCCACAAAAGGTTTATTTCATCTTTTGGAGGAAAAACTCAAAAGTTCACCAAAGTTGGCTTTGAGGACTGATAGTGTATGTTGAGGTAAATGAGATAGGTATGAGATGTATAGGAAAACATATGGCTAACCAACATATGGGTTATGTAGAGGACTGTCTTGTAGTGTGTCATGCCAAATTTCATCAAGTTTTGAAGAGGTGTGTGGAAGTTATGCAAGTTTTCTGAAATTGGTTTCTTAAGGAAAGTAAACTGAGTACCTTGGCTTCTTAGCATCCAAGAAATTTTTCGATCCTTCCTCGATAAATCATAAAATGAATTTTTAAATATCACTCCAGTCCTAAATTTTATCAAAATTTTAAAGGTAAATTGGTTGAGAATTAAAGAAGTTATGAATGTTACTATAATAAGATTTTTCTCTCTCTAGGTCTTCTTCCTAGAGCCATAAGCACAAAATGAGTTGATTTGAATCAAATTGACTTGTGAAAGGTATTGCATTATATTAGGATGGTATAATAATATACGTAAGTCATTTTTGAAATAGTTGTGTCATTCAAGTGTGAAGGTACAATCTTGACCGTACCCTATTTTGTAAATTGTGTACAAACTAGTCCTATTTTGGTGGGTTACAAAGTGTTTGAAGAATATATATGTGCATTTGAAGTGGAAAATGTCCAATCTCCTCCTACAGGTCAAGAATGATTGCTAGATATTTTTTCTTGGTAAGCTTTAAGGTCTCATGGTTACCGTCCTCAATTTGTTTTGATCAGCCCTTCTAAGAAACCCAAGACATGCTTGCAAATATCTCTACAAATCATATGTTCAAGCTGATAGAAGATTTTTTTGAGAATTTCTTGAAGTGTTCTTGGTTGTGTATACTCCTCCTTAATTTCCTTGACTCCATAAATGATATATAATTCTTATTAAATCTATTTTTGTGAATTAGTGACAAAGAGAGTTCAAAGTTTAGTCTACTATGTTGAAGTGAGAAAACAAAGAAATCAGGACCTAAATGCCTTTTTCTATGTCAAGGGAGAAAAATAACTAGTTTTATTATTCCTTTAAAATCATATATGTTGTATCAAAAGAGGTATGAGAACATTCATGATATTATCAAGTGAAATGTAGTTGTGTTTGAGTTCCTTACTATATGAGTAGATACCATTTTGGAGAAAATTGTATAAATTATATGTGTCTCGAGGAAAGTGGGTCAAGAAATATTTGACTTTATTGGAATGTGAAAATTTTGTGAGGAAGTGAATTTTGTTCGGAAAGGGAAGTCATGTAAGGATACCAACATGTTTTAAAGGTGTTTGAATGTACGGTTTCACTTTGAGGTTGATTTAGATAGTCGCTAATGAGGACATGGATACCTAGTTCTTTATGGATCTTAGAAACTCATAAGATTAAAGAAAACATTCCAAGGGTGAAGGAATAAGTATTAGGTTGAGAAGAGCCTAAAACATGCATAAAAATCAAAATTTCAAATATCCTAATAATCTTTGTTAGAATTTTCTTACAACATTAGACCCTACTAGATTCGACCCATGTAGTAGCCAAGGAGATGATCCTAGAAGTTTAGAAAATTTTAAGACTTTATGCAAGTTCATAAAAAAAATTCAAATCACTATGAGTTGAAATTGATTGATAAATGATCAAGAAACAAAAATTTCTCTTCCTCAGGTTGCTACAGTGATCCAAACCCTATAACTAGTGTTTCACCATTTTCTTTACCTTTTCAAAATGGTGAAACAGATAAGGGTAAGGGCCAAGGAGGAATACCTATTAAATGTTGGTCAGTTGATGGTTGTTACATGCATTCTAACTTCTTGATCCACAGCTGAATGTGAGAGATTCCTTTTGGCTAGGAGGAACTACCTGTAATAGACAACAAAACCACAAGAGGATAATTAAATGGTATATGACAGTGGACTGCCTAGTGTATGATAGTTCCAAGAAGTGTGATACTTCTTGGATGGCTATCAATCCATTGTTTAAAACAAGTTCCTGCAAGAAATAAATGAAGTCCTACTATAGTTAATATGATTTAGGTATCTCATTCAATTACAATAAGCAAATCCAATCACAACAGGCTAGGCTATAGTTGGATATGAGAGATGAGGTATATGTTAAGGTATTGGGACTGATCAAGGTCTGATTCTAGCTTATTTAGGTCAACTGGTAGGGTGGTTGCTAAGTCTATTCTTGGTCAAGGTGTAAAAATAGAGATCGACGTAAATTTAAATGTGACCGATGCCAATTTAGGTATAAATGATGGTGGTTGTGGATAACCGACATTGGTATGGTCGAAGTAAAAGAAACTTGAATAGATTAAACAACATGGGTTATCTATGGTTAAATAAAGTTTGGGAGAGTGAATGGGGAGGTTTTAGAGGTATTAGGTATGCTCAGAAGTATCTGATAGGTGAAGATGGGTGATTTGGTGATATGGGTGAAGGAATTTTTGAGTTCACGGGAAAGTGGTGATGAAGGAATAAGCATGCAAAGAACAAATTAATAAAAAGAGTAGTAAATATTACTAACTAAAATAAACCCTACAATTCGGGGTGATACTTATTGTATTAAGGATATGATGGCTGAGTTATGGAGGTGGTTGATCAGAGAATACGTGTATGGTCCTATAATGGTGATTTCCTAAAGTGCTCCCATGAATGCAATGACTCTATGATTGATCCTCGTAATGGATCTGGATGTCTAGATGCATAAAAGGATCCTTGTTTCACTTACATATAGCTCTGGTCTCTTTTCTTTCTCTTAGAATGTGCCAACATTGAAATAAGGTTACCAAAGTGAATAAAAGGTAATCAACGATGGTTCCGAGGTGACCGATGTTGGTTAAGGCGGGATTCCCTAGGTTTACTAAAAATAGGATATCATGGCAATGATTTCCACTAGATCTCTCTATTCATCCGGGAAAGAGTGGGAGTTACCTTTTCTTATGCGGGAATTTGGTTAGAGGGGATGTAGGCATTGATTTTTAGGGTTTAGCTAGGTCTTAGTTAGTTATGGAAACATACTAAGAATATATTTAGGGTGAGGTGGCTAGTGAGGTGTCTAGGTGAGGTGGGAATTATCTTAATTAGGATAATTAAATAATAAATATTGTGAGGACATGGATTAATTTTATTAAATTAATTAAATTAATATTAGTGTGGGGTGCGAAGGCCATGGTTAGGTTAGTTTGTTCAAGTTAATTATTTAACGAGTGGTCAAGTAGAGTGTGACCTAATTTTGGTGTCTACATTTTACCTCTTTTTGTTGAGTAGCTTGTATTGGTAAGTGACACTTGACAAAAATAGGATGTGGTTTCCCCATGGTAGGTGAAGGTGATCCCCCAAAACTAGGAACTGAAGTGGCGTAAGAACGAATTAGTGAGTGGTTTGATAAAAGGTGAATGTGATGAAGAGGAATGTGGACAACGAGGGTAATGGGATAAAGGCCCAATTGGGTAATCCAAGTAATGGGCCAGGGTTAAAGGTAGTAACATTGAAAGACACACATATAAAATGTAACACGGTACTGAGTTGAAGAGCATGCAAACTCTACATTATCTAAGGTCGATAGATTTATCTAAACAAGGTTGAGGTGATTACGATATCCAAGGTATAGGATATGGTGTGGAAGCACATCACAAGACAGTGTAGGAACGCGTTTACGTATGTTCCGATATGCTAAAGGTTGGAGTCGGGATATATGGTCATGGAAAGAGGCAAGGTAAGGTCGTTAGGTCAAACAACATGGGTAACAATGTCGCAAGGTATAGCAAGAACATCCATTCACGAGTCACTAACAATGTTTTGGGTCCAAGTAGCTAGGTCACAACATGGGTAGGGCTAAGGTATGGGTAAAATAACAAGTCCCAAAATGTAATTAAGGACAAGTATAGGTAAGGTAGGCATGGAGGTTGGTTGCAATAAGGGTGGGTAAGGTCAAACAATGACTAGGTTGGTTAAGTGGGGTCAACAATGGAGAAAGGGTATGGGAAAGAATATGATAGGTAACCGATTCCGGTCATATGTAACCAATGATGGTTTCGGTAAGCTGATCATGGTTTATTAGGGAAGATGACCGATGTCGGTGTGTGTATAACTGACCATAGTTCTTTAGGGCATAGGACCGATGTCGGTTTAGGTATAACCGACATCGGTCAGGTTGATATGGGTATATAAAAAGAAAAATCCATATAATATGGATTCATTTGTACATTTTGGATTTTGTGAAAACAACAGTGCTAAACGAGTTGTGATTTTTTGGGAGGAAAAGATGAGGGATGATATCCTACTGAGGTGGAGAGATCCAGGTTGGTTAGAGGAGCCAAGTAGATGGGTTCATGAGCATAGGGGATTGATTGTGATTGGGTGGAGGTCAGGAGGATTGGATTTGGTGATTGGACATGGCAGAGGAGGAGAGGGATTGGGTGGACCACCGGTGTAGTGGCTTGACGTGCCACCATGGAGATGGTAGCATGATGAGGTAAGATTCAATCTCTTGCATTGGTTTGGGAGGTAGATTGGGTATATAGGTTAGGGAAGGAAAACAAGTTTTGGGGGAAAAGGGATTTTGAATTTGGGAAGGAAAATTGGGTAAAATAGGAATGGTGAGAGGGGTGGTTAGGTGAACAAGGGGTGGGGAGGAGTTAAGGGTAGATTTAGGTAGGAATGGGTAGGTAGAAAGGAGTGTTTTAGGAAAAAGGGGGTGTTGGGTGTTGCAGATTTCTACGTGACAGTGACTAGCACATCGGTCAAGGGGTGGCTGATGTCGGTGGTGTCAAGGTACCGGTCATAGATAAGGTGACCGATGCCGGTTTGGGATAGACTGTGGTCGGTTAGGAGTAACTAGTACCAGTCATCATGTGGAGAAAAAGGGGCCAAAAGAGCCCTAGGGTGGTTGGGTGAGATAGATAGTGGGAAAAAAATGATTGTGGTGATGAAAAATAGAGCATGGGTAAGAGGTTGAAAGAGGTATGGTATGATTGATAGTGGGTGAGGGTTGGGGTGGGTAGATAGAATATGTGATAAGAAGGTAAGTTCGAGGGGAAAAAGAGGGAGGGTAATAGGTGTAGGTGAAGTGTCAAGAGTGATTATGGGTATGATCAAGGTGTATTAATGTGATGTTTTATTGGATGTAGGTGAGAGACCAGTTGTGGATGCGAGATAGGGTGCCACCCCTACTTGTGATGGTTCAAGGAGGTGCGACAATTGAGGATTGGTGGCATGTTGCAGAGGTTGGCTTGATTGGGGTCAGATGCTACCAGATGTAGTCCTGGAAGCCTAGTTTGATGGTCGCCCTCATCAATAGATGGGATTTGGTGACCAACACATTCCATCTACCAATAGGTGAGATCATAGTCACCTTGGAGGATGTGTACAAGATCCTACAATTACTAATATTGGTGACACAGGTATATTTGATCTCCTCAGAGGCATCTGAAGAGTTGATGCCAACAATCTTTGGCGAGGGTTTGGCAAAGATGAGGTTTCATAGCACTAGCATGAGCTATGGAGAGATGTACTTGGCTCGTCCAAAGGAGACTAGGCTAGTAGTGTTGTTGATGGAGGTAGTCTATTGTTTTGCACTGCTAGATGCAGAGGGTGGGAGATTCCCATGATCATTGATGGGGGTCTTGCATGATATGGTGGTGAAAGGACCTATTTTGCATGTGTGCCAGCATTCCTAGTGCATCTATACATGGAGTTATGGGTGTATGGGTGGCTATGGAGGTTCAACTTATGTTGCACTTTCCTACTTCATTGTTGGGCATATGAGCACATTATGTGTGTGCACCTAGTTAGTATGCCCGGGCTGATGCATTCGAGCCAGGTTTTGTTCAAGTGGGCTACAGGAAATGGGTGTCTGTTATTGGAGAACGTCAATTGACCAAGGTGACTCATGATGTTGCCTACTATAGGTGTTTATTGGAGGGTTGGCTGGCATGGACATCATTTGGAGGCCCTATGTGGGTTATCCATCATATGGGAAGATGGCCGTGGAGCTAGATGGATTACAACTACTCAGATGGATAGAGGGGAGACATGTCAAGAGCACAAGATGATACTTGTAGATAGGGTTAGACAAAATTTCAGGTGTCACGGGATATACCTCCACCCTTCCCACAATACATGAGGGATGAAATGGAGAGGTTGTTGCCTTTGCCCCCATTGACGGTGGCTACGGGGAAGGAGGATCAAGTGAGAGACCGGTGGATTGATGATTAGGGATGAATAACATATATAGGCGTGGTGGGATACACACCTATGAGTAGTATCGGCGAGGCCCAGGCAACTTGATTTAGATATCATCACTTTTCGAGAGGGACACCCTACAAGGGTAGGTGGCTACCTTGATTACATAGTTGGGGATGGTGCAGGGGTAGTTGATAGGTGTAGAGGCATAGGTGGCCACTTTATAGGCATATGTGGCTAGTTTACAGGCCTAGATAACATAGGGACAAGCACCCACATAGGGTGGTGATGGTGATGGGATATAGGTAGCTGCCATATAGGTGATGATTACGAGGTTTGTAGGGCTAGTTGGTCACTTTGCGCACAGGCACAAGTTGTGACTCTTCAAACCTGCATACTGAGGGAGCGGGACAAGGGTCCTTAGGATATGCACAAGAATAGGGATAGGGTTAGAGGCCAATGGGGCCACCATAGACAGTACCCATAGCTAGATTTGCGGGATGCCCTAGGTGAGGCCAAGTATTATCAAGATATTTTGATGGCCACATGGATAGATTTTCTATCCTATGGAGAGTACAAGGCATAAAAAGCCTCGAGTGAGAGGACCAAGTCATGCACCCACAATGTGGAGAGAAACTATTCTTATTTGTGTATGTGATGGAAACTATGTGAATTAAGTATGATGGATTAGGGTCATGTAGACATGGTGGAGTCGGGTCATAGGCATGGATTTAGTCAAGTCATAGGCATGGATGAAGTCAAGTCATAGGCATGGATTGAGTCGGGTCATAGGCATGGATTGAGTCAGGTCATAGGTATGGATGAAGTCAGGTCATAGGCATGGATTGAGTTAGGTTGATTTAGGTATGGTTGAGTTTAGGTTGGTTGAGTTTTTTATTCATTAATTTGTGTAATTAATGATGATTTGGATCTTGTTAAGATTTTTTTGGGTAAAATGCATGATAATGGTAAGGAGAGTGTAAATGAAATGAATGTATGAGTAATGGTAAAGATGTTAAGCAATTGTTGTTTGTTTGGTTTAATTTCCAATTATTGATATAAAAAAGGAATATAACTAGGGTAAAATGTGAATAGGAAAGGGGAAGAGGGAATCGGTTAGGGTAGAGAGTGGCCGAGCTATCCTCCAAGGGCCACATGCCCTCGAGTGCTTCCTATATAGTCCCGGTGAAAAGGGACCTCGGCTAATGTAGTTCTTCCATAAGCTAGGAAAGATTAAGGTGAAATACCAAAATGGTTTGATAGGTGTTAGGCATGGGTGATGTAGGTCATAGGTATGATTGAGTTTAGGTTGTAGGTATGGTTGATTGTTTTTTTTTTAAATACATGGGTCGAGGATCTGGTCCTATATAGGATAATCAATAGGTAATGAGGAAGACAAATGGTAAGAGGTGGTAAAATAGCTGCTTAATTGATAAGAACCCTAATGAGTCTACCATACCCTAGATGGGCCTATGAACGTAAGACCCTACAGGCCTTGCATAATGGACTATTTTAAGGGTGAAGAAAAGTCACATGATCACGAAATGTCATGTTTGCTGCAAGTCCCTTGAGTAATGAGGAATTTAGGTGAAAAAGACAAGGAGATGAGAATGAGAGGTTTAGTGTAACTTAGTATACGACGATGTGTATTTGAACAAGAAACCCATAATCCAAAATAGGCAATTCTATGACAAAAATTTCATCTTTTTCTTGATTTGTTTTTTTTTTCGAGATTGATCGATGCAAGAATTCTAGATGAGATGAGAGAAAAGGGGGTGGTAGGAGTCAAAGTGCAAATACTATTGTGGTAAGCCCATAGGGTGAAAGGAATGTACGTATGCCAATCCTTCCAAGTATCATTGAATACCTTCATAAGGATTTTGTTCAAGGTTTTATTGGTTGATTCAGCTTGACCATTGGTTTGCGGGTAATAAGGTGATGAGAAACTAAGTTGGATGCCAAAAGCATCACATAGTTTGCGTAAGGTTTTGTTTTTGAATTATTTTTTGTTATCCGTGATAATACGGTGAGGGACACCAAAGTGACAGATGATGTGATGGTTAATGAATTCACATATTTTCTTGGCTTTAGTGGAAATGAGGGTAATGGATTCTACCCATTTATTGTAATATTCATGTGATTATGATCCATTAGTGGCATTGTGAAGAATGGGTGTTGATCTCACTGACAAGATCCAAACCCCATTGAGAGAAAGGCCAAAGGTCTCACGTGACCTGTAAGGCATGACTAGGGGTGTGATGGAGATTAGCATGTTGCTGGAATTTTATGCAACATTTGACATAATTGTAACAATCACGGTTTAGGGTTGGCCAGTAATATCCTAGGTGAAGAATGCATTTTGTGATAAGCGAGACCACTAAAGTGGCCTCCAAAAATCCATTGTGGAATTCCTTAATGGTGTAAGGAATTTCAAAACTGGTAAGGCATCACAAGAGAATGTTGTCAAAACTATGTTTGTACAGAAGACCACCCATGATGACATAATGGGAGACACTTTTAAGAAAGGCACATTGTCCATTACGAGTGAGATCGGTGGGTAAAATGGAAAGGAAAGATAGTCTATATATTGCTTATACCAAAGGTCACATGGGTCAGGAGTAACAGTTCCAATAGAGTAGACTTCATGAGGAAAATAAGAGGGTGATTGTAGTCTTTGTATGGTGACAAAGATTTTAGAGTCAACAGTGAAGTAGGTATCGAGAAGCCAATCGAGGCCATGGTATCTACAAATTTATTGGTAGAACATGGGGTGGTTTGAAGTGCATAATGGTCGAAGGTGGTCAAAATTATGTCCACATGATGCTTATACTTTTAAAGTATCTCATTATGACAACGGTATATACCATTGACTTGGTTTATGACCAATCGAGAATCACCAAAGATGTTGATTGACTTAACATCTAAGGCTTAAGAAACTGGAGACCCAATACGAGTGCTTCGTATTCAAATAGTTTTTTTACAATCAAAATCAAGTTTGAAAGACAAAGACATAGGTTCACCATCAAATGCGAGAATAAGGATAACACCAGGTCCCATCGCTATCTCATGCCGACACTTGGAGCCATCGAAGAAGAGTGTCATTTGGTAAGTGGGTTCATCTAAGGAAAGGGTAGCAATAGACTCATCTAGAAAGTCAAAGTTAGAGGGTTGATCCCCGAAATGGGTGTATCAGCCAATTGGTCGGCAATAGTTTGGCCTTTGATGGACTTTTGATGAATGAATTCGAGGTTGAGGTCAGCCAGAAGCATAAGCCAGCGTGCAACATGTTGATTTTGATAAGGTTTGGCATACATGTAGTGTAATGGGTTGGTATTAGTAATGATGAAGGTTTTGTGGTTGAGTAGGTAATGGCGGAGTTTGGTGGTGATGAAAACTAAGGCTAGGAAAAGTTTTTCAGTGTGGGTATATCTAGTTTCGTAGTCAAGAAGGGTATAACTTATGTAATAAACTACTTTCTCTCGGTGTTGGTCATCGCGATGAGTGAGCATGGAACCTAGAGAATGGTCAATGGCAGAAATATATAGGTAGAAGGGCTGGTCATCCTTAGGAGGAATGAGCACTAGTGGTTGAAGTAGGTATTGTTTCAAGGCTTCAAAGGATTTATGGCAGTCATCATCCCATTTGAATGAAACATATTTCTTGAGAAGATGATGGAATGGTTGACAATGGTCAAAAAACTGGGAGATAAAGTGACGAATTGATTACAATTTTCCTTGTAGGCTACAAAGTTGACAAAGATTAGTGGGTGGTGGAATTTCAAGGATAGCCTTGAATTTAGCAAGATCAACTTCTATGCCATGTAAAGAAATAATGAAACCTAGGAGTTTCTGCAAAGTACCCCAAAGACACTTTTTTTTTGGTTGAAGATGAACACAATATTTGATGAGGTAGTCAAAGATGAATTTAAGAATAGGTAGGTGTTTAGTTCGATGCTTGGATTTGGCAAGAAAATCATCTACGTAATCATCTAATATGCGATGCATGATGTCATAGAAGATGTAAGTCATGGCTTGCTGATATGTAGCACCAATTTTTTTAGACCAAAGGGCATGACTCGATAGCAGAAAGTCCCTCAAGGGGTGATGAAGGAAGTCTTGTGTTGATCTGCAAGAGCTAGTAATATTTGATTATAGCCCGAGAAACCATCCATGAGCGATAACATTTCATGGCCAGTGGTGAGATCAACTAGTTGGTCAATGTTTGATAGTGGGAAATCATCTTTGGGATAGGTGAGGTTGAGGTCATGGAAATCCATGCAAATGCGGAGTCCCCCTGTCACTTTCATGACAGGAACGATGTTAGAAGTCCTTTGAGGATAATAAATGGGTAGAATGAAGGAAAATGAGAGAAGGCACTGAAGCTCTTCTTTGACTAGAAGAGCAATGCAAGGATGCATTTCCGTAGATTTTTTTGATAGGTTTGGCATCAGGAATGGTTACGATATTGTGAACCATGATTTTAGGATCGATACTAGGCATATTGGCATAGGACCAAGAAAATGTGTTGCTATGGTCCTGAAGGAAAGAGGTGAAGGCTTCATGTTCAGTAGCGTCTAAAGATTAGCCGATCTTTAGGATGTGTGGGTCGTCTTGAGTATTAATGTTGATTTCAATGGTCAATTTGTTCAACATGGTTTACATCTCAGAGGGTAACGATCGGTGAATATAAGAGTCTTCTACACCAAGGT
This sequence comes from Taxus wallichiana var. yunnanensis, assembly GCA_018340775.1. NCBI lineage: Eukaryota > Viridiplantae > Streptophyta > Pinopsida > Cupressales > Taxaceae > Taxus > Taxus wallichiana. The sequence continues at coordinate 497,817,903 of CM031234.1, forward strand.
AGGTGAGGATGGACTCATCATCCTGACATTGAATGACATTAATTGAAGGTGTATCGTCATCGATCATGTTAGGATACATGAATGGGAGAGAAGAGGGAGCCTCACCATCATGTTGATAGGTCAGCTATCCCGGGAAATGGTGTTTATGAAAAAAAAGTTAGGAGGTATAGATTCGGGATCTATGGACTCTCATAGTGAGGAGGGTAATGTGGGTGAATGAGAGGGAAAATATTTCTCATCCCGGATAAGGTTGATCCAAACCTTATTAGAGGATGGAGCATTAAAACCAATTCCACTAAGGTCATTGTGTTACGATAGAGTACGGAGATGACAGAGTGTGGCAGCCTTGTTCATAAAAACTGAAGCCAAATCCTTTCCACATGCACCGGTGGAGGAAAGTGTGAGTGAAACAATGGTTAGTGAGGGAGTGTAGGTCAGATGTAAATGGATGGGTTTGGGATGGAGGTTTGGGTTTATAGCTCGCCATATAAAGTCCCCCATACGTTAGATTGGTGTGAAGGTGGGGAGGGCCATAAGGGAAAATGTCACCAATGCAAATGTCGTGACTCATGTAACACCCTTGATAGTTTTTATTTTCCTCATTTTCATTCAAGTGTTGACATGTGATTTTACTTATAAGGATATGTTCTTCTCATTATTGGAAATCATGCTTGATATGGATAAGTATTTTCTATTCTTAATATCCTTTGACTGAATTGGAATGGCTTCCCTGAATCCATTTTCCACTTCTGGTAGGTGATTTTCAATCTTGTTTAAGAATTGTAAACTTATCTAATTATCTGAATGTTTTAAATCTGCTCTGTTGAACAAATGGTAAAATTGACATTCCATGAGTTAAGATACACATTGGACTAAACTTTGTAGTTGTAAGTTCTTTGATTTCTATGTGAATGTACTTCCATTTAGTGGGTTGTTTTGCTTGGGTCTTTGGAGATCGACCATGATAGGTCATTGCTAATGAAAATGGGAATGTAGCCTATTCACAACATAAGAGAGATCCAAGATCCTATATAGGACTAACCTACGGGATCCTAAGCTAGGTAAAAAAATATATTTCTACCTAAGCTATGTCACTTGATAGAATTCTGATTCTAACCTAAGCTCGGTGCTAATGGAATTAGAAAGGTTACTAGGTATTAAATTAACCTAGATCCTAATACTACAAGGTATTATTGTAACCTAACCTAGTGTTTTAAACTATGGCACTTTGAATTATTTACCTATGAGGGTTTATCTAAACCTAATTGCTAAGGCCTATGGTGGGGGTTAGTTGTTAGTGTTATATCCTAAGGTATAAATTTTAATTCTACCTAAGATCTAACCTAAGCAATCTAATCTATCCTAAACTAATGGATATGAATGGGGACTAAAGTAGTCACATGCACTTGGGTGACAGTTCCTAAGGCATTTATGTTATTGATAAGGTTGGTAAATGCATACAGACTACCAATTTCGGTAGGGCTAGATGACTTGGTGGAAGCTTAGGTGGCAGTATCACTAAAATGGAAATACATGTTAATTTGGACTTAGCATTCTCCAAAATTGGTAGGTGGTGGCAAGGAAGATTAGGAGGGAGATATGGAATTAATTGCTTTTGGTTTATGAGCCCAAACCACCTTGGTAGGCATGCCAACAGATTTTTCTTGGGTTGTTTCATTTTGCATGTTCTCTGATTTTCATTCTGCATGCACTCTAGTTTTTCGAACCAGCGGGTTGAACTGCACTTCATGGCTATTTTTGAGGTTTTGAATCTATTTTTGTTTCGTGGAATTTATAAGAGGCATTATGGAAGAGGTATCTGGTTATTTTATCTTTCATGGAGAAGAGGAGAAGAAGTGAGCTCAGCTGGAGGTCTTCTTCGATTTGACAGAGACACTATCAGGCATGATAGGCTCTAACTGTTAAAATCTCTTGCTTTCCTCTAAGTGTTTTCATTAAAGAAACTCTACTCTATTGAGTTTTGTGCATTGCATGCTCTATCTGGTTAATTGGTTGATGGGTTTAGTAAATCTTGCATTCTAGGTTTTGAATCTGTGGTATATGTGATTTTGTTGGAAACTTATGTTGTATTGTTTTAGCACAAAAGAACTATTAATGCAAGAACGAGTTGGTAACTCTGTTTAAATTTTTCGGTTGTTGGAAATTGTTGTTTGGTTTTGACTACATTTGTTGCCAATAAATTACTAGCTGAGTTTTTATGGAAACTCTGAGATTCACCTATGTCTGTTGAGATTAGTGTTTGGGAAATCGAAGTGATTTGTGATCCCGAGCTGGTAAAGAACTCTAGTTCTTATGAAAATTTTTATGTAAGTTCGAGCTTTCTATTGGAAACTTGTTTGTTAGGAGAGAACTGTTGTTGGAGATTCGTGGTTCTATGGTGCTTGCATTTTATTTCATAGATAAATGGGACTATGGATAAAACCGTATATGGCTTGGTTCTTGTATTTTATCTTGTGAAAACTTAGACTATTGTTGAAACCCGCATATAACTTGGAGCCTATGTTTTATTATCTTGGATAAATTGGACTGTTGATTGAAGTCCACATATGGCATGGTGCTTGTGATTTATTGTTCTTATGACCATATAAACTATTAATGAAGGTTCATTATGAACATGACTTTCATGTTTTGTTGTTTGTTTGGTCTGAGCTCATTAAGGTTCTTACATTTCATTGAGTTGGGAAACAAGGTTTGATAAGATGTTAACAGAAAATGGAAGCTCTATTCTTATTTTTAAATGTTTATAAGTAATTACATTATTTTTCGGCATAGCATTACGATCTGGTGTATATACGAACTCATGTGAGATTCTGTGATGCAAAGTTGTACAATGAAATTATTACTTATTGTGGAAATGGTAACCTGAACGAGAATTCGGTTCTATTCTGGTATTCTTTTGTAGTTTTTCTTGTTTTAAAAAGGTAAACTAAAAAGGGAACAAGTTGTTTCCCGAACTTGTTTATATTCTCTTGAATGATCCTGAACCTTGAAGGAGCTTATGATTTCTTGTGTTTAGAATTACATATTGAGTCTTGAACTGGTTGTATTTCAAACATATTCATTCAGGTCTTGACTTTAAAACTGAAACATGGTTTAGAGGGTTGTTGGGTAAACTCTTCATGATCTTGACTGAAATTATCTTGTTGGTTTATCGTTCTTATTGGAATCCCAATCTGTTACCTCTTATAGTAATATGTTGAAATATAGGACTGAACTCTTGGGAAGAATTTGAGTGCTAGTACCTACTCGGATTTCACACCTCTTGTTGGGTCCAATAAATGAATGTTAAGTCTTGAAAGATAAATTGTGATTCAAAATTGATTGTGGGTTGTGTTTGAACTTCACTGTTTTATTATCCCGAGTTTAAAAAGGAAAATTAAGGGTAAGGATTGATGGAACTTCACTGTTTGATGGTAAAGGGTTCTAAGAAAGAAAAATTGTAGCATGTTTTCTTATTACCTTGAGGCTGTTCTTGTTCACTCCTTTGGGAACCTTTGCATGAACTTAGACTGTATGTATAAGAAAAGGTAAAACTGTTAATTAAGTTGAAAGAAATGATTATAGATTGGGATCATATTCTGTTAGGACTCCTTTCCTAATGTAGTTGGGTTAAGTTCATTGGTTTAGAACCTTCATTAATTATTCTTATTGGAAAAAGAGAATCAGTACTTAATTAGTCTTCTTATACTTGTCATTTGACTGGAATGAAGTAGAAAGAGATTGATGATTGGTTGGTACAAAGGAAATGCAAACTTGTTGTTTGACTATTAATCCATCATTCCTTCTTGGATTTCTTTTATGTGAATATGTTCTGATGAATACCGTAAAATGTTGAATGTTAAAGTAGATGTCCTTTAAAGGAAATAGTTTAAGTCATGATATGCACCTATTTTTGCTTTGTGGATGTTATGTACTTTGGCATAATGGAAATGGTTTCTCTTCTTCTTTACTTGAAAAATTAGATGAAACATCCTAGAGAGAATATGTTGTAAACACTTCTTGTATCTTATAGTAAAGATAAGTGTTGTATTATATTTTGGTAGGATTGGAAACAATGAGATGTTATGATTTGTTGTTTGGTAAAGATAATTGATAGGATCAATTATACTTTAATTTGTAAGACAGATATTATAGATTATATTATGTTCTTCTTTTTGTGAATTTTGGTTCATTAATGCTCTCTCTTTATTGTTATTACTTATGCTTAGAGTATGAAATACTAATTGTTCATTAAAGTAAGGTTGTTTTTATTAGAACAATTAGTGGAATGCACTTCATTTTAAGGCTTCATTGAACTAACTTTGTGCTAGAAATTTTTGCAAATGGACTTCGTAAGTGATAAAAGAAGGCAAAAACTTATATGATGCATTGGTTGATCTAAGTTTGATTCTTGTGAAGAATTTTGATTCGTTCTTAAGTTGTATTGAAAAAGAAAAGTTATACTCTTTTGAATGAAGGTTGTTGTCATGTAGTATGCCTAAAATGCATAAGTTGTAAATGTATAAGTTTTGAAAATGAATTGAAGGATGAGAATTTACTTGCATGGGTTGTGTAAATTATCTTGTACCTTTGTAAAAGAAATGGAATCCTATCCTGTTGATATTCTTCATGTTATTTATATGTTTAAATGAGTATTCTTGGATAAGTAGGAAAAAGGGAATTAGAGTAATTTCCCTAAATGTGATGCAACTAAATAAGTTATAGAATTTCAATGTTCTTATCTAAACAATTCATATTATTAAGGTAACGTGTAATGAACTTACAATGAAGACCATAGAATTTTTAAAGGACATAAAGGGTGTGTTAAACCCTAGAACTTAACTATGAGGAGAAACACTCTTCCTCTCTTATGAAAAAGTAAACAAAAAGGAAGATATGAATTATAATCATAGAATACATTAATAAAGTCAATTAAGTTACAACCTAGGTGGTTGTTACACTTCCTTGAATGGTTAAGTCACATTAAATGGGACTTATGAGATTGCAGTCCTTTCTTCTGGGAAGTCTGCTTGTTAATTCAAAATTAACGAAAATCAAAAGCAATCTTAAGTTAAGTAAGTTCTTCATGGATTAATGGAACCTGTTTTGGAAAAGAACTTAGGGAGAGTTGGATTAGGGTTTGGGCAAGGTTGCTGAAATCTGATTTTAAGTATCCAAATTAATTATATATTAATAATCTCCTAGGGGTATGTACATCTCGATGAGGCTATTCGTAGGATGTTGGCACATGCCAACTATAGGGTTATACCTTTGAGAATATTGGGATCTTCTTGAGGATACAACGTTGCAGTTGACATGTGGCAACACCCTTCTGCATTGATCATCTAGATCTACACACTTATGGACTTGAACTTAGTTTTTCTCTAGGACTGGGTAGTAGCATAGTTACGATATGAAGTAGCCCTCTAGGACTCAGGGTACCTTGGCACATGGGGTTGACCTAGGTTGACCCAGTATGCCAAAATATCCTAAGTCTTTGTGAGCCCCTTCCTATCATAACCTATGTTGTTAACTTGAACTAGGGTTAAACCTTGGGCAAGAGGACTGACGAAGTCAGTAAAAGACATTCTAGATAACAATAGAGTGGGGGTGAAGGACGTATTTTAGATTGACGAGTATGTTGTCAAGGAATAAGTAATATGAACAGTATGTTAGAAATCTTTGGCCAAAGTATCACAAGCTACTGATTGCGTTGTCCTATGTCACCTAGTCTAAGGATCGTGATGCAGATGAATATTGGTAACAACTATTCAGTTAGGTTCCTTAGATAGATCACTCAATACCCATAATAGGGTAAGAGAACCAAGTATACGAAAAGTACTCAATACTTAGTGTTAAACATGAATAGATCGGTAGTTCACCAAGTCATGAAATGAATAGATCGGTAGCTTACCGAGTCATCACAGCTACATATGGTTATCTATTATAAGAATGGTTGTTATGGAATGTGTGTTCTAAATTATGTATTTAGAATAAAGAACATTACTCAAATTTTTTTTTCCCTTGTTTCTAAAGTCTTAAAATAGGAATGTTTCATGTCATAATTGGGGTGTTGATACTGATTCATGTACTCTTGTGGGGTGAGGAAGGTTTTAATATTGTATAGGTAGTATTCCCCCAGTGAGGTGTTGAAAAACACCTTCTAAGAGATCATCAGTAGTTGGTATGTGGGTGGCGGGTATAGATGGATCGCTAGATGAAGAGGAGACAGGGTACCAAGGTAGTAGAAGCTACAACCCAGTAGGGATAGCAAGGCTAGATGTAGCAGAAGTAGTGGCAATTTTTGTGGATGGGCTCATGGGTGGAGGTGAAGTGGTTGTGGTGGCAAATGGCTTGACTGGTATAAGTACAATATTGGGTCGATATAGCATGTTACAAGTCTTGAAAGGTGAGGGGTTGGAAGGGATGGTGTAATTATGTCCCTCGTGTTCAAATTTGAGGCATCGAAGTAACATCGAAGGGACACAATCCATAACACATATCCAAGGTCAGCCAAGTAGCAAGTTATATTGGAACTCCCCTTCTAGGACATAGAAAAGTTTTGAGACGGTGCGGGGGCCTACTCGGACATGGAGAACAATAGTACCCAGTGTAGAGGTCATGGCATCATTGAAGGAACACAACATAATGGGGTTACCATGCATGCAAGGGGTAGGTATTTACATTTTCTCATACGCATGGAAGGAGATGATGTTAATGCTAGAACCACCATCGATCATAACATGTCGTATGTGCATATTTATAAAGACATAGATGAAAAGAGTGCGGTTGGGGTCATCAAAATGAAAGAGAGTGATCTCTTCATCCAGCAAAGCCGAGGGCAGCCACGTGGTGAGTGGGTGTAGGTGTAGAGGAAAGAAAAGACCTAGTGAGAGAGGCCATGTGGTGAGGGGTAATGATGGAGGCTATGGGTGTGGGGTCATTTGGTAAGACTTAAATAGATTAAAGGACTTCCATGAGGGCTTAATGATGTGACTCCAAGGTTTGGATGAGGTCATATAAATAAATTTTGAGGGGGATTGGTGTAGTTATTTTAGCATTGGGCGATGCGTGACCCCATCATAAATGGGATATGTAGGACCTCAAAGGATGACTTTGGGTGTGGGTGTGGACAATATGTTTGGTATCGGGTTATTTGATGGTCCACTTGCTTTCTCCTTGCCCTTGTCTTTCTGAGCACAGGTGGCAATGTTGATCATGTTAATCTGAGGGGAGGTGGATGAAGAGGGTGTGTCATGGAAGGTATAGCAGCAAGAGGAAAAAACCCTAGTGGTGGATATGAGCCTTGTGAGATGAGTAGGGCGCATTGGCATTTGGGTGGTGGTTTGGCCAACTCTCTTATGTGAACCATGTTAATTTTGAATCTCGGGGATGGATCTAAGAGTTATTGGGGTGGAGATTTTGGTTGCTGAGTAGGAAATGGGGAAGATCTGTGGAAATTGGTGAATGTGAAATTGGGTCCCCATCAAGAAGATCATCATCGTTGAAGTTTTCTTCAGGATGAAACAATTGGACAAGAGTAGTTTTCAAAGCCTTACATTCTTTACATCATGTCCCGACACATGATGGTAGACTCAAATTTTGGTTTTGTCAAACACTTTTGGTTTGGGTTTGAGTGGGTCGTAAGGTCTAAGAGGTGGTAATGTGATGACAGAAGTTTCAAGGAGGTTGGTTAGGATTTTGGCGTAGGATCCTACTAATGGATCACAATGGGAGGTGAATGTGGGTTTGGGTACATGTGCGGCTGAATTTGGAGGAAGAGTCTTTACAAGAGGGGAGTAGGTTAGGCTACTAGTTTGGTGTGTGGTGTTGTATTAGGTGTTGGTCATATCTACTTAGGTAGGGGAATGGTAGAGGAACTAACAATAGAAGGTGTGGTTGGTTTAACTACCTTATTGGAGGGTAGTGGATTTTTAGCTTTAGATTACATCTTTTTGGGTAAAGGTGATACGGGGCAAGAGTTGTGGAGGGAAAAGAAGATGGCGAGAAGAGGACAAGTTACTTATGGGGGTAACGAGGTGCTTTATGGAGGTAGGTGGTGTGGGTTGGGTAGGATGTGTGAGTGAAAGAGAAGGAAGTGTCGTGGGTAGTGAAGATTTTATTGATGGTATTAGAGATATGGGTGGTAAGAAGGTTACGGGTGAGGTCGGAGGTTGTGTCGATTGCTTGGGTATATTAGAGGTCTATAATGGGGAAATGGGTAGTTGTATTCTTGGTTTAGTGGTGGATGGGGATTTCTTGGCCAAGGTCAAGGGTGAGGTCCTAGGATGGACAGAAAGGGTGAAGGTGATAAGGGTGTGGTTGGCGAGGTTAGGGCATGAGATCTAGGAGATTGGATCTTCTTTTTAGGGGCCAGGTTAAGTTTGGTGTTAGTTTTGGAAGATGTAGCTAAATCTAATTTAATGGGTGGGTGAGTAAGGCTAGCTGTTAGTATGACCCCTAAGGTAGTGATAGGTTTAGGCAAGGGAGATGATATCGGCGTGGGTTTGAGTGTAGATGCGGGTTTGGTTATGGGAAGAGGTGTGAGTTGGGCCATGAGTGGTGTTGTGGAAGGTATTGTAATAGTTGTGGTTATGTTTGGTTTGGTTGCTCGAAACACTTTTGGATAGATAGTGGAGGTTTCAGTGAGTGACAACTGCATTTGTGTTGAAACAAGAAGTAGAAGACATCCCCAAAGTAAGGCTCTATTGACATAGTCTAGGTGATCGTCAAAGTATGAGAATGGTAATTTTGTAATTGGAGCTGACATGGACTGATTGGAAATCCCCATAAAATGTGTTTGAGATATAGGAAATGGCTAGCCTTGGATTACGTGGGTAAGAGATCCGATTGTACATCAATGAGATCTTGAAGGTCTAATGGTGAATGGTCGTCTACAGTGGTAGTACTTATATAGTATCCTCCATGGGTAGAGGAGAGGATGGGCCATCCGAAGTGGGATCTCTTTGCATTGGTGTAGGTGGTAGACCTACATCTTCTATGAGTAAGAGAGGTGCCACCGAAAAATTCTCATAATTTTGAGGGGTCAAATGTGGTGCGATGATTATAAGCTCTTTCACGAGTGAAGGAGAAGATGAAGGGGGTTCCTTTATGGGTAGAGGAGTAGATGAAATAGGTTACGTGCAGGAAGGGGAGCGTGGGCCAAGATTTCATCTATGGACGGAACATGAGGCAATTGGGAAGCAACCGGTATATCATTGAAAATAGCGTGGACCTCACAGATACATTGCTATCATTGTTTGATGTATCACCAAGTTGGTTGGAAGATGGGGCATTATTAGGGAATGGATTCTTGAAGATATATAGGTTTTGATTAGTGGGTGCATTTGGGCTATCCAAGACTAGATCTCTATTGTCTATCATTTCTTGGATGATATTATTGAGGGTGATGTAATTATTGTCACTGTGACCTTTGACACGATGATAGTTGCAAAAGTTGTGTTCCTTATACCACGTGGGCATGGGTCACTCAGGGTCGAAACCAATATGTGGTTTTATAGGTGGAAGGGTAATGGCACCAACTTTAACAAGCTTTTCCAAAATAGAAGAATAAGATTCTCCTAGGGAAGTGTACTTTTGTTGTTCTCATCTGAACTAGAAAGCTTGGACAGGAGAGAGATTAGAAGGGGGTTTGGCTAGGTTTGATTGATGAGGGGACCAGCTTTGAGAGATATGACATTAGCAGACCCTTTGGGCTTTGAATAGTTTTTTTGGGGTTTCGAAGATGAACAAGCATCATTTGATTTGAACGTAATGTTCTTGTTACGAAGTTGAATCTTCTTTTCTTTGATAGCATGAATTTTGAATTTCTATGCCATGGTGAATGCCTCATCAAAAGTGTAAAAGTTTTCACTTGTAGAGTTTGTGAGATGTGTCTAGCACATGCTCGAGTAAATATTTCTATAAGCTTGGTTTGAGGTAGTTGGAATGTGAGCTGGTTAATGAGGCTGAACCAACAAGCGATGAAGTCAACAATAGACTCATTGTCATACCATTGTTGTTTAAATAAAGATCTGTCCTAGTAACCTTCTTAACAATGTTGATGGAGAAATGATCAAGGAAGGATTGGGCTACTTGTTTGAATGAGTAAATGGAGTATCTTGGTAGTCCTCTATACCAATCTAATGCATGTCGAGGACATTGGGAAAGTCCTCAAAAGTAAATCGTCATCATCGACAATCAGTAACACCCATGTTTAAAGGACCGCACATGTTGTTACGTATCTTTTTTTCTATTTAAGTGGTTAAACTTTGGAATTTCTTAATGTATGGGGTATGTTTAAATAGGAATGGACATGTGAATAGGATCGTTACACATTTCATCATAGGTGAGGGAATTACATGAGCCAAAACCAATGCTTCTAGTGTCTCGCATGTTTTCCATCATCAACTTGATGAGGTCATTGGTAGGTTGTGATGGAGAGACACCTCCAATGGCATAAAGAGGTGGATACTAAACCTAATAAGGAAGTTGAGAATGAGGAGCTGACATAGAAGGTACATATCTAGAATGGGTGACAAATGAGATAGTGTTTTGTTGATAGTAGTTGAATGTAGGTGAGATGGCCATCGTGACTCGTAGCAATCAAAGGGGCGGTTTGTGGGATGAAGAGGATGAGACTTTGGAACGGAGTAGGGGTCATTGACACCATGGTCACTTGTGTTGTAATGGGTATTTTGAGACAATGGAGTGCAGATTGAGCTATGCTCTGGGTGGTTGACGAGGGGACAACGGTTAGGATAGGCATGAGGGAAACTACAAATGTAGTAGTTATGGTGGGTATGGGTCCTAGATGTAAAACTACCGGGGTACATTAGGTGAGGGTAACGCTGCATTATTAGGGGTTGATGCAATAGCAAGAATAAGGGTAGGAGAGATTGATATAGGCATGTCGTATATCAACTGACCAGAGGAGTCTTAGGTGGAAGAGTGGGAAAGGTAGAACTGTAAGGCCATGGGATTCTGATCAAGGAGTCATGCAAACTCTTCATCACCATCAAAGAATGGTGGTAGGTAAGGTTGGATCCATGGGTGATAGGACAAAAGGTAGTGAGGGAATAGGTGGGAGTGGTTGATGACTAGTATGTAATATGAGGGCGTTAGTCTAGCTGCGATTCAACACCATGTGAAAAAGTGTTGACCTGGTAAGATTGTATTCTGTAGATGACACAGAAAATAGTAGAAACAGAGAATAATGGGGTCCAGGAGGTGAATCTGGTCAATGTCTAGATTTTGAAAAATCAAACACGGAAACCGATGATGGTTAGGTTGAGTGGTGACGGTTTTGGGCAAACCAATGACGGTCAGGATGATTAGTGATGGTTGGGACAACACCGATGATGATTTTGGAAACGACATCTTTAGTCACTGTGGAAGAAACTAGTCTCAAAAAAATGAAATAGGAATGTTGGATGTGTATCTGTGAAAACTATGTATGATAGTAAATATCAATAGGGAGAAATATGATGATTCCTTGAGGGCCAAAAATAGAATAGAAGCAGTGATGAAATATATTCTAGGTAAAGTAATTAGAAAGCCAGAATATGACACCGGTTAGGGTTTAACTGATGATGGTTGCTGGACTGATGTCGGTGACTGTGAAATTAGAAAGGAATGAAGAAAATTGGTTTTGTAAATTAAATTATGTGAAGAATCAAACTCATAAATTTGAGAATGAGGAGATGGGGCCCTGACACACTCAGACGAAGTTAGAATACTCTAACTATGATGGTGGAGTGTGCAAGGAAGAATAAAAATGGAGATTTGTAGTCTCACACCTCAAAACACAAGTCAAGAAGAACGCTAAGAAAAATCATGATCCTAACAGTGATTTTCTTATGTTTGTTTAGCTTATGCTATTTAGGATTGACTGTGTGTATTTAGAAAAAAAAAATTGGTTGGGAAGGTGTCCTATGAAGAAGGACTTATAAAAGGAGATGTTTGGGTATATTATGGTGGGGGTGGGTTGTCCTCGAGATGATGTCTTGATAGAGGTAACACGATGGGGTGTACTACCAACCGGATCATGTGATCACCGATAGATGTTCTCGGGTAAGATTTTGTGTAAGAAAGATGTGTATATTTGATTTTGTGCAAGTTTGGTAAGACACAAAGAGAAGGAAAAAAGTGCTTCTGTGATTCTTTGTGTCAATCATCAGCGGGGCATGACTTCTAGCATATAGGTTACACTCGGTTTTAATGTGAGCTAATAATGCAACAAATCGAATGCAATGAAATTGTTGTAAACCCAAATCAAGTGTGATATTCGATGTAGTAAGAGATGAGCAGGAAGAGGGATGCTCTTGCACTAATGCAATGTAAAAGAAAGGAAGATGTGTTCTTGTTAAAGCACTAATAACATGATTGTTTTTAAACAATAGAAAGAAGGAAAATGATTCCAAAGAAGAAAATTAATGTGGAAGATTTTTGAAGGGAAAAAAACACACAACTTTCACCTAGGAATGAATAAATGCAAAAGAACCCTTGATGGGTCCCACAGGTGTGCCAAAATGTTTCACCATTTTCTTTACCTTTTCGAAATGACAAAACAGATAAGGGTAAGGGCCAAGGAGGAATACCTATTAAATGTTGGTTAATTGATGGTTGTTACGTGTGTTCTGAATTCTTGATCCACAACTGAATGTGAGAGCTTCCTTTTGGCTAGGAGGAACTACCTATAATAGAAAACAAGACCACAAGAGGATAATTAAATGGTATATGACAGTGGACTACCTAGTGTATGCTAGTTCTAGGAAGTGTGATACTTCCTAGATGGCTATCAATCCACTATTTAAAACAAGTTAATGTGATAAATAAAAAAATTCCTACTGTAGTTGATATGATTTAGGTATCTCATTCAAGTAAAAGAAGTAAATCCAATCACAACAAAGCTATGCTATAGTTGGATCTCGAGAGATGAGGTATCTATCAAGGTACTTGGGGACCGATCAGTGGTCGATTCTCGGTTATTTAGGTTAAATGGTAGGGTGATTGTTAGGTCTGTTCTTAGTCTAGGTGTAAAACACGAGACCAACGTCGGCTAAATGTGACCGATGCCAACTTAGGTATAACCAACAAGTGGTTGTGGATAACCGGCATTGGCATAGTCGAAGTAAAAGAAACTCAAATAGATTAAATGGTAGGGAGGATTTAAGGTCAAATAAAGTTTGGGAGAGTGAATGGGGAGGTCTGTAGAGGTCTTAGGTATGCTCAAAAGTATATATTAGGTGAAGATAGGTGATTTAGTGATATGGGTGAAGGGATTTTTGAGTTTACAGGAAAGTGGGTGATAAAGCAATAAGCATGCAAAGAATAGATTAATAACAGGGAGTAATAAAGATTAATAACTGAAATAAACCCTATAGATTGGGGTCAAACTTAATGTATTAAGGATCTGATGGATGAGTGATGGAGGTGGTTGATCGGAGAATACATGTATGGTCCTATAGTGGTGATTTATCGGAGTTCTCCTATGAATGCAATGACTCTATGATTGATCCTGGTAATGGCTCTAGATGTCTGGATGCATAAAAGGATGCTTTTTTCTCTTACATGCATCTTTGGTCTCTTTTCTTGCTCTTAGAGTGTGCCAACATTGAAATAAGGTTACTAGGGAATAAAAGCTAACCAACGATGGTTTCGGACTCGTTGGTGGCGTTGGTTCAAGGGTGATCGGCATCGGTTAAGGTGGGATTCCATAGGTTTACTAAAAATAGGAGATCATGGAAATTATTTCTACCAGATCTCTCTATTCATTTGGGAAAAAGCGGAGTTACCTTTTCTTATGCGAGACCGTGGTTAGAGGGGATGTAGGCATTGATTTTTAGGGTTTAGTTAGGTCTTAGTTGATTATGGCAACATACTAAGAATAGATTTAGGGTGAGGTGGCTAGGTGAGGTGTCTAGGTGAGGTGGGAATTATGTTAATTAGGATAATTAAATAATAAATTTTGTGAGGACATGGATTAATTTAATTAAATTAATATTAGTGTGGGGTGCATGGTTAGGTTAGGGGGGGCCATGGTTAGGTTAAATTCTACCCTAGATCAGTAAGGAGATAGGATAAAAATGCAAAAATGAAACTAAACTAAAGATGGTGATGCACCAAAAGGAGTGGTGAAACATTTCTTGCCATATAAATAGACACAAATTCATGAAATGCAACAAGGGAAAACATACACAAGCTGATAGATGTAATTAGAGGTCTTGAAATGAAGTAAAACAATACAAACAGAGGACTGAAAGCATTCACAGAGTTTGCACTGTCAATTTCATGAAAAAATCTCTTGCATTCCACCATCAAAGAGGTATAAACCTATTACAAACTATGAAAAAGGTCTGATTCTTACAACTATCACTTGCTGGAGGTGAAAGAAGAAGTTTTCAATGCCAAAAAGTGTTCAACCCTCAAGAAATGAGCCAAATCTGGCTTTTACAATGCATGGGTCGAGCCCAGGAGAGAGAAAACGTAAAAAACATGGGAGCCCATTCCTCATTGATGGAAAATGCATTAAAACAGCATGGAGGACCTTACAAACCCATACCCTATCATTTTTGACCATGCTGGAGAAGAATGCGACCCATTTTGTATTAAATTTGGTTGTTGAAATGTCATTTCTGGCCATGGACACGTACCAGAACCATTTTTGAATTTTCTCTCCAAACTGAACCAAAATTAGAAATTGACCATGGAATCATGTAGATAATTTTAACATCTTTCCAATGATATAAAGAACGTGAAAATCTGAGCTCTGGATCAAAAGATATGATCGTTTGAAGATTTAGGGCAAAAACGGCCCAAAAACGGATCGGCGGGAAAAAATTTCAAATTTTACCTCTTTTTTGTCTTTGGAAAATTTTTCAAAAATTCCCCACGCTCCACTGGTCAGATGCCACATGGAAGCTCTGATTCATTCTGGAATTCTCTCTCCTTCACCTCCCACGGGTTTTCCTTTGAAATTTTGACATTTTTAGACTTTGGAAAAATTTCATTTTTCCCCCGCGCCCCGCCCGGCCGGGACACGTGTCGGCTTTTGAATGGCTGACAGGGGCGCGGCCCTTCTTTCACTTTTTAGTTTTGGCTGAAAACTTTTGCAAAATTTTCAAAACCACCCCGAGCTCCGAATCTACCTTCCCCTTAGGACACGTGTCCTAATTTTACTCGTTGCGGGCTCTCCGTTCCATTCTTCCACTTTGGAAAATTTGGCAAATACTTAGCAAATTTTTTCATTCCGCCCCCCCCTGTGACACGTGTCACAACCTGATTGGTCCATGGGCCCCACGAAAAAAATTTCCATTTGAACCTTCGACCAAAATACTTGGAAAAAATTCAAATTTGCCTCCGACCCCCGAACTCCTCTGCCACGTGGCAGCTTCCTATTGGCTGCGGGCCTCAAATGGGAAAATTTTCCACAAAAACTCCACCGAGCCATAACTTGAAAATATAAGGAGTTAGGAGGAAAACTTTACCTTTCTCGAAAGCCGAGAGAGAGCTCTATCTCGATGGTGCCATTTCTAGAAAGCCTTGAGTGCCTAAAATAAAAATGTAGACTCGAGGCACAAGAGAGGCAAGAACACAAGGAGTTAGCCACAAAAATGAGCTCAGGGCACCATTTTGATAACAATTTTGGTGACTCGTAGGGGTCATCTCGCCGCTAGATGAAAATACCAGCTCAAGTAGTCCATCGGGCATGGAGTCATCAAATATTCTATTTAGAACCTCAACCGACTTAGAATGTGCAAGGAGGAAGATGGAATATCACCGATGGAAGCAAGGACTGCAAAACATCTCCATGGACAAAGCAAGTCATGCCAAAAGCACTTAGGGAAAACAAAACTAACCTACAATAAAACAATGTGCACAAGCACTTGGAGGAATGAAAATCTAATCTAATATTTACAAGGTGGTAAATTTCCTCTAGAAGCAACGCTGAGATAGATTCCATTGACTCGAATCTGCAGCTCTTCACCATCCAATGAGGCCAATCGAAAGCATTGTTGTTCTTGCACTTCGTGACCATGTATGGGCCACTCCAAATGGCATCAAATTTTGAATGCCTTCCCGGTTTTTCTCTATCCACATCCCATTTCAACACTAGATCTCCAACCTGAAAAGATCTATCCTTGGCCTTCCTATCAAAGGTCTTTTTGATCAAAGCTTGGTCCTTTTCCATTGCTTGGGATGCCTGATTTCTGACCTCCTGCAGCTCCATCAACTCTGCATATCTCACCTCCATGGGCTCAAACTCTAGCAACTCTAATTGCTTCATGAGTTCCAATGTTGGCAACTCAAGTGACATGGGCAAGATTGCCTCTCTTCCATAGACAAGTTTGAATGGAGAGTTACCTGTGGATCTCTTGGGAGTTATCCTATCAGCCCATAAGGCTGATTTCAGTTTGGTATGCCAAGACCTCTGATTCTCATCAAGAGTCCTCCTAATGATCCTCAACAAGTTCTTGTTTGTAGACTCGGCCTGGCCATTACCTTGAGGGTAATAGTTTGATGAAGTGCTTAGGTAGATCCCGCTCTTCGACAGCCCACTCACCACCTTGATCCAATGAATGCCAATGCATTATCTCGAGATTATTGTAGCAGGTATACCAAATCTGGTTGCTATCCCCTCATAAAAGTCTAAGATGCTGACTCATTTGCTTTTTTGAGTGCTACGTCACCCATTTGGTGAAGTAGTCCGTGGTCACAAAATCCATTTGTGCCCTTGACTTGAATTGGGATTAATGACTCCAATGAAGTCCAAACCCCATTGCATGAATGGCTGGTCAACTGAGATTGGATGCAATGGAAGGGCAGCAAGTCTCTCTTTTCCTGTGAAGAATGCACAATTCTTACACCTCTTAATCCATGCATAGCAATCACTAAAAATTTTAGGCCAATAATAACCAGCCTTCATGATTTTTAGAGCTGTCACTCTTGGTGCAAAATGACCACCAGCTGGTCCACCATGGAATTCTTCCAACACCCTATGAATCTGATTTGTGCTAATACATCTCAGCAGCACTCCATTCACATCTTTCTTGAACAAAACTCCATCAACAATGGCATATGGGACAGCCTGCAATCTGAAGTGTCTTCTTTGGGTCTTGTTCATCTCCGGAGGGCATAGGCCTGTGCTTAGGAAGTGCATTATACCTTGGGTCCAACAAGGAGTGGGGGCAGCATTGTTTTCTTCTTGAGTGCCACATGGCTCATGGCTGTCTTGAACTGTCAAAACAACCTCTCCTTCATTGCATGCTTCTTTTTGCTTCCCCAAAACCAGCTGCTCACACAATCCTTTTCCTCTTACCAGCTTGGTGATTTTGATCTCAATGTCATACTCCATGACACGGGTGATCCAACCTGCCCTTTTCTCATTCAAATCTTTGTTGAGGAGGAAGTCCTTAACCCCAACATGTGAGACCAGCAACTGGACCTTGTTGTTTGAGACTAAATGCTTGAATTTCTTCAAGCTTCGACACGCCAAACATGCTTCTCAATAAAAGAATACCTCACCTCATAGTCATCTAGGCTCTGGCTGAAGAAAGCAATTGGCTGCTCATCATTATCCTTGTTCTGCTGTACCAAAATGGCAAAAATAGTGTCATTACCTCCAAATGCATAGAGGATGAAATCCTTGGAGAAGTCCGGGTTGATGAGAGTTGGTGCTTGAGAGATGGCTTCTTTGATTGCTTCAAAACTCTCCTTTCCTTCTGCTATCCACTTGAAAGCCATGCTTTTCTTTAACATTTTGGTGATAGGTTTGACAAGGGCTGCAAAATCTGGGACAAACCTCCGAACAAAGTTTATCCTCCCCAAGAAACTCTGAAGGGCTTTCTTGTGGCTTGGCAATGGTAGTGCTCTTATGGCTTCAACTCTCTCTGGATCAATTGCTAATCCTTCTTTGGAGACAATATGGCCAAGGAGCTTTCCTTCATGTGCAAGAAAGAAAGATACACTTCTTAGATTCAAAGACACTCCAAATTTCCTACACCTCATGAAAACTTGTCTCAAATGAGAGAGGTGGTCTGCTGCATTTTTGGAAAAAACAGTGATATCATCAAGGTAAATCAGCACCACGTTGTTAATCAAACCTTTGAACGCCATGTCCATTGCTCTTTGAAGGTAAAGACTAACGTTGACAGCCCAAATGGCATCTTCCCGTATGCAAAAGTCCCCATTTGGTTGTAAGGCTATCTTGAA
This sequence comes from Taxus wallichiana var. yunnanensis, assembly GCA_018340775.1. Lineage (NCBI taxonomy): Eukaryota > Viridiplantae > Streptophyta > Pinopsida > Cupressales > Taxaceae > Taxus > Taxus wallichiana. Next base: position 497,836,116 of record CM031234.1, read on the forward strand.
CTCGGTCTTCTTCCTTCACCATAATCTGATTGTAGCCCGAGTAGCCATCAAGTAGTGAAAACCTCTCGAGCCAACCACAACTTGCAAGATTTGCTCCATGGAAGGGAGTGGGTAATGGTCCTCGAGAGATGCTCTATTTAAGTCTCTCAAATCAACACACAATCTGATCTCTCCACTCTTCTTTCTCGATCGAACCAAGTTGGCAACCCAACTAGAATGCTTGATTGGGAATATGATTCTTGACTCAATCAGCCTTGTCCAATTCTTTCCTCATGAGAGGCTCCATGTGTGGATTGACTGGTCTTTGTTTCTACCTGACAGGCTTAGTATTTAGATCCAATTCAATGGTATGCTGAGCTAAGTTGGGATTGAAACCTTTCAAATCTTCATAGCTCCAAGCAAACACGTCAGGGAACTCTTGACACAGCTGTATGAACTCATACCTTTCTTGCTCAATTGTCATCTTTCCAATTTGCAATGGTTTGTTCTCTTCCACCAAGATGGATACTGAATCTTCTCTCTTGACCTGAATGTTTGCTTTCTCTTTCCTAAACTGATCATTGGGATTAAAAATGGACTCCAAAGTGATAAGTCCCTTGGGCAGCTTGTTAGTTCTCAGCTGTACCACTTGGTCACCATACTGCTTGTTCCAGTTTTTCTTGATTCTTAGCTGAGAACTCAGCTTCTTCTTGCAAGAAATGGATGATTTGCTGGTCATTCTCAAATACTTGCCAACTGACATTGTTATCCGGCACTGAAGGCCTCACAATCACGTGGATGTTTGGTGTACCTTGTCTTTTTGAATGCTTTCCACAATGTCAAAGGCTGCCCCCTACTCGCCGCAAGCCCGCTCACAAGCTTGATTCTCTTTCCTAGGAATGGATTTGATGCCAAAACCCTCAAAATCTTCCATGAGGTCCCATACCCTGTTCTTGTAGCACTTGAGTAGATCATTCTTGGCAGCATGTTGTCCCTTGACCTGATTTACAATCAATTCACTGTCACCAAAGACTTGCAAGTTCTTTATTTTCTTCTTGATTGCCCAATGCATCCTCGCACCAAGGCTTCATATTCAGCAGTTGTTATTGAGCATGCAAACTGAAATCTAAAAGCTGAATAGTACTTTACTCCTTGAGGTGAAACAAGCATAGCTCCACCTCCTGCACCTTGTCTACTCCTTGATCCATCAAAAATAGCTGCCATACCTCATTGTCATCCTTGTGGTTTGGCTTGGTGATGCTAGGAATAGGCTGATTTTCTTCATGTATACAATAGACCCCTAGCTCAGATTCTTCTACTTCTTGATAAGGATCAAAAGCATGTACCTTGTTTGCCCATTCATCAAGAGTTAGATCCGGGATGCTCCCAACCTTGGTGTCAGCTTCATCAGTGCTTGGGTGATCTTCTTGATCAAATGCTGAGCAATTGGCATTAATCTGACTTGGAGTGTAAGGCTCAATGTGGAAGTTTGCAATAGGTTCAGACCTGATTGTAGCTTTGGTTCCATACCTCATTCTGAACAGCATGTGTGACCAATCAAGACAAATATCCTCCAATCTTGGTCAGAAGTCCTCGACAAGCAAAGGGCAAAGAGTGGTGGAAGGTCTATGACTGATACATCTTGTAAAACAACAACATTTGGACATGCATGCAAGGTAAGACTCAAGTTTTTAATCACTCCAACTATTGCTACTGTCTGTCCCATCTAGCTGCACTACCCCTTTGGATATTGTTTCATACTAGAGCCCTAGCTGATCAGCTATTTGTTTAGGCATCACTGAGCTACTTGCCCCGAGTCTATCATGCAATTGTGCACTAGCTGATTTCCAATGATTAATGAAACATAGAAAGGAGGGGGCTTCAACATTTTACCTTGCTGTCCTCCATGATTCCCCTCAGGCTAGGCAGCATTTGTGAGCACTTTCTCTTGCATCTGAACTTGCTGATTCAAGTTGGCCAGTCCTTCATGGCAGCTTGTAGCAAATCTCTTTGGCCTGGGATAGATAGGGATTCCCACATTGATATGTTGACATTTGTCTTCTTCATCTGATCGATGATACTGAATGGTGATGAAGGATCTCTTTGCTGTCCCTTTGTTTGCACATTCACTCCTTGCACGTGAGCAGCAACAACTGGTATTTGAGTTGGCCTAGAGCTTGTTCTTGGCTGCCCTCAGTGCATTTACAATTGATTTTGTTTGCCAACCACTTGTGGAACCATAGAAGGTCGTGGATTGGTTGGAGCCAATGGCTGTTCTTCACCCAAATTCCTCTTTTTGACCTTGTGTTGGCTGCAACACCTTGGGAAACTACCTGATTCATGCCACAAAAATCCTCTCTTTCCAATTTACCAACGTGGTGTCATTTGGGGCTGATTGCTGTTGGAATGTTTCTTGTTGTTGGTTGTTTCTCGACGCCCTCACCCTCCACACCAAAGAGTTGTCACCATTAATGCTTGATTCAAAGCACCATCAAGCACATGGATTGGTTATGAGGTTCATCGCATGGAAAACACCAGTCATACTCCCGAGCAATGTTGTTTTGTGTTGGCACCAATGCCTTAGAGGCAGTATATGGCATTTGGATCAGAGGGCTGAAATGGTCTATCGGGCAGAGGCCTTGTTTGATTCATATTTGCAGCTGGATTAGGTGGTCTTTGTGGTTGGTATGGCTGCCTGTTAGGCTGAGCTTGGGGCTGGTAAGAAGGTCTAAAACCTTGGGCTTGTTGCCTCTTGAGAGTAACCAGCTCATTGCCTAGGTTTTGCAGTTGCTTCATGACTTCTTGAAGCTCATTTGGGGCACTTGGAGATGAAGTAGAAGCTTCATTTGAACTCTGATTTCTGGGAGTGGGAGAAGGAGTCAAATTAGGTGCTTGATTGGTGTTTGGACTCTCTAAACTTGGAAACAATGGCATGGGAGGTCTAGGGGCAAGTTTTCCAGCTTGGATCAAACAATTTTCAGCCCTAATGGCAATGCTATAAGCCATAGGGATAGTTATGCCTCCCATGGACTGAATCAACATAGAAATATCAGAATTTAGAGCTTTGAGATAGTAGAGAAAAGCACCTTCTCGCTCGTTGGCCTCGACCGCCACTAGAATTCTCTCCCAAGTCTTTTGAAATCTGAAGTCAAATCGGTCACCGCTGCTCATCGGGAGCTCTCTTGATGGTTGTCACCGCTCCAAAAGAGACAAGTTGTCTCCTTTCTCTCCAAATTGCTCATGAAGTGCTATACACAAATGATTCCAATTTGTGATCGAACCAGCTCCAAGGCTTCTAAACCATTGCAATGCTTTCCTCAATGAAGATGCCAAAGAATTGACAAACACTGCATCTCATTGATTTCATGAATTGCACAAAGGTCAGGCAATGTCTTTAACATGATCACCTGGAGTAGTCCGATTCTCTCCAAAGAAGTATGGAATGTTCTTCAAGGCTGCAATTGGAATTGATGTTGTGCATTGAGAGCAAGTGGGCTGCACGCCAAAGAAATTGACATAGGGGTTGTTTTGTGCCATTCTAATTGGCCTTAAACCCTTGTTGATCAATGAAAGGCCTACCAGGTGGAGGAGTTGAGAGAGTTCTGTTTGGTGGAGATGGAGACCTTTGGATTCTCCTCCCACTTTGCCTTACTCTTGGAGATAACTACGTAGGTATTCAAACAACACTTCTTCTTCTCCAACTCTTGACCTTGTAGTGATTCTTCTCATGAGTTTTCAGGCCTGCACTGCTGAAACCAATTGATTCTTCCCCTTGGAGTCGCCAGATGTGCAAATTATAGCTCTTTTCAAGCAAGAAAATTGCAGCAGATGCACATCAACTTTGCTGCAATAAAAATGAGACCTCTAATGTCCCACCGGCGTGCCAAAACTGTTGTTGCAAATCAGCAGCACCCCTGGATGCAAATCAGGTTTCTAAGTTGATTCTAGAGCATCCAGTGTGATTGCACAACATGGAAACCTCTCTCCAAGTGTGGGACTTGTGAAAATGAGAGAGGAATCTCCAGATTAGAGGCTGGTTCCTCAAACTCCTCTGATTTATATCTATATTTTGCACAACTACAGAGGTTCTAATCCTAATTCTACCCTAGATTGCAAGGAGACAGGATAAAATGCAAAAATGAAACTAAACTAAAGATGGTGATGCACCAAAAGGAGTGGTGAAACATTTCTTGCCATATAAATAGACACAAATTCATGAAATGCAACAAGGGAAAACATACACAAGCTGATAGATGTAATTAGAGGTCTTGAAATGAAGTAAAACAATACAAACAGAGGACTCGAAAGCATTCACAGAGTTTACAGACACATCAATTTCATGAAAAATCTCTTGCATTCCACCATCAAAGAGGTATAAACCTATTACAAAAACTATGAAAAAGGTCTCGATTCTTACAACTATCACTTGCTGGAGGTGAAAGAAGAAGTTTTCAATGCCAAAAAGTGTTCAACCTCAAGAAATGAGCCAAATCGCTTTTACAATGCATACGGGTCGAGCCTGAGAGAGAAAACGTAAAAAACATGGGAGCCCATTCCTCATTGATGGAAAATGCATTAAAACAGCATGGAGGACCTTACAAACCCATACCCTATCATTTTTGACCATGCTGGAGAAGAATGCGACCCATTTTGTATTAAATTTGGTTGTTGAAATGTCATTTCTGGCCATGGACACGTACCAGAACCATTTTTGAATTTTCTCTCTCCAAACTAAACCAAAATTAGAAATTGACCATGGAATCATGTAGATAATTTTAACATCTTTCCAATGATATAAAGAACGTGAAAATCCAAGCTCTGGATCAAAAGATATGATCGTTTGAAGATTTAGGGCAAAAACGGCCCAAAAACGGATCGGGAAAAAATTTCAAATTTTACCTCTTTTTTGTCTTTGGAAAATTTTTCAAAAATTCCCCACACTCCGCTGGTCGGATGCCATGTGGCAAGCTCTGATTCATTCTGGAATTCTCTCTCCTTCGCCTCCCGCGGGTTTTCCTTTGAAATTTTGACATTTTTAGACTTTGGAAAAATTTTTTTCATTTTTCCCCGCGCCCCGCCTGGCCGAGACACGTGTCGGCTTTTGAATGGCTGACAGGGGGCACGGGCCCTTCTTTCACTTTTTAGTTTTGGCCGAAAACTTTTGCAAAATTTTCAAAACCACCCCGAGCTCCGAATCTACCTTCCCCTTAGGACACGTGTCCTAATTTTACTCGCTGCGGGCTCTCCGTTCCATTCTTCCACTTTGGAAAATTTGGCAAATACTTAGCAAATTTTTTCATTCCGCCCCCCTTGTGACACGTGTCACAACTTGATTGGTCCATGGGCCCCACGGGAAAAATTTCCATTTGAACCTTCGACCAAAATACTTGGAAAAAATTCAAATTTGCCTCCGACCCCGAACTCCTCTGCCACGTGGCAGCTTCCTATTGGTCATGCGGGCTCAAATGGGAAAATTTTCCACAAAAACTCTACCGAGCCATAACTTGAAAAATATAAGGAGTTAGGAGGAAAACTTTACCTTTCTCGAAAGCCGAGAGAGAGCTCTATCTCGATGGTGCCATTTCCAAAAAGCCTGCATGAAAATAAAAAAAAATTTAGTGCCAAGAGAGGCAAAACAAGGAGTTAGCCAAAAAATGTAGACCATTTTGAGGCACAAGAGAGGCAAGAGAACAAAGATGACAAGAGTGTTTCAATAAAAATGTAATATACAAGTTGTTTGAAGTGGAATGATTTACAAGATGAAAAAGTGTGGGAACATGACAAGAATGTGACAAAGTGTAAAAATTATTGTGCTCCAAATGGTATGACAAGAATGTATTTTTTTCAATTTTTATCCTTTATCATTCTTAAATCAATAAGATCTTGTCTTATAGAAGGTGAAACAATTAGTCATACCTGAGTGAAGGTGTAACTACTTAATAAAAGTGATTGAGATCTTGAAGACGATAAAATGTCAAGAGTATTGAATAAAGAAAAACATGTAACTCCTCTTTCCTTGATAGTTACCTATATATGTTATTCATGATTGTGTTGGATATGTCCTCTGTGTTGAGTTGCCTTGTGAAACAAAAGGTCAGGTTTTGGAATGTATTATGTCATGATGAAGTCAGCAGAGGGGTCGAGAGGTACCACAAGTCATCTCACAACCACTAAGCTTGAATCTCTCTTGAATATAAAAGGTGAAGAGTTGAAATGTTTAAAATGGAAAGAATACAAACCATGGAAGGTGAAAATTCAGTAAGCTTGAGCATTAGACAAAAAAAAAAGAATAGAAGTTGTAGAGTCTTAAAAAGGATAAGAAAGTGAAAAGTCTATGAATATGGTTGAATTTTGAATTGACAACGTACATAAGAATTAAAAATAGGTATGATATGATATGAAAAACTATTATATTAAGTTGTAAAATGGTTTCAAACTCTTGAAAAGGCATATAGTTGAGTGTAATGAAGAGTTAGGTGAAAAATTACATTTCTTATTAAAAGTAGAGAGAGTATGAGGAGATGTTGTTGAAGAAAGAATGATATGAAGTGATTTGTAAAGGATCGACCTAGTGTATGTGAATTATTTTGAGGAACTCTGAAAGCTTGTGAAGAGTATGCAACAGAGCATTGGAAAAATTGAGATAAAAGTTAATATGTAGAATGATATACAAAATGAGAAGTGACCTATATTATAGTACTAGTGCTTGAATATATCAAAAATAAGACTATGAAACTTTGAGTGTGTTTGGAGAATGGATAATACATGGATTTATCAAGGAAGAGCGCACCGAAAGGTCCAAATGACTTAAGATCGGGAGTTGATAAGTGTTGTTGAAGGAAAAAATAAAATAGGATATTGAAACCATGAACTGAATGAGACAAAAAGCTATGTCTTCTTGTCTAATCTATTACATCGGATTGAGTACATTAGGGAATGAGAAAATGAGGTTAAATTTCCAAGTGATTGTTAGTCTTGTTTGACCGAGATAGAGTGTGAAGGTTGTTGAAGAATTGAGAAGGCTTATGAGTTGATTATTGTATGAATAAACTTAAGATTATATTATATAGAGATTGAGAGTTCATAAGAAGATTTAGATAAATTGGGAATGAAGAGAAGAACAAGAAAAGTTGAGCTAATTTATAGGTCGAGATCAATTTTGTGATATAACAGTACTAAGTGTGACCAAAACTATTGAACAAGTCTAAGTGGCAATTTAGTACTTGGGGAGTTGAAGCTTCCCTATGAGTTGAAGCTCATTAAAGGTCAGATATAGCTGAATCAAACTTGGGAGTTGAAGTTTATAAAATAATTGAATCTTGTCAAAGAATGAGTTGAATCTTGATCAATTTTTGGAGTTATAGCTCCAGGTTGAGTTGAATCTCAACCGTGGGATCAATGTAACAAATATAGGACAATGTTTTCCTAAAAAGAGTTCTTGGTTTCAGTGGGTTTTTTTCCCATATGAGTTTCCCACATTAAATTTTGTGTCTCTATGTGTTCTCTCATAATATTTTCTTGTGTATGATTTCATGTGTTCATCATAGAAATATTAAGGAAATGGAAATGTCTGTAAAAGTTTGATTATACATTGATTCATCCCCTCTTAGTGTCCTAGTTTCCAATAATGTAGATCTAAATGTAGCTTGAAGTAAGTTAGATTCCATTGATTTAATGTGAGTCATGAGAAAATCCAAATTCATAATCTGGGTTTAAAATGATTTTGATTCAAATACCCAACCGAATCCTTTTTTTCCTACAGAGCACAAGAAGTTATATGACCATTACGCAAAGTGTGCATAGTTTGTTGAAATTGTGTGCAAGTGAAAAATCAATTTTAGACAATGACGCAATATCTGGAGTTTGATTTGAGTGGGATGTGTTCCATTCTTGATTATTATTTGGTTGACTATTCTTCACCGTATTAATAGAAGTTATTAACAATTTAGCACCAAACATGAAGGAGATACAAATTAGTATCTTTTCAATTGAGATGAACATGGAATAAAATATTGTACACATAAGAATTAGTGACCTTAATCCCACAAAAAATAAAATACCATAATGCAAAAAAAAAATCCTCAATCATTGAAATGTCTCACATTACTAGGAAAAATACAAGGTATAGATCTCAAGGCTAATGTGATTTATAGTAGACAATCATTTCTATTATAAGATAATCCCGCACCGATACCAAATGATAGGTTTGGTTCAAATTTTCATAAACACAGAAAACTCATGCTCTTTATTTCATTATGTATTATTCATGGGGGACTAACAATATATAGGATTACAATATCTTTTAATTTAGGATTCAATCTGAATATATCAATAACTACAAATCCTACACAATCTCTCTTAATATAATGTTAGTGAGCTATCAAAACAACTCATATAGCCACAATTACATTTACTTGATTATTCTCAACATACAACTATAATTATAACATACATTTATGTATGTTTATAATGTACACACTAATACTTAATTCCTAATAGTGCATAGAAAGAAGTGCCCCAAATGACTAGTGGCCCTATCTATATAATAATATAAAAGACCCAAATCTAAAATCCATATTAGGGCGGGGGCCTAGATAAATGATCAACTAGGTTCTCAAACAAAAATATCCTTTCTTTGGGTATAATTTTATGATCCATTTCTTGATCTCTTACCAAATAGCCATGCTCACAACTTGAGTTGCTAATTATTATATTCCATTTTCATGGCTTAGCCAGCTATTTACATATAATGTAATTAAATTTTTCCTTTTATGAAACCTTTCAATTTGATTATAATCCAATGTGATACAATTATTCCAATTGTTTTTCCTACCTAATCATTTAGATCCAATGTAATATGATTCTTCAATTTTGTGGCCTTCCCCGTCATTTAACATCCAATGTAATATGATTCTTCCTTTTTCATGGCTTCCCTGGACATGTACCATCTAATTCAACTTTATACTTGACTATATATTCCTAAGTAAACTTTATTTTGGTAGTTATTAGTGGATCTCTACAACTGAAATTGATAAAAAAACTCATCTTGAGATAAAAAAGGTATAGGTTATGTAAGAATGGATTTATATTTGATATAAATTCAATCATTCATAAATAAGTAATAAAAATTCACAAATTATATATGTCCAATATGAAAATAAAAGACCTTAATTCATCACAACACGTTTTTAATGAAAAACCATTGTTATTACACACAAGAAATTCTTATTGAACATTCACGAATTTAATAACCGTGCAACATGCATCGATTATTGAAATTCTCAGATTTAACAATAAATAAATATGTTTATCTTATGAACATTTCACTTATGAAACATAGGTGAATCATAAAATGTGGAAGCAAGCAAAATAATGAAGCCCATTCTAAAATATTCTTAATGAATGTGCTGGATGAATATGGGAATGTCCCATACAACTCTACTTAATACATAAATTCTATGGAAAACAATGAAACAAACATGATTTATCATTTATGATATGTAATCTAAGTCAAACATGGTCAAGGTTTTGATTTTTAAAAACTTTTACATTATAAACATGTATGACATGATCTTTCATGGTTATTATAATGTAACATGGGGTTTTGGATGTGAACCATTTGCAATATGTGGAAAATTAACAATGTACCAACAATAATAATCAAATAATGTATACAAATGTCTAATGACTTGGGAGAAATATATGAATAACCATTTGTACAATTATTTAGATTTTTGTAAACTATTTAAATGTTTCTCATCTTAATCAATATTTATCCAGGAAACTATTTTATGATATTACAATTCTTAATCGCAAAAATAAATTGATGTAGTATACCTCACCTTAAATAAAATTATGAAAATGAAACTAACACTTGGAAAAATATTGTGTGTGTAATGTTTGTAACTATAAATTAATATAATCTTGATAACAAAAAGAAAGTCATGATTTCTTGAAGAAAATTTTTAAACTTTTTTCTCTATTAACTTTGCATGTTTCTCTATATCGCATTGTTGATATTTTTGATCTAGAAATGATTCTACTTCTCTATGCATTTATTGTACTAATTTATTCATCCCTTCAACCCTTTGGGAAATGTAAAATCCTTTATTAATGACCATTGTTTTGGATCTTGCATTTTTTGATGTAGGAATAGATGATGGAGATCTTGACAATCACAATGCCAAAGAAGGAAAGGAAAGTTTTCCTGAAGGTATTTGTTTTGACCCAAAAATATTTTTTCTAGATGTTCTTGAATTACCATAATTTGATAAAGATTTTCATTGGCTTGAATATTTTACCCTCAGTAGGGTATTTATTTGGCCAAATCCCCCAAAAATCCTTCTTAAACAATGGGTTTATAATCACCGGCAGTCCCATGGTGTCAAAATTGAGGGGGTTTAGAACCCAAAAAAAGAATTCTTTTGTATTGATTCAATAATGTCGAACATTATAAAGTCATTGTAAATCATGGGTGATGGATTATTTCAAACACTTTGGTTGTGTTTTCCCATTGGACATGACAGCTTCAAGTATTAGAGAAATATAAACTCAAAATCCTATCCCGGATTGACTTTCCTCATCTTCCTCTTTCCCTTTGGGGATTTTTTGAGAAACTCAATGCGAACATTAGGGTGTCTCAATTTCCTCAACAACCTAAATTCTAAACAAAAATGCATCTTCATTGAGATTTATTTGGCCAAATACCTTAAGGAAACTATTGATATATAGATTGGAAGAACTTTTTTATCTTAGGGAGATCTTTAAATTAACCTTCTAAATATTTAATTTTATGTCCTACCTCGGAATATATGATTTAAGAATTGTTAGGAAATAAGTGATAAAATATGCGAAAAATCCCACATAGAATCACAACATTAGAAACTAATATGCGAAAAATATCACATATCTGAAATAAAAGTGTAGAAAATAAAAGAATAGAACACATAGACAAAATTTTACTTGGTTCACCCAATTTGGGCTACGACTACTAAGAATGACTTTCTCAAATTTTATTACAGGTACTTCTTTCTCTAAATACAATACTCATATTTGTTTGGATTTGTTCTTAAAAAATCTCAGAATTCACAATTGAACTCACACCTATACAATGTTATGTATACATATATCAATAGGTAACTACTTAAGCATTTTTACAATACCGTGGGTACCAAAACCATGGGCCAAAACCACCCCATAAAACTATGGGTAAAAATACCGCTCATATGAGAAGAACATGTTTCTTGAGGTATCATGTACATTTTTAGGACAATTTTATTTTCTTAGGGGTGTGACCCTAAACCCTTGCTATTGGGTGATGCTACCCCGACACCCCAACTTAGGCCCCATCCCGGGCCGAATCCTAATGAGAAAACTATGGAGATTTTACATTCTGCAACACTTCCACACATGAAAAAAGGCTCCACAACATAAAAATCTCTCGACTTGGAGAATAGTTTTCCTTTAAGAAAAATTCTAACCCTTTAATGTCATCCATAAAGACCAACCAAATTTGAACATAACTTTAGTTTCTCCTTGTGACTACCTTGTTCATCATGTCCGTAAGATTCTAACTGGTATGAATCTTCTCCAGCTTCAACTTTCATTCCTTCAAATATGTCCTAATGAAATGGTACCTTAATTGTATATGATTCGTACTAGAATGGAAAGCAGAGTTCTCATCTAGGTGTATAACACTCTGACTATCACTATGTAGCTTCCTTTCCTCTTTCTTATTCCCAACTCATTGTTAGTAAATAAGGGATAAAATATGTGGAACAATCCCTCGAATAGCAACACTAGAAACTAATATGCAAAAAATATGACAGATCTGAAATAATAGTGCATAATAAAAAGAACACAACACAAAGAGACAATATTTAACATGGTTCACCCAATTTGGGCTACGCCGACCAAGAATCACTTGCTCATATTTTATTACAAGCCACCACTCTCTCAATACAATACCCAGATCTATTTGGAGCTATGCTCAACAAACTCTACAGAATTCACACCTAAATTCTCATACATCTATAATGTTACATCAAATGTACCATATGCACAATACCACATAATTAAAAATTGCTTAAGTTATTTTAAAATACTATGTGTATCAAAACCATGGGCCAAAACCATCCCATAAACCTATGGGTCAAAAATCCCACCCATATTAGAAGAGCACGTTTTCTAAAATATTAGGCACATTTTTCAAGGCCATTTTTTCTCAAGGGTTGTGCCCCAAACCCCTGCTCGGGCCCAACCCAGATCCAAAACAAGGTGAGACAACTATGGATAGTGTACAATACTTTTAGTGTAAAATATTCAACACATTTTCAAATAAAAATAGGCTCAGTAACATAACAATTTCCCACTTGAGACTAGTGTTCCTTTGAAGAAGCTTCGCAACCCTTCACCGTTGTCCGTGAAGACCAACAAAATTTGAACACAACTTTAGTTTCTCTTGTGACTACCTTGGTCATCATGTCTACAATATTCTCGACTGGTATGAATCTTCTCCACTTCAACTTCTCTTCCTCCAAAGTTGTCCCGATGAAATGGTACATAAGATGTATATGCTTCATCCTAGAGTGGAAAACAAAGTTCTTAACTAGGTGTATATCACTCTAACTATCACTATGTAACTTCCCTTACTTCTGTTTATGTGTCAAATCCTCAATAAATTGTTGTAGCTAAATGATCTCTTTACTTTCCTTTATGGTAGAAACATACTCGCCTCCATGGTTGACAAAGACACCAAATTTTGTAGTCATGAAATCCAAGTCACATTGTCCCACCTACAATGTAAATATAACCTTTGTCATGCTCCTCCCGCTATCTACATTTACAACCATATATGAATTTACATAACCACACAAAGTGGTGTCTAATCCATTATATATAAAAATTATCCCCATGGTCCCTCTCAAATACTTAAGGATCCACTTTACTCCCTATTAGTAGTCTTTCTCGGATCACTCATATATCTACTCACTACTCCCACTACATGAGAAATATCATACCCGTGCACACCATGACATACATCAAACTACCAACTACCGATGAGTAAGGTATCTTGGACATTTGGGTTCTCTCTTTCTCTATCTTGGTACATTATTCCTTTGATAACTTGAAATGGCCTTCCAAATCAGTCCCAACCAGTTTAACATCCTACATATTAAACCTCTTCAATACCTTCTTGATGTACTCTTCCCGAGATAAATTCATCTTTCGCTCCTTCCTATCCCTAGATATCCTCATACCAAGGATTTGTCTCGATCGCCTCCAAATCCTTCATATCAAAGGAGTCACTTAGCTACTTCTTGAGTAATTTTATTTCCTACATGTTATTTTCTATAACCAACATGTCATCCACATAAAGACATGGGATAATATAACTTCCATCCTCAAATTTATTTATATATACACAATGGTTAGAATGACATCTAATATAATCTTCCTCCATCATAAACCTATAAAATTTCTTAGATCGAATGATATTATTTTCCTTAATAATCAAAAATTTATATCCAAAGTCATCACCACCATAACTAATGAAATTACGTTTTTTGATTTAGCCTCTAGCTAGGTCGTATCATCTTTGGCTATATGGACAAACACCTCACATCTAAATACTCTAAGAAATAAATAATTAAATTTCTTACTATACCAAGCCTCCTCGTATGCCTTCATCCAAGGAACTTGAGGGTCCTCTATTTATCAAGTATACATTGTGGTCACCGCTTCTACCCAAAAGGAAAGAGATTATCCCGCATGTAACCTCATGCTCCTAAGACATTCCATTATTTTCCTATTCATCCTTTCTCGATGATGTACCCATTCTCATGTGGAGTTTCGGAACCATATTTTTCCTATGGATTCCATTCTTAGAACAATAATCATCAAATTTAGTGTTGCAATATTCCCTCCATTATTTGACTCGAGACATTTTAGCTTAAGATTTGTTTCATTCTCTACCAAGGATTTACATTTAACAAAAGTGTCAAATACGTCATATTTTTTTGTAATACAATATACCCAAACTTTCCTTTTGGCATCATCAATAAAAGTAACATAATAACTTGAACCCCAAGAGATGATACCGAGCCGACCACCACACATCATAATGCACCGAATCTAACTTACTCTCTTTCTTTGAAGGTATAAACTTGAGAAACCTTACTTGCTTCTATTTCCCATATATGCAGTCCTCATAGAAATAGAAGCATGTTTATATATATATAGGAAAATACTTATTTATAATATCCATGCCCTTATGGCTCATATGACCAAGCCTATAGTGCCATAATGTTGAAACTGCCTTAATCCAAATGATTACAAACATTAGTGATATCGGTGGTTAAATACAAGGTTATAACCTTTTTACCTATTTCCACCACAAGAGCACCCTTGGTAACATTCCAATATTCCATTGTAAGTATAATAAGTACAACCATCACTTCCCAACTTCCTCACCAATATCAAATTTCATCTTAAAGTAGGAACATGTCTAACATCCTTCAATAGCCATGTATTCCTATTCTCGTATCTTATCTCAAACAAAAAATTTCCAACTACGTTGCAAGTCTCATCATTACTAAGGAAAACATGTCCAAATCCCCTTAAACATAATCAACAAAATAATGTGTATGTGGAGTAGCATGGAAAGAATCCCCCAAATTTAAAACCCAATATTCTACAATATTGTGCAAAGAAAGAATCAAAGCATCCTCACATACATTACTCATTGCCACATTTTCCTCCTTGTTTTCTTCTTATATCAAAGCTCCCAACATTCCTTCTTTGTATGCCTAGAATTTCCATAGTTCCAACATACTATCTTGCTTTTGGATTTTGACCTTTCCCAATATTTCAATTTTCAATGACTTCCTATATTCTTCCTGCCTCCCTCTAGTTTCCACTATCAAAGCATTCCCAAGTAGAAGATTCCCATATCATTTTATTCACATTTCCTCACTTAGAATCACCCCTAAAAATCCTCAAACTTCAACTTTGAGTTAGCTAGAACTGAGTTGCTTACCACCATTACAAGGCTATTCCAACTCTCATGTAAAGAGAAAAAAATTAATAAAGCCCTAACTTCTTCATCAAATTCTATTGTAATTGAAGCTAGAATATTTATAACCATATTAAAATATTTTAAATGATCTACTACCAAACCATTCTAAAAATATTCATATTAAACAAATTTTTCATTAAAAATATCTTGTTAGAGGATGATTGTTTTTCATACAATTTCCCTAATACATCCATCATTTCTTTTGTAGTCTTTTTCTTAGAAACATTAAATAATACTGAAGATGCAAGACACATCCAGATCATTCCAAGTTCCTTCCTATCCAGAAAATCCCATTCCACATCCATCATACTTGAGGGTTTGTTCCCTTTCTAAGACAATGGAATATAAATATCCGTTTGATAAGGGTAATCTTCCATCTCCATCTTCCAAAGACTAAAATTCTTCCCATTGAATTTATCAACCCTCAATCTTCCATCATCTGGCATAACTATCACTCAAGCTAAAAATTTCCATCCGATTCAACACTTCAGCAAACGAAACTTGGATCTCGATACCAATTGTTAGGAAATAAGGGATAAAATATGTTGAATAATCCCTTACGTAATCGCAATGTAAGAGAAACTAATATGCAAAAATATTACAGATCTGAAATAAAAGTGTAGAATAAAAAGAACACAACACAAAGAGACAATATTTAACGTGGTTCACCTAATTTGGGCTATGTCTACCAAGAATCAATTTCTCATATTTTATTACAAGCCACCTCTCTCTCGATACAATACCCAAATTTGTTTGGAGCTATGCTAAAAAAACTCTACAAAATTCACACTCAATTCACACACATCTACAATGTTACCTCAATCCTACAATATGGACAAAACCACATAACTATACAACTACTTAAGTGGTTTTAAAGCACCATGGGTATCAAAACCATGGGCCAAAACCATCCCATAAACATATGGGTCAAAAATCTCGCCTATATATGAGAAGAAAACATATTTCTAAATATCGGGCACATTTCTTGAGCCCCAACAAGGTAACTGTGGAAAGTGTATAGTAATTTTGGTGTACCATCTTCAACACTTTCACAAATAAAAATAGGCTCTATAAAATAACACTCCTCAAGAAATTTTTTTAACCAAAATATCTCTTTTCTTGCTTTTGTGGCAGTAGCATACTCAACCTCCATGGTTGACAAATACACAAGCTTATATAGTCATGAAATCCATCTCACTGTTATCCCACCTATAGTGAAAATATAACTTTGTCATGTTCCTCTTGTTTTCTACATCTCCACCATGTCTAAATATACATAACCATGTAAAGTGGTGTCTGATCCAATGTACCAAAAACTATCCCCATGGTCCCTCTCAAGTACCAAAGGATCCAATTTACTTCTTGTCAGGGATCTTTACCTGGATCTCTCATAAATTTAATCAATGCTCCCACTACATGTGAGATATCAAGCCTAGTACATAGCATGAAATACATCAAATTTCCAACCACTGATGAGTATGGTAACTTGGACATTTGGTTTCTATCTTTCTCTATCTTGAGACATAACTCCTTTGATAACTTGAAATGGCCTACCAAAGGATCCAACCGCTTTAACATCCCACATATTAAACCTCTCCAAGACGTTCTTAATGTTCTCTTCCTAAGATAAATTCAGATTCCATTCCTTCCTATCCCGAGATATCCTCATACAAAGGATTTGTTTGGCTGCCCCAAAATTCTTCATATCCAAGGAGTCACTTAGCTACTTCTTGAGTACTTTTATTTCCTGTTTCTTTTTTTCCAACAACCAACATGTCATCCACATACAAGCACATGATAATGTAATTTCCATCCTAAAATTTATTTATATACATGAAATGTTCATAATGACATCTAATATAACCTTGATCGATCATGAAGCTATCAAATTTCTTATACCATTGACATGGAACTTGTTTCGTGCCATACAAGATCTTATTTAGCTTGCTTAGAATTTCTTCTTTATCTATTACCTCATAGCCCTTTTGTTGTTGCACATATAGATCCTCCTCCAGATCACCATGGATAAATGTAGCATTTACATGTATCTTCTCTAAGTGAAAGTCTTCGACTACCACTATTCCATGAATAATTCTAATAGAAGTCATTTTTACTACATGAGAAAAAATCTCATCAAAATATATACTTTTTTTTTTGTGCAAACCCTTTTACCACCAACCGGGCCTTGTGTATTTTCTTTCCTCCTTCTTCCTCTTTAATTTTATATACCCACTTATTCTGCAATTGTCTTTTTCCTTTGAGTAACTTCACAAAATTCTAAGTCTTTTTATCCATGAGAGCTTGATGCTCCCCATCCATGGATTTCTCCCACTTCTTCCCCGACATCTACCTACATTTCTTCATCAAATGTCTTTAGATATCCACTATTAATGAGTAATAAATAATTAAGATAAGGAGAAAACATTCAGGTGCTCTTCTTACCCTAGATGACCTCCTCAATATAGGAGTTTGGGATTCCTGTTGAGTAGGTTCCCGAATTGATTCATGTGACACTTTCCCATTCGTAAGATCATCTACCACTACATATTGTTTCTTGGATTCTTCCCTATTTTCCTACAACTTTTTCTTATACATAACTTTATCATTAAATACTACATCCTTAGATCAAACTATTTTCTTGTCCTTAATAATCCAACATTTATATCCAAATTCATCACCACCATAACCAATGAAAGTGCATTTAATTGATTTACCCTCTAACCGGGTCCTATCATCCCTATAAATATGGACATACACCTCATAGCCAAAGAATCTAAGAAATGAATAATCAATCTTCTTACCAAACTAAGAATGCTCGGGTATGCCTCCATCTAAGGCAATTGAAGGTCCTTTGTTTATCAAGTACACAACTATGCTCATCGCTTCTACCCAAAAAGAAAGAGATAGTTCCACATGTAATGTTATGCTCCTAGCTCATTCCATTATTGTCCTGTTCATCATTTATGACACCCCATTCTACTTGAGGAATTCCTGAAACTATATTTTTCCTATAGATTCCATTCTTAGAAAAATAATCATCAAAATAATTTCTTGCAACACTCCTTTCCATTATATGACCTGATACATTTTACCTTAAGACCTTTTTCATTTTCTACCAAGGATTTCCTTTTAACAAAAGTGTCAAATACATCGATTTATTTCTAATACAAGATACCTGCAAGCTTTTCTTGTTTCATCATTAATAAAAGTGAAACAATTATCTAAACCCCTAAGAGACGATACCCGAGTCATCCCCCACACATCATAATTTACCAGCTCTAACTTAATCTATTTCTTCATAAGTAAAACCTTGACAAACTTTACTCACTTTTGTTTCACATATACATAGTTCTCACAAAAATCAAAACCTTTTTCTATATATCTAGGGAAATTCTTATTTATGATTTTCATTCCCCATGGATCATATAACCAAGCCTATAGTGCCACAATGTTTTATATGTGTATAAAGACACAAAATTACAAGAATTAGTGCTACTCTGGTAGTTAAATACAAGGTTCTCGACCTTCTTACATTTTGCCACCACAAGATCACCCTCGTAATATTCCAAAAGTCTGCATTAAATATCATAGTACAACCATCATTTCTCAACTTCCCACCAATACCAAGTTTCATCTTATTAATGTAGGCACATGTTTGTCATCCTTGAATATCCATGTATTCCCATTCTAAATCTTAACCTGAAAAAATCTTTTATAGCTATGCTACGAGGTTCATGTAATGAAATTACTTGTGTAAATTAGATTATGAGCAGCAATAGAACACCATAGAACATAATATTGTAGATAAATGATCTTAATATTCAGTAGAATATCTTATCCACTTCAAGGGAAACCTCCAAACCATACAATAATACTCAAATGTTTAATATGTTGATCAACTAATACCTACTAACTACTATATACACTATTCCTATGTTATGGAAATCACTAAGGCCAAACCAAAATGATAATATAACATATATGAAAGAGATACATCATGATAAGAAGTTATGATAACCACAAGTTTGCTATATACATTCAATGTAATATATATGATTAAGGGTGTAACATGCCCCTCCCCTTCAAAGAAACATTGTCCCCAATGTTGGGAAGCCCTGGATGCTACTGCATAAATACTTCATCCTCCCATGATGCATCCTCAATATTCATATTCTTCCACTTGATCATGTACTTGGTAATGACTATGGTCCTCAGTATTTTGGTGTGTGTTTGAAGAATACCTTCAGGTTCCAATATGATACTTCCTTCCCGATCCAATCCTAGAAACACCGATTGGGTGGAAATGTGTAACCCAATAACTTTCTTCAAGTAAGAAACATGGAATATTGGATGTATTTTACTTCCTTGAGGGAGCTCCAACTTATATGCCACACTACTAATTTTATGCAACACTCATTAAGGACCATAGTATTTAGGAGAAATCTTATTATCCTTCTTCTATTATTTTAATTATAATTTCTTATATGGTTGCATAATCGTACAAAAACAAAGTCACCCTCTTCAAAGTGTCTCTCACTATGATGTTGATTAGCCGCTTTATGTGGTTTTTTTCCTTTCCAAATTATCTCTAAGACTAGATATTACCTCGTCTTTGGTGCTAAATTTGATATTTTATTTCTCTCACCTTTAGTTTGACCTTCAAGTTAGATATGAGTGATGGAGGATGGTACCTATAAATTTCTAGAAATGGAGATATTTTAGAGGAGGTATGAAATGAAGTATTGTACCAACATTCTAGAAGTGGAAATCATTGCAACCAACATTCTTGTTTATCCAAGTAAAACATTGAAGCTATCCTCTAAACATTTATTTACCACATGAGTTTTCCCATCTGATTGAGGATGATAAGAGGAACTCTGGGCCGCTTGGGTACCTAAATAAGAGAACGAATCAATCCAAAAATTTCTTGTAAATATTAGATCACAATCACTTACTATAATTTTGGATGTGTAATGGAGCTTTTAACCGTGTCCGTAAATGTGATCGTGAATCAGTATTTAGCTATGAAAGGATAAGCTAGGGCACAAAAGTGAGCATACTTCATAAGTCTATCCACCATGACCATGATGATGCTTTTCCCTTCTAATTTAGGTAATCATGTGATGAAATCTATAGATAACTCTTCCTATCTCTCACTAGGAATAGAAAAACGTTGGAGGAGACTGGTGTCTTAATAGTATTTCCCTTTTTTTTCGACACACCAAAAATTATGGCACAAAATTTTGAACATCTCATTTCAACCCCTCCCAAAATAAATCCTTCTTAACTCTATGATAAGTTTTCAATAACCTAGAATGGTCACATAGTGGAGAAGAATAGAGCTCTGAAATAATAATGTGTTTAAGTGTAGAGTTGTTAAATATAGAACCTATCTTTGTACCACAATGTATCTCCCTTCCATATAAATTGTTCTGATATGGATGGATCTACCTAGATATTCTAAATGAGTGTATGTGTTGTTGTATCTTTCTATCATTCTTCCCTTATTTGATCTACCCAATATGCCTTTAGTATAGAGATGGAACATAATAATTATTTTGCAGACTCATCCTTCCTAGATAGAGCATCTCTGACCATATTTTCCTTTCCTTTATTATAAACAATCTCAAACTCATACCCCAACATCTTAGTGACCCATTTTTGTTGTTCTTTTTAAGATATTCATTACTACAAGAAGTACTTCAAACAATCATGATCAGTTTTTACCTTAAAGTGTCTACCTATCAAGTATGGTCTCAATTGTTTGACTACATGTAATACTAAAGTGGTGAAAATTTCCACCTTCATTTTTTTAAATGTCCTAGAATCTTCCTCATTCCACTGAAAGTAGTATTTCTTCAATAATTTTGTAAGTGGTGTTGCTAAGTGCCATAGTATTTTACAAATCTACAATAATACCTTGTGAGGTATAAGAAACCTCGTAATTTCTTGAGGGTTCTTAGGATTTCCCATTCCACCATGGCCTAGATATTGTGAGAGTACACCTTAACACCTTCATGAGAAATAATATGGCCCAAGTCTTCCACTTCCTGTACCACAAAATAAAAATTTGAGGGATTTTCATATAGTTGATGTTTCTCTAAGACTTCTAAGATTGTATTTCCATGCTATAAAGTTTTCTCCCATGATTTAATATAGATGAGGATATCATCAAAAATACTAAGAAAAATTTCTTAGGAATGGTCTTAATACTGAATTCATCAAACTTTGAAATGAGGAAGGTGCATTGGTAAGATCAAAAGGCATCACTTGGACTTCATAATTCCCTTAATGAGTTTTGAAGGTTGTCTTATGAATATATTATTTCTTTAATCTAATTTAGTGATACCCTAAACAAAATTATAGTTTTGTAAAATAAATTACACCATCCAAATTATCTAATAAATCATCAATGAAAGGAATAGGAAACTTATATTTGATAGTGTACTTGTTGAGTTATCGTGAGTCCGCACACATGCACCATCTTCCATCCTTGCATCCCACCATCACCACCGGAGAAAAATAAGCACTCTAGCTGTGAGGAATAATACCCATTTCCAAAATTTCCTCTACCATCTTCTTGATCTCTCTCTTTTACATATATGGGTATCTATAAGGCCTAATGTTAGAGGGTTGGATTCCTAGAATCAACTGAATGGCATGATCATGCTCTCTTTTAATGGGAAATCCCCGGATCCTTGAAGACAACTTCATGTTGATCATTAACCTTATGAAGACAAGGTGTAGACACCAAAATTGGGAAACACTCCCTTAGTCCCCTTTCGAATGTCCAACTTAAACATATTCACTTAACCATGAACCTTTTACCCCACATTAATATTAATTTAATTATTTAAAATTAAATTAACACTCATCCTCACTTCATTCATTATTTAAATACCTTAATTAAAACTAATATCGACCTCACCTAGACACCTCACCCACCACCTCACCTAGACACCTCAACACAAACCTATTTTTAACATATTTCCCTTTACTAGGACTTAACATTTACTCACCATAACTAACTAAGACTTAGTGTAAACCTAAAATCACATGCCTATTCTCCCTCTAACCACATTCCCTCTCATTAAAATGTAACATTTTGTTTTTATCCATGAGAATAGAATGACCTGGCCTAATAAGATTGCTAAGAGCTTCCAATTTTAGTAAACCTAGGATTTCCTAACTTAATCGATGCTTTGGTCAACCCGAAATTGGCATCGGTCACCCTAAACAATCTTTAGTTACCTTATATTCATTTTGGTAACCTTGTTTGGGGGTTGGCCACATTCTCAAGTTTTGGAACGAAGGAGGTCTACATGCAAGAAAGAACCAGAGCCCTTTCACATATCTAGATAGCCATAGCCAACACCAAGAAAGATCCAAAGGTATTTGCATTCATGGTAGCATTTTGGGAAGCACTACCGAGAAATTGAGCACCATTCCACAGATTAACCATCACCATCATCCAATCATCAAATCTGCCAATACCAAAGGTGTATCTCTAACATGCACCATTTCATACTTATTTAGATTATAAAGTTTCTTCATCTCTTTTTACTAGCATCTATTTCTATTGTTCATCCCACCCTTGTTACCTTCTTGTGAACCCAACCATCCCATCTCCTAAAATCATTTAATCATCTCGTATTTGGTTCTAGAATACCTTTGAGTACTCCCAAAATCTCTACTAACTAACTATTCCCATTTCCATCTCTATTCAATCCCGGAAAACCCCGTAACCAAGTCTCCTTGATTTTATACCATCCCATCTATACCAATGCCGCTTATCTATGATAGTTGTCGGTTCTCGTTAAACCACTTTGTTGGTCATATCTTTCTAACGCCAATCTCTCGTATTTGAAAACCCCGCCAACAATAGAAGCCTAATAGCCTACATTCAAGTGACCTAAACTACCTAGAATCTGACCCAAGCTTGTCCCAACAACTTGACTATGTACCCTATTTCCAGATCTAATCATAACCTAGCTTGTTATATTAGATTTGTTTATTGTATTTAGATGAGATGCCTAAATCATATCAACTACAGTAGGATTTTATTTACTTACACTATTTCTTACATTAATTTGTATTAAACAGTGGGTTGACTACCACCAAGGAAGTACCACACTTCTTGGATCTAGCACACACTAGGTAACCCACTAGAATATATTGTTTAACTCTCTTTTGTGGTCTTTTTTTTAGGTAGTTCCTCCTATCCAAAAGGAAGCTCACACAATCAGCATTGGATCAAGAATTCAGAACGTGCGCATAACCTCCAACCGACCATCACAACAGGTATTCCTCCTTGGCCCATACCCTTATCTATTTTATCAAATCCACAAAGAAAATGGTGAAACAATTTGGCACGCCCGGTGGGACCCATAAGGGATTATTTTGCATTTTATTCAATCTTAGGTGAAAGTTGTGTGTTTTTTTCCCTTTTAAAAATCTTCCACATTAATTTTCTTCTCTAAAATCTTCCCCTATTTCTATTGTTTAAAAGCAATCGTGTTTTTAGTGCTATAAAAAGAATATTTCTTTCTTTTATTAGTATTTCATTAGTGAAAGAGCATCCCTCTTCCTATTCATTACTTGCTACATCGAATATAAATTTTGATTTGGTTTAAAACACTTGCATAACATTCTAATTTGTTGCATTATATCTCATATTAAAACTGAGGGCAACCTATACACTAGAAGTCATGCCTAGCTGATGGTTGACATAACTAAATCATAGAAAGCACATTATTTGTTCTCTCTTTTCTAAACTACACAAATTAGAATATATACATCTTCTTAAACAACATCCCACCCAAAAGAAGTTTTCAATAATCACACGATCATAGGATTGATAGTGGGAACCTAGTTGGTTATCTCTATCCAAATCACCTATCAAAGAACGACCCGTCCCCACCTAAACATAACTCCGAAACCTCACCTTTATAATTTCCTTCTTCCTAGAAGCCTTCTCGACAAAAAAATGCTCTAAATTTACAAGTCAAGATTTAAATGACATAATATAAACACACTAAATTCACTTGTAGGATTACGTGTTTTTATTAGCTTTGTGCTTGACTTGCATTTTGAGGTGTGAGGTCGTATTCTCCATTTTCTTTCCTTTCACACTCCATAATCATAGTTGGTGTATTCCAGTTGTTTCTGAGTGTGTCAGGACTCATTTTTACCATATTCAAACTTTTGGGTTGGTGTCTCATTCAACTTTAATTCACAAAAAGAAATTTTTTTCATTCTACAGATTTCACAGTAACTGACATCAGTTTACATCTAACCATCATTGGTTCATCTCGACTTACGTCAATTCCCTATGCTTTTGGTCAATTTACCCAAATAACACTCATCTCATATTCTTCTCTATTTAAAATATTTAGATATCACCATATCCTCTGCATTCTGATATTATTGACTAAATATAGCTTCCATAGTTGACTTTCCCTAGTTTCTATCTCACTTGCTCAAACTATCAATTTCCCATAGTAACCAACATCGGTTACTATGACCGTCATCAGTCACTTACTAACCGACATCAGTTGGCCTAAGTGGTGTCGATACTTCTATTTTTACTTTTAATTAAATCACCTACTGGTTCACCTCTCATAATCAATTCTTTTCCATCCCTATTGTTTTTAGTGTCATTTACAGAATATAGTCTTACTAGGTGGGGTACTTATTCACATGGTGTTGACTCACAGCCAAACTAACACCCTTGTATTTCATGCCAGCTGTCAGCCACTCCCACCTAGTCCATCACTACCATCCATCCTATCACCTATGGATCTGAATCATCTTATCCCCATTTCTACCGTGATAAGAGGAGTTTGCGAGACTCCTCAACCAGAATCTCAATGCCCCAAGTACTACCTTGCTCATTCTTCCACCCAGATTCCTCGGATACGCTTAATATATGGCATGCCCATCTCTATCCCTCATACTCTCACACCCACATCTCGTGTCAACTAGCATCAACTCAACACTATCGTCATCTACTTTACCACTTGTGGTGTCTTCGTTAGATCCCACATCCGCTATAACTACAATGTCTATGTCATCTATCGCACACGCCACATCGATTTTCCCTCCGATAGTCACTTTAAGTATAGACCTATCTACACCTACCACCTCACATATACCTATTACATCACAACCACCTCGGTATCGGAAACTCACACCCGTTTCCATAACCATGTCCTTTTATCCCACAATCCTTACCTCCAATCACCACTAGAGTTATTACGACTAACCCACCCACTTACACATACAACCAACAACCCCGACCTCATGTATCACTTATTCTAGCTATGTGCCACCTATATCTATTCCTCTTGTGTAGTTCTCCTACTCATAACCACCATACACTAGCATACCACCCACCTCATACATTTAGCATCAACCCCCTTTTTTGCAGGGGCACCCATTCATCACAACCTACTAATGACCTCATTAAGATGATGATGGAAAAGATGCAGACCTTAGAAGCATCTATTTTTGGATCCCGTAATTCTTTAACTTATGATGAAATTTGTAATGAGCCTATCCATCCATCTATTCCCATTCACCCCTACCCTGTGCATTGGGAAATGCCTAAATTCAATCACTTCAATAGTAAAGAAGACCCATAACAACACTTGCGGTCATTCAAACATGGGTGTTACCTAATCACCCACGATGACACTTTGCTCCTACGAACCTTCCCAATGTCCTTGATAGGACCAGCATTGGATTGGTATAGTGGACTACCTAAACATTCCATTTATTCCTTTAATCAAGTAGCCCAAGCTTTCTTAGACCATTTTTTGATCAATGTTACTAAGAAAGTCACCATGACCGATCTCTATTCAACTCGACAGTATGAAGATGAATCTATCACAAATTTCATTTCCCATTGGTGGAGTCTTATTAACCAATTGACACCTAGCTACCTCAGACTAAACTTATTAAGTTGTTCACTAGAGCTTGTACTAGACACATCTCACAAACTCTGTAGGTATAAACCTTCCAAACCTTTGACTAAGCATTCACCATGTCACGAAAGATGGAAATTCGTGCCATTGAAAAAAATAAAATCCAATTATGAAACAAGAATGCCCCATTCAAATCAAACAATTATTCTTCATCTCCAAAACCTCAAAATAACTATTCAAATCCCAAAGGATCTGCTAACGTAGTAGTCCTCAAGGCAGGTCCACCTCATCCTTCTAATCAGACCCAACCTTCTTCCAATCTTTCTCCCTGTCCCGGGCTTTCACTTCGGTGGGAGCAGCGATAAAATTCAATTAGAGATCCCTATTACTTAATCTTATAAAAGCTTCTTAAAGCTAGATCCATTTCACTTCCTCCCATAAAACCTCATACAGGTTTTGATCCTTCTCGTCCTATGCCTGCATGGTATAAATAACATGACTACTATAATTACCATCGTGTTAAAGGCCATAATGATGGTAACTACATAAATTTTAAGAACATTGTCCAAGAGATAATAGATAATGGAGAATTTTTCGTGGACAACCCGAGCGCACCAAAAAAATCAAAAATTACACATCTTTGAAAATTTGTTCCCTAACCATAAACCGTCATCTAATCAAAATGGTGAACCTTCATCTAGTGACAACAATGTCCATGAAGTCCATGCATTTTTTGATATCATACCGGTTGTTCCTCAAATCCCACCTACTTCATCTATCAAGGAAATCTTGGCACAAGCTACTCTACCCATAGAGGAGCATACCTCTTCTACTCCTTCACCCACAAAGGAACCCACACTTTCTACCAATGTCATTTCACCATCTAGATCACATCCTACCAAGAAGTCAATACTTTTAATTCTACCATCCATAGGAGAATCATCATCTCCTTATCCTCCACTAAGGGAGAAGTCTACCTCACCCAACCTATTATCTCTCCTACCCATGGGAGACTCATTAGACATACCACTACATGTTGGGGTAGTTCTCCCCCAACATCCCAAGACCCCATTGACATGATCTCAGCTCTATTACCTACAGAGTATGAAGCTATCTAATTCCTTGTCTCACAGACATATTTTATAGGGATTTCCACCCAACCAATTCCATTCTCTTCTTCAGTAGTCCCATTTTCATGGTTGGTTGATTGCTTGGATTATGTTGATCATTCCATTCTCTAGGGACGTCTTTGGCTTCCCATTTTGACCAAAATGTAAATGTTACCTAAGGATACTTCCATAATCTACCCAGGTATTTTACCCAATGACCCCACACTAGTGGCCTCCATTGTCACCCCATACCACATGGCCTCACTTACAAAATCATCTCCTTCTACCCCCATGTCCAATCCTCAAGTCACCGCCCTCAAACTTCTCGATGAGGAGATTATACCTCTCCAATAATATGACCCTAATCCAACCCTTTTCATTTCTACCTATATCGATAACATATGCATATGATGCATCATGATTGATGGTGGTGCTATAATTAACATCATATGCTCCCACACATACAATCAAATGCATATCCCTTCTAAATATATGTATAATAACCCGCTTATGCTACGCTCCTTCAATGATGCCATTTCCTCCACCCTTGGCATCATTATTCTTCATGTTTGCGTAGGCCCTCTCGGTGTCCTCGGAACTATTCTACATCTTTGTTGTCTTCCTCAAAATTCCCCTCTTTTTGAAGTCAAGTTTTGAAAATTTTGAGTCAATACTATGGAGTATTGGATCACGTCAAGCCTGGTATTGTTTTCCTTTTCTATTCCATGGAGAAAAATTAGAAATTTGGGCATATAGGTGGAGTTTTCCTCTTCTGTTTATTTCTTCTCGCAGTCGAATGACAGGCATATCTTCCCCGTTAATTTTTTCCCCAACATCCATAAGTAGTATGTGGATATCTCTGATTGGATGTGGTATGGCCATGTTTCAAGCAACAACGGAAGCCTCCACATGTCTAAACAACACAACTCCAAGGGTAGGGCCCAAGGGATAGTCCACAAATAAGCACAGGCTTTCCACATGTCCAAGGTCCAAAATGAAGACAAAACAAGCCCAAATCGGCTAAGTATAGAAGGTTCAACAAATGACGCCACGTGCTTCATCGACACAATTTCAAGGGTCGAAGCTAGGGTGGTTCTCAAACTTGCACCAATCCTCCATGTGTCCCAGGTCCAAAAAGGGGACAAAGCTGATTTCTTAAATAAACTAAGTATGAGCAGTCGACGAGAATCCTCCACGTGCCTCAATGATGCAATTTTAGTAATGAAACCAAAGGGCCAATCTTGAAATGAGTGTCAGCTTACCATGTGGTCGAGTCAATTGAGAGACAAATTTGACCATTTAAAATTCTAGGACCGGAAAAAGGATCCACGTGTTAGCTTGGTGTAATTTCAGGAGGCATATCCAAAGCAGAAACTCAAATGAGCACCAATTCTCCACGTGTCTAGAGGTCAACATAAGTCAAGTGGGAAGTAAGCCCAAATCAGCTAAGTATAAAAGAACCGGTGGAGCTCTCCACGTGTCAGCTTGGCAAATATTCAAAGGAAAAATCCAAAGGTAGGTTCCAAATGAGTGCGAGATCTCCACATGTCCAGTGGTCGATATACGGCCCGCCAAATGAAAAGGAAAAAGTTAACTATTAAGCCCGGATAGAAAGTCAAGGTGGGGAAGTGGGCCATCGTGGAGATTTCAAAATTTGAGCCTTGTTTTCATCAAAGGGACTTAAAGTTAAAAATTGATCCACATCCCCACCCACACCAATGAAAAAGTCAAATATTAAGCCCACATCTAAGGTCAAAGTGGGGAGGTGAGCCAGTGGAGCAATTTTTGTTTTTAAGCCCACATTGAAAATAGGTAAAATTATAAAAGTGACCTGAGACTCTCTCTCCACTCAAGTAAGACCACGTGTTAAGACCATATCAAAAGTGGGTGTGTGGACCAAAAATTTAATAAATGCCAAATCTCTATAAAGTCACAAATGCAAAAGGCATCCTCCACACTCACTCCAAGAAATTTCTCCTATGTGTACGACTATGGTTTAAAGTTTCAAACGAAAGGTGAATGGTTTAAATTCAAAGTTACAAAATGTGTGTAATGACCGCATTGTGAGAAGTTTGGTTTTTCTCTCCATTGGAATTTCTTCATGAATCAAGAATCAATGGATGCAAATGATTGAAAATATTGTAAACCGCTTTCTTGCTAAAAAAGAAGTTGTAATCGCTTCTTGCAATATATTTATTGACTTATTTATGCCATTATAAAATGGGTTGGCAATTGACCTTGTAAAATCATGAGTGCATTGTACTTAGAGAAAGAAAAGGAGATAGCCATTTTGTTCTACTTTCCTCTGTTCTCAAATTTCTTCCATTCCCACATTATGTATAACTTTTGTTTAAGCATCAATACAAGAAGAAGGATTTTATAGCCTCTTTGATGAGGAGATTTTATAAACTTTGAGTTCGCAATTTGATCTCATCTTATTTCCATTTACAGGGGTTGTTTCTTCTCGTGAGTGCATGTGTTGAAATTTCTAACTAGTTTGTGTGTAGGAATTTGATTTTATACCTACAACATTAGTTATCCTACCTCAATTCTCACTCCCTTTCCCACTTTCGAAAATTCCTCTCTATAAAGAAATTTCAAGCTTTTTCGCAGGGTTAGTGGAGTTCCCCTATTGGATCCCCACCAAAAGGCCACCACAGAAATCCACATTTTCTCGCGCATGCATATATGGTAGCTGCACCGATTAAGTAGAGGGACTTAGATTCCCAGAGTTTTGGCAAGAAATCCACAAGTTTTTCCACCTAAAAATTTCCTCACCAACAGTTTTTGGCACCCACCATGGGGTAGATTTAGCAACATCTACACTTGAATGTGACCGCAAGGTCAGAAAATTCAAAATTCAAAAAGAGAATTTTTTTGGAATTTAAATTGCTATGTGAGCCACATGGATTCAAATCATGTATTTTTTGGGAAACCTTATTATTGAAATACCCAGATTTCTCTTCCACATCCAAAAAGACATTGCTTCAGATTTGAGGGAAACTATCTAGACATAATAGACAAAGTGCCAATCACTACTTCATTACCATGAGAATTCTAGACCTTGAAGAAGAATGTGATGTTGAATTGGAGAGCCAAAGACAAATTCTAGCAACGACAAAGAAGAGCATAGATTTTCAAGCTGGTGGATAGAAGATACACGTAAAACAGAGACAAGGAGGACAAACTGATCCCATTTTTGAGGAACTTCAAAGGAGACAAGAGCTACTTAGAATCCAGAGGCTTCCTTTTCAAGTAACCGGTCATGTTGGGAACTTGAGTGTTGCCAATCCTTTGGACGGTGAATTTTCATACATCAACAAGAACCTTGTAGACTTCACTAATGTGGAGACTAAAGAAGAAGCTAGAGAAAGAGAGGCGAGAGACAAAGAATAAATAAGATCTCAACTCAAAGAAATTGAGAGACTTCAAGCCGAGGCAGATGAAAGAGCAGTAGTAGAAGCCATAGCCTTAGCAAGGTTGGAAGCTAGAAATAAAAATAGAATGGGGGATTATGATCGTGAGGCCCATAGTCCTAATGTACCATGGGGAGGAAACACCACTCCACTGGCTCTTGCTCAACCACTCCATGAGCTATCGAGAGGCTCAAGAAAAAACTTCCCAAAATTCATAGGGGATGGTTCTCAACTCCCTGAAGAGCATGTAGTAGCATTTATCATTTCTTGTGGTGTGTTGGGTGTTGAGGATGAATATGTGTCGGCCTCTGACTTTTTGGGATTCACTTCAAGAGAAATCTTTCGAATGGTTCTACATGCTACCCCCAAGGTTTGTCACCTATTGGGAGGATATAAGAACTGCAGCTTGAACACAGTTCAAGAGCACAAAATATTATCATGATCTTTTGGTCTAATTGGTACAAATGAAGAAAGAAATATCCGAGTCAATGAGGGACTTCATAAGTAAGATATGATAGAGTGATAAGAAAGATCCTCAAGATGTGGTGCCTCCTGAAAATAATTTGAAGAGGTTTTTCATTAGTGATTTTCCATCGGTAGGTTTCTTCCTCGTAAGAGCCCAACTAAAAAAATTGAGGGAAGCCAAGGACTATGCAATAGAAACCAATGATGATCTAATCCTTTCCAAAATGGTGAAATACCCTAATGGAAAGTAAAAAGGTTAGAATTCAAACTCGTCACCACAAATCTAATGTTCCAAAAAGGCAAATGACTTGGTTTCCTTGAAGAAGCAGCTTATCTCAGATCACAATGCGGAATGCTTCAAAGAAACCAAACCCTCTAGATAGGCCAAGGATTGCTCCACCTCCTCATCAGCTTGCTCTTAAAGAACCATCATTTAATTCCATCTGTGACTCCAAAGAGATGGAGGAGGAAGCAAAAATTGATGAAATTGAAGAAGAAAATATGGAAGACTATGAAAACTATCTTGAGGTCGAGGAAGTTGATATGCACAATGGCCTAATTGAGTACGTTGATGATGAAGAAGCTCCAAGTTTCTCATGTGTTTTTTTCACTCGTGCACAATCTAGGAAAGGTGCTTCATCCTCAATGGTTATAGTAAAGGATAAGAAGAATAAAGAAGATTCTCCTCCAGAGGTCACACAAAATAAAATCATCAACAGAGGATCACCATTACCACCTTCTATGGAGTCAGCCAAAGAAAAACTAGACTCACTGGTTGTTAGGGATCATGCTACTATGCCAAGTAAGTCATCTAATTCTTCTCCCAGCTCAAAAGTTGTTAAGAACAATTCTCCTTTAAATGTTGTTCCTACAAAAACATCTAAGGTTCAATCAAAAGCTACACCCTCACCCCCTTCCAAGCCAATTGCTACACCCGAAAAGGAGAATTCAACACCAAAAGTAGCAAAGCCTCTACCATGTAAATCTTCCTCCATTTTCGGAACCTCTTCCTCACTCACCATAACCCCATTTGACTTTGTGGAACATGCAAGAAAACCAAAGTCCAGCTCTCAAAAATAGAATACCTACAAACACACCCTGCCTAGCTTGACAAGTTTATTAATGTAGTTCATGGTGGTAATCCTATATCCTCGAGTCTTAATTCTAAAGGATTACTGCCCACACCATCCACACCACCTTCCCAAAACATGCTAGCCCTTAGTGCCTCCAAAACCAATAGGGTTGAACCTTTCTACTTGTCACTCCTCATTAAAGGCTTCTAGCTAAATAATTGTATCATAGATTTTAGAGCCTCAAAAAATGTGATGCTAGCCAAAGTTGTAAATGCTCTAGGCCTCACCTTGACCTGAGTAAATGGCACCTACTACTCAATGGAATCCAAACAAGTGCCATTGGTAGGAAGAATCAAAGATGCACAAGTAGCACTAGCTGATTTTCCAGACAAGAAGGTGCTCCTAACCATACTAGTAGCAGACATCCCAACATCATTTGGTATGCTATTGAGTAGGATTTTCTGTAGATACCTAGGTGGAGAGATAAAAATGGATTGGTCATCTACAACTATCCCAGTAAAAGGTGAGATGAAGAAGTTAGTACCAGTAAGAAAGATAAAGTTCACAGTACAAAGGTCTGATGATCTGAAAGTAAACATTCTCTTATAAGATTGTGGGCTAGGAAACTACTTCCTCACATAAAAAAGAGGAGAACTTGCCACTTCTCATGGAGGAAGAGGAAGATCAAATTTGGACAATGGAATTTGATGGTAGTCATTCCAGTGTAGGCTCGGGAGCTGGTGTAGTATTGTACTCTCCTTCCAATGAGTTGTACCCATTTACCTACAAGATGCAATTTGATAATACAAATAACATTACAGAGTATGAAGCACTACTCTTAGGCATGAGTGCAACAGAGGACATGGGAATAAAAAAATGAGATTCGAGGTGATGCAGAGGTTGTAGTAAAGCAGTTTTGCCAATAATATCAGGTGAAGAATCCAAGACTCAAGATTACAAAAATAGAGTGTGGGACTGCATTGAATCTTTTGATGCATTTTCCATTGAAGCTATTCCAAGGGAACATAATGAAAATGCTGATTCTCTTGCAGTTTCAGCTTCCCTAGTGACACCTCATCCTTCTTTTGGTAAAGACAAAGTGACCATTGAAATGGTATTTAGGCCTAGTGTACTAGACAATGCAAATCATTGGCAAGTCTTCAATGATGATAACTAAATTCTAGCCTTTTTAGAGAAAAGGGATAATTTCAATAATCTCTTCTTCAAAGGAGGTGAAAATCCACACCGAGAAGCAGTCCCCAAAGAAGAGAAAGAAGGAATTGAAGGGATTGATGATGAGGGAGTAATCAAATTGAAAGGGAACAAAATTCCTAAAGGCCTAGTCTCTTTAGAATACCTCTTTGACAAACATGATAGATTCATTCAAGAGAAAGAAAAGAAATCTTCTCGAGGCCCAACCGATATTGATGAAGAAAAAATTGGTACCCAGAGGAGCTAAGGATGGTTAATATTGGAAAATGTTGGTCACCCGAAGAAAAATAAGGTTTGTTTCATTACTCAAGAAATACTCAGATTTCTTGGCCTACTCTTATGATAAAATCAAATCCTTCTAGCCAAAGTAAATACATCACTCATTTCCTTTGAAGTAGGGTGTTAAGCCCTTCAGAAGAAACAAAGGTTGTACAACCCAAATATTGTTGATACCATCAAGGAGGAGGTAACGAATATGCTTAATGCAAGGATCATCTTTCCCATCCACCATTCAATGTGGGTGGCTAACATTGTGCCAGTGCAGAAGAAGAATGGTGAAATAAGGATATGTGTAGATTTTCACAACCTAAACCAGGCATCACTAAAGGACAATTATCCTCTTCCTATCATGGACCATATCTTATAAGTAGTCACTGGATCTGAAATTATTTCATTACTTGATGGATTCTCAGGATATAATCAAATCAAAGTGGCAAAGGAGGACCACACCAAGACATCCTTTACAACACCTTGGGGCACTTTTTCATACAATAGAATGCCTTTTGGCCTAATCAATGTAGGAGATACATTCCAAAGGGTGATGGATTTGGCCTTCAAAGATATGAAGAATTGCATTTTCATATATCTTGATGATCTCACAGTATTTTCAAAGAAGAGGGGAGATCATATCTATCACTGAACAGAACTTGCAAGGTGTACGAAACTTGGCATATCACTAAATCCAAAAAGTGCATTTTTGGAGTCATAGAAGAAAAGTTATTGGGGAAAATTGTGAACAAACATGGAGCACACATTGATCCTGAGAGGATTAGATCCATTCAAGCATTAGCCCTTCCCACAAGCAAGAAAGGAGTTCATTCATTCTTTGGAAAGGTGAACTTTCTTCATCATTTTTTTGAGTTTGCTGAGTTGACGAAGCACATCACTTCCATGATGAAACCACAAGATAAATTCTAATGGAATAATGAAGGGAAGGCAACATTCAAAGAGATAAAGAAATCCATTGCCAAGGCTCCGAATCTTGTATCTCCATATTTTAACAAAGAATTCATCATGTATTGTTATGCATCAAAACATACACTCTCTTCCATTCTCATTCGAAAAATGATAAAGGTGTGGAAGCACCTATTGATTTCATGAGTTGTTCTTTGAAAAAGCATGAGCTAAAATACACCAATTGGAGAAGCATGCCTATGTAGTGGTTAAGGCTATAAAAAACTTTAGTTTTACATCCTCAATTTCCATACGGTGGTGATGGTCCTTGACAATGGAATCAAGTCCATCTTAACACAATAGGATCCTAGAGATAAAATAGGAAATTGGATTGCAAAGAATCAATAATATGACTTGGAGATTCAACCCTCCAATCTGGTAAGGGGAAATGACTTGTGTAAGTTGATTGCTGAAGATGAAACACTCAAAGTTCAACATGGCGAAGAAAATTGTGCTTGCTCAACTTATTTAGAAGACAACCCATAGGTTCTCTTTGTCACCACTACTGATGAGTGGTATGCTGATATTGCCTATTACCTAACTTATGGAGAATTCCTCCCCATCTTGATTACAAGCAAAGGAGAACACTCAAGCTGAAGGCAACTAAATTTGTAATCTAGAATCATGCACTTTACCAAAGAGGTTTGGATGGTTGTTTCCTCAAAGCGTAGATAAAGAGCAGCAAGAAATTTTTCTTAAAGTATACCATGACCAAGCATGTGGTGGACATTTTTCAGCAATGGTCACTGCACACAAGATCCTCTCGAGGAAGGTATTATTGGCCCACCATCTTTGCAGACACTCAAGATTGGGTTTCTAAATGCAAAGCATGCCAACAGTTCATTGGAAGACCACAACTCATTGCATTACCACTCAGGCTTGTGGTTATTGAAGAACCATTTCAACAATGGGGGCTAGACTTCATTGGTGTTTTAAACCCTCACTCAAGCACGGGGCACACCTATGTACTCACAACAACAAACTACTTCACCAAATGGGTGGAAGCCATTCCGGCCAAACAAGCCAACACTGAAACAATATGCAACTTCATCAAGGAGAATATCATAGTCCATTTTAGAGTGCCATAGAAGATTGTAGTAGATAATGCTACCTATTTCTCTTCAAGAGAGTTGACTGAGTTTTTCTATAGCTATGGAATCTCCCTATCTCATTCTTTTGACTACTATCCACAAGGAAACAAACATGCCAAATCAAGAAACAAGAACATTGTGACCATTGTCCACAAGCTTGTAAATGAGAATCAAAGGAATTGACACAAAAGGTTGTATGACGCATTGTGGGTGGATAAGATCACTCCCAAG
Source organism: Taxus wallichiana var. yunnanensis (assembly GCA_018340775.1). NCBI lineage: Eukaryota > Viridiplantae > Streptophyta > Pinopsida > Cupressales > Taxaceae > Taxus > Taxus wallichiana. The sequence goes on from CM031234.1 coordinate 497,871,926, forward strand.
AAGGCAATAGGTATGTCACCATTCCAATTGTTGTATGGAGTTGAAGCAGAAATTCCTCTCACGATCGAGATTCCAACTCTCAAGCTACTACAGGAAATAGAAGATGGTCGCATACAATGATTCTATTAACAAGAGGATCCTCTTTCTTGAGAAGATCAAAGAAAATAGACTCCAAGTGGTGGATCACATTAAGGAGCACCAATTGAAAGTAAAGAATATTTTTGATAAGAAGGCCAAGGAAAGAGAATTCAAAGTTAGAGATTTCATACTACTATGGGACAAGAGAAGAGAACCAAAAGGCAGCCATGGAAAGTTTGATTCATTATGGCTTGGCCCATTCCAGATTCATGAAGCTTACGGAGAGAACACTTTTATTCTCTCATATTTGGATGGAACACCATTGGAATTACCTCAGAGTGGGAAATACTTGAAATTGTATCATCAGTGAAAGCGGGTTGTTCCCCCACCTTATACCATAGGTGTGTTTCCCTTTCCATTTTGTGGTTTTGTTTCCCCTTCATTGCATGTCGTGTGTTTCCTTCCCATTGTGTGCTTGTGTGTTTCCTTCTTCTAATATTTCTTTCTCAAAGTTGTACATGAATCTGCAAGGCCCAATGGATAAGGCACTGGTCAATGAATTACAAGGTCTAGAGATTGAGATTCTAGATTCCCATGTCATGTCTTCACTATGCTTAGTCCATGTCATGTCCCCAAGCTAGAGCCAGTGTTGTCGTCCTCAAAATTCCCCTCTTTTTGAAGTCAACTTTTAATTTTTTTGAGTCAGTATTATGGAGTATTGGATCATGTCAAGCCTAGTATTGTTTGCCATTTTCTATTCCATGGAGAAAAATTAGAAATTCAGGTGTATAAGTGGAGTTTTCTTCTTCATGTTTATTTCTTCCCAAATTTAGGAATGACAGTATATCTTCCCCATTAATTTTTTTCCCTAGCATCTATGAGTAGTACGTGGATATATCTGATTGGATGTGGCATGTCCATACTTCAAGTAACAACGAAGCCTCTACATGTCTAAACGACAAAAATCTAAGGGAAGGGTCTAAGGGACAATCCACAAATAAGCGCAGCTTTCCATGTGTCCAAGCTCAAATCGGCTAAGTGTGGAATGTTCAAGGTGGACAACGCCACGTGCTTCATCAGTGCAATTTCAAGGGTCGAAGCTAGGGGCAGTTCTCAAACTTGCACTAATCCTCCACATGTCCCAGGTCCAAAAATGGGACATATCTAATTACTTAAATTGACTAAGTATGAGCAGTGTCGCTGGAAGCTTCCACATGCCTCAAGGATGCAATTTCGATGAATGAAACCAAAGGGCCAATCTTCAAATGAGTGTTAACTTGCCACATGGTTAGATTCAATGGAGAGATAAAGTTGGCTATTGAAAAGTCCAAGACCGGTGGAAGGAGCCATACATCATCTTGACACAATTTTAGGAGGCGTATCCAAAGTAGAAACTCAAATGAGCGCGATTCTCCATGTGTCTAGAGTTCAACATAAGTCAAGTGGGAAGTAAGCCCAAATCAGCTAAGTATAAAAGAACCAATGGAGCTCTCCACATGTCAGCCTAGCACAAATTCAAAGGAAAAATCCAAAGGTAGGTTCCAAATGAGCGCCAACTCTCCACGTGTCCAGGGTCAGATATATGGCCCCGCCAAATAAAAGGGAGAAAGTCAAATATTAAGCCTAAATAGAAATTCAAGGTGGGGAAGTGGGCCATCGAGGAGATTTGAGAATTTGAGCCTTGTTTTCATTAAAGGGGCTTAAATTTAAAAAGTGACCCATAACCCCACCCACGTGAAGGAAAAATTCAAATATTAAGCCCACATCGAAGGTCAAAGTGAGGAGGCGGGCGGCAGAGAGAAATTTTTGTTTTTTATCCCGCATTGAAAAAGGTAAAATTATAAACCGACATGTGACTCTGTCTCCACTCAAGTAAGGCCACGTGTCAAGATAATATCAAAAGTGGGTGAGTGGACCAAAAATGTAAAAAATTCTAAATCTCTATAAAGTCACAAAATGCAAAAGGCATCCTCCATGCCCGCTCCAGTAAATTTCTCCCACATGGACGACTCTAGTTTAAAGTTTTAAAGGCAAGATGAATAGTTCAAATTTAAAGTTATAAAATGAGTGTAACGGCTGCATTATGAAAAGTCTAGTTTTTCTTGCCATTGGCATTTCTTCACAAATAAGGAATCTAAATGGATGCAAATGATTGACAAGATTATAAATTGTTTCTTGCTAACAAAGAATAAGTTGTAATCATTTCTTGTAAGATATTTAATGGCTTCTTCATGCCATTGTAAAAGGGGTTGGCAATTGATCTTGTAAACTCACGAGTGCATTGTACTTATAGAAAGCAAAGGAGATATCCATTTTCTTCTACTTTCCTCCATTCTCAAATTTCTTCCATTCCCACATTATGTACAAATTCTATTTAAGCATCAATACAAGAAGAAGGACTTTATACCCTATTTGATGAGGATATTTTACAAAATTTGAGTTCACAATCTTATATTGTCTTGTTTCCATTTACAGGTTTTTTCTTCTCGTGAATGTATGTGTTGAAGTTTCTAACTAGTGTGTGTGTAGGAATCTAATTTTATACCTGTAACATTAGTTATCCTACCTCAATTCTCATTCCCTTTCCCACTTTTAGACACAGTCGTCTCTAGCAAGAAATTGTTAGCTTTTTCGTAGGGTTAGTGGAGTGCCTCTATTGGATCCCCAGTCAAAAGGCCACCACAAATCCACATTTTCTCGTGCATGCATATATAGCAGTTGCACTAGTTAAGTAGAGGGACTTAGATTCCTAGAGCATTGGATAGAAATCCACAAGTTTTTCCACCCAAAAATTTCCTCGCCAATAGTCTTAGAGGGAGAGTTCTAGTATAACCTATTTCTTGAAGACCCCGGATTCACATCATGGGTTGTGTTTGTTCAACTTTACACTATTGTGTAAAATTCAAACATTAAGGACATAACTATACCATCCTTACAAACCCTTGACCATTAAAAACTTGCAACATGTTTTACTAAACCAACGATGTACATGTACCCGATCCAAGGCATTTGTCACTACCCCCACTTCTCCTTCACCCACGCGCACATCCACCAATGTTGCCACAACCTCTCCCACATCTAAATATTCTATTCCTATAGCCATTGCAGCCTCCACAAATGACCACTCTACTTCACAACCAACCGATACCCCTCCTGTCTAATCATCTATTGAATAATCTATCTCCGTAAGGCATCCCTCTTAATTGTAAGGGTAGCCAAGTATGGCTACCTTGGCATAGGTGGTGTTGCTTGTAGTTGGATGACACACCACTAATTATATCTATCTATAACCATGACATCATCAATCCACTAGTCGAATGCCTTCTCCTTCTGCCCTATCAGCATGGTTAGCTATGGTAGAGTCATAGGACTCTCCATGTTGTCTCTCCTATACTAGGGGAATGATGTTGGCACATCCTGGGCATCCCAAACTACCATAGGTCCCTATCCACAGTATCATCATCTCGTGCTCTCTAGCATGATGATGAGGGTTTTCAATCCTCATTATTAATAATGTCAATCTAGGTTGGTGTCCAAAGGCTGTATGCATTAAGAGAAGAAGATCTCAAAAAGAGGATCCTTTAAACACAATCCAAACTTGCATAAAATAAATCACACATGCAGAAATTTAAAGGAACACTTGCAGAAATGTAAACACACTTGCATAAAGGAAATCACACTTGCAGGAATATAAAGGCACACTTGCATAAAGGAAATAAAACTTGCATAAATAAATGTTACATGAAATAAGTGAAACTTGCATAAATTAAATTGCTGAATTAAAAATAACTGAAAGATAAAAAGACACCTGTAGGTTCCCAACAAAAGTTTTACTAAAGAAGGATCATAGAACATGAAATTAGAAGTTTACAACAAAAGGAAAACTACAGAAATAAAGAAATAAACATTAAAAAATTAATTCATATTCCTTGGAATGAGTGGCCAACTCATTCCTTAGAACTTAATTCATACTTTTAATTCAGAACTTGCAGAATAAACTTACTTCAAAAGATTGGAAAGAAAGAACAAATCTTTATTTCTTGGGAGAAGAGAAATTACATATCTAAGTGTGGATGGTTGCATTTATAATTCATGCATCTAACCAACTCCTTATTTTAGGAAATACAATCTGATCTTATCTTTATTCAAATCCTAATAACTAAGATCTCCATCTCCACAAAATATGGAGAGAGATATATTATTGGGGTCAAATCTTATCTTACTTATTTTAGGAAGATTTTCTCCCAAATCTTCTCCTTGCTTTTCGGTAACAATAATCATAATGATTTTATTATTATACATTATTGGAAGGAGGAATTTTCTCAAAATATGATTTTTACCAAATACCTTTCTTGTATTTTCCATTTGACTTTGTTGTTTTTGACTATAGAACTTTTGACGCTTCTCTCGATACACTTTTTCCTCAAACTACTGTTCACTAAAAGTTAGATCTATCAAAATTGATAAATTATATTGAAAATATGAATGAGATTTTGTTAAACACATTGCTATGAATAAAATTTTTTATCATATTTTTCATTTGACTTTTCTATTTCTGTTTATGGAACTTTTAGGGGTCGTTTGATACACTTTTCCTCGGACTGCAGCTCACTATACGTTAGATATGTCTTCATGGGTAAAACCTATTGCAAATATGAATGAGGTTTTTGTTAAAAAAATTTCTATGAACAAAAACTCTCTCATATTTTCTGTTTGAATTTTCTGTTTCTGTTTATGGATCTTTTAGCGCTCGTCTGATACACTTTTCCTTGGACTGCAACTCACTAAAAGTTAGATCTCTCTTCATTGGTAAAATATATAACAAATATGAATGAGGTTTTTGTTAAAAACATTTCTGTGAACAAAAACCTCTTTCATATTTTCCATTTTATTTTTCTGTTTCTATTTATGGAACTTTTAGTTCTCATCGGATACACTTTTTCCTCAGACTGTAACTCACTAAAAGTTATATTTCTCTTCATTGGTAAAACTTGTAGCAAATCTAAATGAGGTTTATGTTAAACACATTTCTATGAACAAAAACATCTCTCATATTTTCCATTTGACTCTTTTATTATTCACAGTCCCCATTTGATGCAAGTTCCGAACTAAATCAGAGATCCGAACTAACTCTGTGAGTTCCTAAACTAACTTAAAATAGCTATAACTTTTTCATACAATATCAGTTTGAGATGATTCATTTTTTGAACTTACATAATTTTTCAAGATGAATCTGAATATGAAATCAGATTTAAGTTTAGATATACCATCCATGATCAATTCCACTTTTCCCAATACTAGCATTATCTTTCATTTATGGCCTGCATACACAAGACTTTGCATCCTTTCCCAAATAATCAATAGGATTAGTCAACAAGATAGATAAAAAAATATTTCTAAAGAATGAAAAAGATGTATATCCTATATTATATATTAAACAATCTATAAGTTCCTATATTACATTTAAATCCACTTTCAAAGGTAACTTGGAAGGACAAAACAATGGTAATTTATGGCCAATTTATGGCCTCATCATTTCCCCACACTTAATCTTATGCATGTCCTAATGCATTTATTATTATCTCCTCTAATTAGAGTCTTATTCACATTGAGCTTATGCATGTATGCATTCCATATATAGTTCAAAGACAGGTTCTTATGGATATCATTCTGTTGTTTTTAATTTCCTTTCTTATATAACAGGTTCTTATGTGGATCTCTTTTTGTTGTTTTTTATTTTCTTTCTTGTGCGTGCGCAGTTCTTGTGTAGATATCCTTCTACTATTTTTGATTTTTTTCTTGTAAACAAGTTCTTGTGTAGATATCCTTCTGCTTTTTTATTTTCTTTTTTTTGTACAATAGATTCTTGTGTGGATCTCCTTCTACCGCTTTATTTTTCTTTCTTGTATAATAGGTTCTTGTGTAGATTTCCTTCGTTATTTTTAATTTCCTTCTCATGTATAAGGTTCTTTTGTGGATATCCTTCTACTATTTTTAATTTCCTTTCTTGTACAATAAGTTCTTGTGTGGAGCTCCTTCTGCTGTGTCTCATATTTAAAATAAAAATGCATACCTCATGCTTCTCCTTCTCTCCTGCACACTTAAGCTCATGCATGTCCTCATGCATGTTGTTTATTCATGGCTGCCCATAAATTAGACTCTAAAAGTTTGATTGCAAAGAGGTGCACATATTTTCATATAAGTAGGGGAGATATGAATTTTATCTTTCCTTCCTTGGAGATCTTAAAAGTGGATCTAGCTGTAATAAAAAAACTTATAAGAAAGCTTAAAAATAAAATAGTAGAACAAAATAACTTGATCATACCTCTAGTTGTCCTTGTCATCCTATTGTTAACATGGTCAAATAGTGTCAAGAAAGAAGCCACCAGTAACAATTGATTTCTTTTGAAGAAGAGTCACCTTTTATTTTTTGTCTTTAATTGGCCAAAGAATCGTAAGTCGGTTTTCCAATCATTTTTTTTACTTTGATTGGCGATGTAAGCTGGATTTCCAATCATTTTTTTAAATTTTTTTTTCTTTTTTAACCTTTGATTGGCCAACAAGTATTTTTTCAATCAAAGCTTTTTTATTTTTGATTTTTTTCTTTAACTAGCCAACAAGCTAATTTTCCAATCAAGCCTTTTTTTTGTCTTTGATTGGCAAAGAAGTTGGTTTTTTAATCAAAGGTTTTTGATTTATTTTATTTTTATTTTTGCTGAAATGATAACATGAGAAGGATTAAAGAAAAATTTGATCCATCATCAAACTATATTCATCAAAGTACAACTTGTGTAAAATAGGAAACAATGTCTGAGATCTTATAAAAACCTTTTTGCATACTTGGTAACTCCAAGAAGAAAAAATTATGTTGATAATTTATAGGTCTTCAAAGAACAACTTGAATCGGAATCACCATAGTAATCTTCAAAGCCCAAACTAGTGATCTCAGGAGATGGATTGTGTTATGTATCTGTGGGTTCCTCCAAGCTGGTCCTTGGTTAATATTGTTGGTGTGCAAAAATGTGCATGCTTTGGTACCAAGAAAAACTTTGGAAATTCCTGTGGATGTTAGCACAAAAAAATTTTCTTGTCTTAATATTCACAATAATTACTTCTTCATGTTATACAAGCATATACAAAAATGAAGAAATTGAAAGACATGAAAACAAATTTTCTAATGGATATGGTTCAGGGATTGAATTTTATTATGTGATGAAAAACTAATTTGGATGGGTGGATTTGTTATGAGTGAGTTTTTATTTTGGCTCTAATTAAATCGCTAAATATGGATGGAGTTAACTAGAAATGCTACCACTTCATTATTACAAACTAGATAAGGCAAGTTTTTACTAAGGTTATGTGTAATAAGATCACTGAGTTGTTAGTTGATACAAGGTGAAATGGTGGTGGTTATCAAGAATGAAATATAATATTTCATCAATTGGATTTACTTCTATATTCAATATCATATTCTACCATTTTCAAATCTGAATTATTTGTTCATACCATTATACCTTCTTGATAAAAAAATCACAGTCATTTTCTTATACATAGATTTAGTTTGTGGGGAGATAAATATTTACAATCTAATATTCCTAATTGTAGAAAATAAATTTTAATCTACTTGTAGGAAATAAAGTCTAAAGAAACTACTTACCAAATGCTTCTTGTCACAGAATTTGCTAAAAGGTATTCAACTATCACTAGAATATTATTTTAGAGAACTTTGAATCTCTTAATAACACTTGTGTCCTCGGAAATGGTGCCAAAATGATGAGGTTCACAATCCTCGCCATTAATAATGTCAATGGGTTGGTGTCCGAAGGCTATATGCATAAGATAAGATAAATCACACATGCCGAAATTTAAAAGCACACTTGTAGAAATGTAAACACACTTGCATAAAGGAAATCACACTTGCAGAATATAAAGGCACACTTGCATAAAAGAAATCACACTTGCATAAATAAAGGTTGCATGAAAGAAATGAAACTTGCATAAATGAAAGATAAAAAGACACCTACAGTTCACAACAAAAATTATACTGAAGAAGGATCACATAACATGAAATCAAAAGTTTACAACAAAAGGAAAATTACAAAAATAAAGAAACAAACATTAACACATTGATCCATATTCCTTGGAATGAGTGGCCAGCTCATTCCTTGGAAGAGGACTTAATTCATACTTTTAATTCAAAACTTGTAGAATAAATTTACTTCAAAAGATTGGAAAGAAAGAACAGATCTTTATTTCTTGGGAGAAAAGAAATTACATATCTAAGTGTGGAAGGTTGCATTTATAATTCATGCATCCAACCAACTCCTTATTTTAGGAAATACAATCTGATCTTATCTTTATTCTAATCCTAACAACTAAGATCTCCATCTCCACAAAATATGGAGAGATATATTATTGGGGTCAAATCTTATCTTACTTATTTTAGGAAGATTTACTCCCAAATCTTCTCCTTGCTTTTCGGTAACAAGAATCATAATGATTTTATTATTCTACATTATTGGAAGGAGGATTTTTCTCAAAATATGATTTTTACCAAATACCTTTATCAGATTTTTCATTTGACTTTGCTATTTTTGACTGTGGAACTTTTGACGCTTATCTGATACACTTTTTCCTGGGACTAAAGCTCACTAAAAGTTAGATCTATCTTCATTGATAAAGTCTATTAAAAATATGAATGAGGTTTTTGTTAAACAAATTTCTATGAACAAAAACCTCTCTTATATTTTCCATGTGACTTTTCTGTTTCTTTTTATGGAACTTTTAGCGCTCATCTGATACACTTTTCCTCGAACTGCAGCTCACTAAAAGTTAAATCTATCTTCATGGGTAAAACCTATTGAAAATATAAATGAGGTTTTGTTAAACATATTTATATAAACAAAAACCTCTCTCATATTTTCTGTTTGACTTTTCTATTTTTGTTTATGGAACTTTTAGTGCTCATCTAATACACTTTTCCTCGGACTACAACTCACTAAAAGTTAGATCTCTCTTCATTGGTAAAATTGTAACAAATATGAATGATGTTTTTGTTAAACACATTGCTATGAAAAAATCCATCTCTCATATTTTCCATTTCACTTTTCTATTTCTATTTATGGAACTTTTAGTGCTCTTCGGAAACATGTTTTCCTCGAACTACAACTCACTAAAAGTTAGATTTCACTTCATTGGTAAAATGTGTAGCAAATATGAATGAGGTTTATGTTAAACACATTGCTATGAACAAAAACCTCTCTCATATTTTCTATTTGACTCTCTAATTATTCATAGTCCCCATTTGATGCAAGTTTTGGAACTAGTGAGTTTCGTAACTAACTCGTGAGTTCCTAACTAAATCTGTGAGTTTTGAAACTAACTTAAAACAACTATAAATTTTTCATACGATCTTAGATTGAGATGATTATTTTTTTGAACTTGCATAATTTTTCAAGAGGAATCTGAATATGAAATTAGATTTGAGTTTAGATATACCATCCATGATCAATTCCAATTTTCCCAATACTAGAATTATCTTTCATTTATGGCTGCATACACAAGACTTTGCATCTTTTCCCAAATAATCAATAGAATTAGTCAAAAAAATATATAACAAAATATTTCTAAAAATGAGCAAGGTATTATCATATATTATATCTTAAGAAATATATAATTTCCTAGATTACATTTAAATCCACTTTCAAAGGTAACTTGGAAGCACAAAATAATGGTAATTTATGGTCAATTTATGGCCTCATCACACGACACCCCTTAATCCATATGAGAAACTATAGCTGGCCCAACTCTACTTTCATCTACCTGTATGAAGGGAAGCCAACATATAACCTCTAAATAATGTCAACCCCAAATAATCTATCCAATGCCCACCTATAATATACGACATCATTAGTAGCCTTGACATCCTTGCACTCTCCAACAATAGGCACCCAACGCCTGTTGCCAACTCAAACAAATCTCACATCGAATTCATTTGATTAGGGCATACCAACTAGACACATACATACAATGTGCTCATATGACCAACACTGTAAGAGAAAGGTGTAACACAAGTTGAACCTTAAAAATCACCCGTAGGCCCATAACTCTCTATATAGCTACACCAAGTATACTAGTTCCCAAGAAAACTGGGTCCTATCCTCCATCATGTCATGGATAACCCCCATTAGTGCTCGTGGGAATCTCCCACCCTCTCGTATCTGGTAGTGCAAAAGAACACATTGCCTCCATAATCAGGACCACTAGCCTCATCTCCTCAGGATGGGCCGTGTACATCTCTCTATAGCTCAGGCTCGCACTATAGAACCTCATCTCTACCATCCCCTCTCCAAAGACCGTAAAAATCATCTCCTCTAATGCCTTTGAGTAAATGGAGTAAACATGCATCCCCACTATCAGTAACCATAAGATCCCGTAGATGTCTTTTAGGGTGACTATGATCTCACCGTCGAAAGATGAAATGTGTTGGTCACTAAATCCCATCTATCGATGAGTGTGACCATCAAGCTCATCTCTTGAACTATGTTCTTGTATCATCTGACCCCAATAAGGCTAACATCTGTAATGTGCCACCACTCCTCTGTCATCAAGCTCCCTCATACTGATAGTAATAGAGTTAGTACTCTATCTCTCATCCGTAACTGGTCTCTAGCCTGCACCAAACAAACCACACCATTATTCAAATCTTGACCATACTCAACACATATCTTACCCGAAAAACCTATTCCCAAACCCTTATTGCTTATTATAACCCAACCTTATAGATTACCCCCTTTTACACCCATCCACTCATATCATACATACCATTACCCTACCTATTTTCAACACACTTAAATTTATACCTCCCTACCTCGGTTTCTCTTTAACTCCCATCATAACCCTTTCTTGACCTATTTTTTTTTCAAAACGAGCTGACATTAGTCATTGGTGACCGGAATGAGTCCATCATTAAGGTAGGTAGGACTAAGTCTTAGTTAGTTATGGTGAGTGAATGTTGAGTCCTAGTAAAGGGGAAATATGTTAAAAATAGGTTTGTGGTGAGGTGTCTAGGTGAGGTGGTGGGGTGAGGTGTCTAGGTGAGGTGGAGATTAGTTTTAATTAAGGTATTTAAATAATGAATGAAGTGAGGATGAATATTAATTTAATTGTAAATAATTAAATTAATATTAATGTGGGGTAAAAGGGTCATGGTTAAGTGAATATGTTTAAATTGGCTATTTGAAAAGGGACCTAGGAAGTGTGACCCGATTTTGGTGTCTACATTTTCCCCATTTTTGTTTCTTAGCTTTTATTAGTAAGCGGTCTTTGACAAAAATAGGAAGTGATTGCCCCATGTGTGGGTGAAGGTGATCCCCTAAAAACTAGGCATTGATGAGGTGTAATACGTAATCAGTGAGAGTGGTTTGATAAATGTGTAGTTGATGATGATATGTGTGAAAAGGAAATGAGTACTATGGGAAAGGTTGATGGTTAAGTCGGGTAATAGGTAATAGGATGAGGACAAAATTGGGTCATAGGTAATGGAAATCAAATGCACGCACATGTATGGATTGCAATACAATACCAAGTTGAAGAGCTTGCAAACTCTACATTGTCCATGGTCAATACATTATCCAAACAAGGGTGAGGTGATTCAAGTATCTTAGGTATAGGATATGGTCTGGAAACACAACATAGGTCAAAGTGCGGAATTATTAGGTATGTTCTGGTAAACCAAAGTTTTGGTTGGGATAAATGACATGACAATAGGCAAGGTATGGTTGTTAGGATAAAATGACATAGGTAACAACATCACAAGGTATAGTGAGTACATAAGGTCAATGGTCACACCAAGTAGGTTAGGTTCGGAAAATAGGTCATGGCATGGGTAAGGCTAAGGTATAGGTAAAATAACAACTCCTAAGACACAACAAAGGAAATGTAGGGGTAGGTTGAGCTTGTAGGTATGGTTCAATAGGTGTCCGAGCTGAGGAAAGGGGTGTTATCAGTAATGGTTGTAGGAAAAGGAAGCTTAGCAAGGCCAAATAGTGATAAGGGTTGACCGATGTTAGTTATAGGGTGACCAATGTTAGTTGGCTATGACACAAATATGATTGGCATCGGTCATATTGGGTTGGGTTTATAAAATAAAAATTACGTATTTTATGAAATCATTGTTGTGTTGTGGTTTTGGAGAAAATGGCAGAACCGTTTGACTTTTTGGTACTTTTTCTGAGAGATAAGGATAGAGATTTGTACCCAAATGAGGTGGAGAGTATAATTTGGTGAGATGAACGAGGAGACATGCCCACAATCTCGGGTGGATCGGTTTGATTGGTTGGATTAAAGGAGTGGATTTGGTGATTTGGGCATGGTGGGGGTAGGAGAGGGTTTGGGTGGGCCACCAGTATAGCATCTAGATGTACCACCACACCGACGGAACCGTGATGAGGTAAGATTCGATCCCAATTTGTCGTTTGTTGTTAAAATGGGTTGGTAAAATTGGTGTTGGGAAAACCATGTCGGGTGGGAGGTATAATTTTGAATTTGTAGGTAAAATGTTGCAATGAGGGAGGGAAGAGGTCATAGGTAGGGTGAATAGGGGTGAAGGGGAGGGGGCGGTTTGGTTAAGTTTGGGTAAGGAAGGATAGGGTTCTAGGTTAGATTTGAGAATTTGGGGAGAAATAGAGGGTTTTGTGGATTCGGTTTCCATGACGGTGATTGATGTCGGTCGGTGGTAGGCGACATCGATCTGATATAGCCACATTGGTTAAAATAGCAAGTGACTAATGTTGGTCATGATGGACTGATCTGGTCACCAATGACCGATGTTAGTTGGATTTTGAGGAAAAATAGGTCAAGAAAGGGTTATGATGGGAGTTAAAGAGAAACCGAGGTAGGGAGGTATAAATTTAAGTGTGTTGAGAATAGGTAGGGTAAAGGGTATGTATGATATGAGTTAAGGGGTGGGAAAGTGGGATGGGGAAAGGGGAGATCGTTATGGTTGCGGAAATAAATAATTAGAATTTCAAGAATACATTTTTGGGTAAGATATGTGTTGGGTATGGTCAAGATATAATAATGGTGTGGGTTGTGTTTGGTGTAGGCTAGGGACCAATTATGGATGAGAGATAGAGTAGCACCTCTGTTACTATTGGTATGAGGGAGCGTGTCGAAGAACATAACCCAAAACCTCACCTTTAGAATTTCCTTCTTCAAAGAAGACTTCCCAACATAAAAACTCAGTTCTAAATTTATGATTCAGTCTTTAAATAGCATAAGCTAACCAAACTAAATTCACTTATAGGAGTATGTGTTTTTCTTATGTTTGTGATTGACTTGTGTTTTGAGATGTGAGGTTGTATTCTCCATTTTTCTTTCCTTTCACACTCGATAATCATAGTTGGTGTATTCTAGCTATTTTTGAGTGTTTTAGAACTCATTTTTACCATACTCATACTTCTGGGTTGGTGTCTCATTCAAATTTAATTCACAAAAAGAAAAAATTTCTTCATTCTATAGATTTCATAGTAACCAACATCGGTTTACATCTGATCGTCATTGGTTCATCCGATCGCCATCGAGTTCCCTATGCTTTTGGTCAGTTTACCCAAAGAGCACTCATCTCATCTTCTTCTCTATTTAAAATCTTTGGATATCACCATATCCTCTACATTATGATATTATTGACTAAATATAGCTTCCATAGTTGAATTTCCTCAGTTTCTGTCTCACTTTCTCAAACTGTCAATTCCTCATAAGTAACCGACATCGATTTTCCTAACCGATGTTAGCCCTTATATTTTGATTTTTAATCAAAGCACCTACCAGTTCACCTCTCATAATCAATTATTTTCCATCCCTGTTATTTTCTATGTCATTTATAGAATATAGTCTTACCAGGTCAACACTTATTCACATGGTGTTGACTTGCAACCAAACTAACGCCGTTGTATTTCATGTGTGTATAACCTTCTAACTGACCATCAAAATATGTATTCCTCCTTGGCCCATACCATTATCTATTTTGTCTAATCCACAAAGAAAACCTCACTAGTAAAAATGTTTCACCATTTTCTTTGTGGATTTAACGAAATAGATAAGGGTATGGGCTAAGAGGAAACCTGTTACGATGGTCGGTTGGAGGTCAGACGCACATTCTGACTTCTTGATCTAATGTTGATTGTGTGAGCTTCCTTTTGGCTAGGAGGAACTACTTGAAATACAAAACAAGACCAAAAAGAGATTTAAACAATATATGTCAGTGGGCTGCCTAGCATGTGCTAGATCTAGGAAGTGTGGTACTTCCTTGGTGGCAGTCAACCCACTGTTTAATACAACTTAATATAAGAAATAACGTAAGTAAATAAAATCCTACTATAGTTGATATGATTTAGGTATCTCATCCAAATAAAATAAGCAAATCTAATATAACAGGCTAGGTTATGATCAGATCTGGAAGTAGGGTAGGTAGTCAAGGTGTTGGGACAGGTTAGGGTCGATTCTGGTAGTGACATAACTATAGCATCTCCGCCAACCCGTCACCATTCAAAAATGCTAACACATTATACCAACCCAATGATGTAATTGTATGAGTCAAGTCATCTTCCACTACCCCCACTTCTCCTTCAACCACGAGCTCATCTACCAATTCTTCTTCTACCTCTCCCATATCTAACTCTTCTATTCCTATTGTCGTTCTGACCTCCTGACAATTGACCACTTTGCTTCCCAACAAAACGGTACACCTCTTGTCCAATCATCAAGTGAATCATCTATCTCTGCTAGCCACATATCAACTACTCGATCCCTTAGAAGGTGTTTTTCAACACCTCACTCTTGGGAGTACCACCTATACAATATTGACACATTCCTCACTATCTAATAATATAGAAACCTACACCAAAGACCCTCATAATGACTACCACATAGGATAGGTTTTCCCTTATGTTCCTCACCACATTCACACTAACCTAACATACAAGGGACTTAACAATGCCACATATTCACCTAAAACTCCATCCCAAACATGACCATTTTCATCTGACCTCCAATCCCTTATTCACTACCGCTTCACCCACACTTTCCTTTATTGCTACACATGGAAATGCTTTGGATTTGGTTTTTATGAACAAGACCTCCATACCGTCATTTCTTGTATCACCCATAAGAAAAATGATTGTAGTGGCATTGGATTTTCTGCACCACCTTCTAAGAAGGCCCACATCAACCTCATTGAGGAAGACAAACCTTCTCCATCCCATTCCCCAACATCACCACCTTCACTTGCAGCAGAGTCCATAGATCCCAAATCTATTCCTCCTAACGTTTTTTTCATAAACGCAATTTGCATAGGACCTCTAACTTATCAACATAATGGAAAAGCTCCCTCTTCTCTTCCCTTCTTATATCCACGACATTATCTATTGGGCCCCTAAAATATTGACTAAGTACAAAAGGTGCGTAGGCACGCAAGGTCCCAGTTAAAGAAAGGTGCACAAGGACAAAGCGCGCAAGGTAGGGTTTTAGAAAAGGGTTTAAGGAAGCTCGTGGCATGTGCGACGCACATGGATAGAACCAAGGGTTTGGGACTTAGAAAAATTGGATGTTTGGGGCTGAACACATGAAAAGCATGACCCAACTACGCGTGGATAAGATGCTAGCCTAGTAATAGGTTGGCCCATGAAGGAGCATGCCTACGGTAGAATATTCTAGAAGCACATAATGTGATAAAGTGGGAAGCTCGGGAATCAAGGAGAGTGCTCACATGGAGGACCACATTTAGAGACTTGACATTGGATCCGAGGGCACTAGAGGATGAGTTAGCGGTCTAGAAAAGCTGTAAATACAAGTGCTTGCGAGTAAATAGAGAGACTTAGAGTGTGGGTGGAGCTCTACGTAGAAATACTTGCAAGAACTCATTAATGGATAATTACATTTGGGAAAGGATGTATTGGGCATGGGGATTGTAATTTTTCTTTTTGGTAGCTTAGTTACATAAGTCTAGTCACATGCATGATTATGGTCTACTTCTTTGTGACACTTTGTAATGGCTCCATGGATGTAATGAGGTTACCTATTATATATACATGAATATCAATGATTCTGATGCATACTTCTCTCTCATGAGTTATCTTTCCTTTTATGCTAAATATGGATGCTTGTATGTTTCTTTCTAATATGATACACATTATAGATTCTGTTAAGTACTCTATCTGAAATGAATGCAAGGATCTAGAGGCCGTTCTGAGCTCTATGGTTCTTGTATGTCCTAAACCCATTTGAAAGTCTTTTAAACATAAATCATAGATGATGTTTATGAATTAACTCACATAAAGAGATACTCGGCACCCGTACATGCCTCGTGAGCACCCAATTTTCACTTGGGTGATATGTCGGTGCGCATGGGGTTCCTTTCTTTTGTGTTAAGGGTAAAAATGACTACATCTTGGTTCCATTGCTGGGACCTCTTTTCAAGTTGTAGTGGGAGTTAGCATTCATCATGGTTTGTGTAGTGAGTAATGATAGAGCGGTTAACTTTGGAAAGTGTTGAATCATGGTTTAAGAGCACAAAGGATGAATTTTCTCAAAGATTCAACACTGGACCTGAGTTTAATGCACGTAGATGGGTAGAAGAGAACCTCTACCATGATCTATATGATACTTTTTTCTGCTTGTTTCCTAGTGGAACTGTATGAATGGATCACAACCTATGCATCTAGATCAAGTTGGCATTATGGATCACATGTGTGGACCCAAGAAGAATACCAGAGGCTGCAGGATGTAGATCTGATGTGGACCCATGTTGTGGATCATTGGTGGAAAGGAGTATTGGCTAGCTACACTCTGGAGTATGCCATTTCCACATATTCTTGTCCAGAGGTTGCTGAGTTTGAGTTTCTGTGGGAGCCCAGAGGATCGTTTCTATGTGTTGTCCCTCTGGCTATGAAGATCTTGATGGTTACCATGAGTTTAGAGGCATTCCCAATGGCCGGCTAAACCATTCTGAGTGTTGGGTGAGGAAGCTGGGGTAGAGGAAGGTGCCAGATGTCGCGATGGAGAAGGATATGGAGGGAAGATGACTCAAGTATGGTGAAGAGGGTGAAAGGGATATTTCTAGACAATGTGAGGTTGTAAGTGTGATGGATGTATAGCGATAGACGTTGTGGGAAGGATTTGAGGTTCATGCAGAGGATGTGGAACCTGAGTAGTCTATGCGACCCCATCTTGGCAAGCACATAAGAGAGACCCCTTCGGCTTTTGATGAGAGTTCGTTGCATGAATAAAGAAGAAGCTGTTGCACGCATCATCCGAGCCCACCTAGTGACCAGACCCTGGCACTTGGTTTTCCAGATCAAGGGGAAAATATTACCGGTCTAGTTGGTTACATTAGAAGTGATCGATCTACACCTAGGAGGTATAATTTCTCATTTGGGCCTTCTATGGCTGCAAACACCAACCTAGTGTTAGGACTTTTCGGGAAAGGTATAGACACACAATATTTTGGTCTCATGTCTGGGAGTGGCACGGGGTATACTATTAGCAGTGGGGCATTATCGTAGACCATAGGTGTATAGCTCAGTGGAACTATGGGGACCCTTGGCATGACCACTTTAGGACCTAGTGGGTCTAGTGGATCTGGTGGTTCAGGACCTGGTGGACCTGGTGGGTTTGGTGGTTCAGGAGGAATAGGAGCTGGTGGGTCTAGTGGATCTGGTGGTTCAAGACCTGGTGGGCCTAGTGGATCTAGTGGTTCAGGAGCTAGTAATCCTAGTGGATCAGGTGGAAGAGGAAACACAGGTGGAAAACTAAGGCTCTGGCTTAGGAGGATTCGGGCCCCAACCACCCCCACAAGTTTTCTTTGAAATGTCTCTACATTTCCCCATTACAGAGGTATTGAGGATGCTAGAGAACATGTTCACAAGTGTGAACTGATATGGTGTGGAAAGGGTATCACAACCCCGAATGGAAGGCCGGTCGGTTTGTAACCACATTACGGGGGCACATGCATAATCGGTATAGGAATTATGACTCCTCATCAAACGGTGGTGGAATATACTACTTTAAAGAATGCATTCTTCACGAAAATTCCACACTCTTGATTTTGAGCGAAGATCATCAACACTTTGAAGGAGATTCAACAAGGAATGGCATAGAGTGTGTGGGAGTATGATGCACACTTTAAAACTCTCTTGTTTAAATTATCATATGATATTCACCCTTCACTTGCATTCTTAGTTATTTTTGGAGGGTTGATCACTCCTTTTAGAAGGGCCTTATCTCATAAAAATTTTACAGACCCAGAGGAATTGGAAGCTACTCTGTGTGCCAAGGCTATTGGTAGTGTTGATACTAGTGTTAGCCCATTCCTGGAGGCTCAAATTACTACTATGGCCAAGCAGTTGGAAAAATTGTCTGCGAACTCAGCCCATGAGACTCACAGTGGTTTGTGGTGCATAGATTATGAAGTAGAGGGGCATGTTAAGGATAATTTCCCCTAGAGGATAGTATGCACCATGGTAGTAGATTATGAAATTTTTCATGGGGACCATGATGTGAGTAGGTTCCCCTTGCTACAACATGTAATTTGGAAGAATGTATCTTGTTACTTTGCAAGATTTTCACCTCTACAACCCATGATACTAAGGGTTGTAGGTTCATTAATCAAATCCATGAGGCCATTAATTATAGGTTGCACCCAGACGAGTGTTGCCAGTAGTTCCAAGGGTGATGATCACCGTTATAAGGAACATGTAGATGGAGGCACACATGGAAGAGGTTTTCGAGGAGGATTCCATGTTCATGGTAACCGCGGAGGGTAAGGACCGAGTTCTCGCGTGGAACCTATTTTAACGTGGATCTACGAGATCATTACAAATGTGAATGCCTAAACTGTTGTAGTGCTCATGGTGTGGAAAGAAGCATAAGTATGAGGAGTGCGTATAATTTTTTGAGCACATGAATTAGTAGCACTGGAAAGACAAGGGTGCTTCTGAATGGTCATGATATTAAGAAGTAAGACAACCAATGGATGCCTCGGGTAACACAATATATAGGGTTGGAGCTTGTCTTGGTAACAACAAGGGTAGAATTCGTGCACGTAAGAGAGATACCAAGGTAGAAGAACCTAGTTTCAAGGAAGTACTTCATGGAAAGTATCCAGACCCTGCACATTAGAAGGAGGTATATCAAGACAATATGGATGTCATTTAGAGCTTACAAGGGGAAATCCATTGTCTAAAGGAGCACTCGAGGAGGGAGGAACAAGGAAGGAGAGTCGAGGCACCAAAGGATGACCTAGATGAGGTCAAGGCGGTGTGTAAAATGCTAAGGCAAGAGAATATCATTCCCTTACTAGGATCATGGTTGAGAGAAAAGGTACCACATGCCGGAGGAGAGCGCAAGAGGTAGGTCTTACACATAAACCTTCCCCCTCACAGCCTTGACTATGACAAGGAGATCATGTTGAATGCAGTTATAGATGGATGACTCCTTAGTAATATCCTCATTGACATTGGCACGAGAGGTTAATGTTCTAACTTTGGATGCATGGCATCAGATGGGAAGACCTGCGTTATAACCATCTTCGAATGTGTTGTATATGGAAAAAAATACTAAGGTGATTCCCATTGGTGTCTTAAAGGATGTAGTTATTAATATCCAAGGAGATAAGTTTACTGGGGACTTTGAAGTCTTGGCGTTATTTGAGAGGCGAAAAATTTCCTAGCGCTACTTGGGCACCCATGGTGTTACAAGAACAATGCGAGACCTTTGGTTCAACAAAGGGTACATCAGCTTTGAAAACAAGGAGGAGCGGGTCATTATACCCTTGGCTGATGGGAATTTGACACCCTATATTGAACCTTTGGGGGAAGAAGTTTTGGATAGGATATACGTGCACTCAATCAGGGACCCAGAGATAATACATCCTACTAATGGAGTTATCCAGTTTGAGGATGCTCAGTTAGTAAGTGATACCACTAGTCTAGCATGTGACAATTGGGCGCATGGGACTTATGAATTGATGGGATAGTAGTTGAGAGGGTTGGTGACCAAGGTAACAAAGGTGCACACAGTTTGGCACCTAGGAGGAAAAGAGCTACCCAAGTATTCAGGAGGAGCCTTCCTTGAGATCTTTCTGTAGGAGCTAGAAGCTCAGTGGAAGGATGAGAAGGAACGTAAAGGGATGTTTCTTTATGTCCTTCTCGGTACAACAACATGGTGGTGGGCTAAACATTAGGATATCCTCTTGGAATGATGTGAGGTAAGAATTGCTCTCTCTGTCAGATTCTCTAGGAGTAATGTGCCCACCACCATCAAGGACTACCATGGGAAGGATCCCACCTCTTTCCATATCCAAGATTTTGAGCAGTGCGGAGAGAAGGTTTGGAAGCTTTGCCACCATTCCTCTGGTGTACAAGTTGTATTCTACACTGCAGGGTTGTGTATGCACATGGTACATTCATTTGGAGACACGCCACCAGACATGGAATTGGAAAGATCTCACGGCTGACCTTATTCAAACCTTTGAGTATCGGAGTACCAAGCCATCAGTTGATAAAGCCTTGTAAGGTATCAAATGCCTTACCATGGGAGATAGTGCCATGGTGGAGGATAGGTTGTTGGAATTACTAGGTGAACTAGGATTGGAGGCATGCTTTGAAGAAGAAGTAGAGGAAATAAAAGAGTTACAACTTGAGTGTGCATGTTTGGAAAAGGAGAAAGGAAAGTTGGTGTATGTGATTGATGGAGAGGAATCAAAAAGCTTAGATGTTATCCATTTTGTAGGGATGCGCGAGGTAGTGGATAGTGCTAATACTCACGTGCACGCCTACCATGAGCCCTTAAAGACAAAGAAGGTTAACATCGGTTCGGAGAAGAACCTAAGGAAGATATTATTAGAGATTACTGGTCGAGAGAAGGAAGTCTCTAAGATCATTGATCTGTTGTATGAATTTGAGGATTTATTCCCATGCATGTACTATGAGCTCAAAGGTGTTCACCATTCCTTGGGGGAGATGAAGATAAAGTGAAGGACGGTGCACACTCGATCAGGAAGAGGCCCTACCAGATGAATCCCAATTTGCACGTGAAGGTTAAGGAGGAGATAGATAAAATGATAGCTTCGGGATCATTGAGCAGTGGAGGAATCAGAGTGGATAAGTCTGATGGTAATCAACATCAAGAAGGATGGGTAGATTAGGATCTATGTGGATTATAGGGAGATGAACACAGGTTTATGTTATTGATCCCTTTCCACCCCCTTCACTTTGAAGAAGTTTTGGAAGGAGTCACTTGGGTGTGAAATTCATTCCTTTACGAGATGGATTTTTAGGGTACCACCAAGTCCAGTTGCAAAGGACCAGAGAAGACAACTTTCACCACTTTGCGTGGGGAAATTTTTCATACATAGTCATGCCCTTTGGGTTGAAGAATGCACCTTTAGTTTTTTCACGCATAGTGGTGCAAGCATTCCAAGACTTCATCCATAATTTTCTTCAGGTCTATTTGGATGATTGGATAGTGTATGGTCTAGTTAAAGACCATTGTGATAATTTAAGGTTAATGTTTGAGAGGTGTAGGCAGTTGAGGATATCCCTCAACATTAAGAAGTGTGTGTTTACTACACCCTTTAGGACTTTATTAGGGCATATCATATGTAAGGAG
Organism: Taxus wallichiana var. yunnanensis; assembly: GCA_018340775.1. Classification (NCBI taxonomy): domain Eukaryota; kingdom Viridiplantae; phylum Streptophyta; class Pinopsida; order Cupressales; family Taxaceae; genus Taxus; species Taxus wallichiana. Next base: position 497,893,670 of record CM031234.1, read on the forward strand.
GGCTTACTGGTAGATCCTACTAAGGTTACCGTTATTTTTGGGTTAGGGGAGCCTACTAGCTAGAGTGTAGTACGTGGATTCCTTGGGCATATGGGTTATTACAGAAAATTCATCAAGGGGTATGCCAAGATTACCATACCTTTAGAGGAACTGTTCGAGACATAAAAATTCCTTCCATAGGGAGAGGTGCAACAGAGAGGGCATTTTATACACTAAAATATAGCCATGTCACCGCGCCTATATTACATTTTCCCTCTTAGGACAAGCCCTTTCGTGTCCATGTAGGTGCCTCAGGGACCATTATTTGAGCAGTTCTTACACAACTAGGTGAAGGAATTATTGATCATCCTCTGTGTTTTGCAAGTAGGAAGCTAACACCATCAGAGTAGAACTACACCGTAACTAAGTGCGAGGAATTGTCAATGATCTACGTGCTTTTCAAGTTTAGACAATATTTGTTTGCACACCCTTTGTGTTTTACACTAACAACATGGCATTAAAGTATTTGATGAACAAGCCTTTTCTACAAGGGCACATATGTCGGTGGGTGTTGTTGTTTCAAGTGTTTGAATTCACCGTTGTAGTGAAGCACAGGGAAAAGCAATCTTGTAGTGCCGGAAAGAATGAAGGCATTAGAGAAAAAGTAGTTAGACATATGCACCGCACCCTACATGTTAATCAGTGGAGACTTATACAAGCTAGGATGTGATGAAGTTTTACACAAGTGTGTATTAGAGCATGAGTGTTTAGCCATCATGGAGGAAGCACATGGAGGAAGTGCGGGTGGGCATTATGTAGGTGATGCCACTGCACATAAGATATTAATGGTAGGTTTGTGGTGGGAAACCATGTACAAGGATTGTAAAGACTATTATAAAGTGTGTGACCATTATCAGTGCATTGGAAAACTAGGAAGGAGAGATGAAATGCCTTTGTGCCCTATCCCTAGTGTGGAGCCTTTTGAAAAGTGGGAAATAGACTTTGTAGGCCCTATTGCACCAATGGCGTGTAGGACTAGGTCACGCTATGTCATCACTTGCATGATTATTTGACCAGGTGGGCAGAGGCAGCCCCAACTAAAGATTGCACAGTAGCCATAGTGGCAAGGTTCTTGTGGGAGAACATTATCACGAGGTATGGATGTCCGTTGAGTTTGACCAGCGATAGGGGTACACATTTCTTGAATGAGACCGTGAGGATCCTGTTAGCAGAATTCATGGTGGCTCATCACAAGACTACGCCCTATCACCCACAAGAAAATGGAACTGTGGAAGCATTCAACAAAATACTTTGAGTCATACCCTGACCAAAATTTGTGATGTCAGAAGACAAGATTGGGATGACAAAGTATCAGCAGTATTGTGGGCTTATAGGACAATGTATAAAAGGCTGAACAAAGCCACACTATTTTAGTTGGTGTTTGGCATAGAATTTGTTCTATTGGTTGAATTCATGTTACCTTCTATGCGAATAGCACATAGGAGGGTTGGCCAGATGAGTAAGCACTAGAAGAAAGAATTGAGGAGTTAATGAAATTGGATGAAAGACGATCACTCGCCAGGTGGAGCCAAATAACAGAGAAAGCAAAGAAGAAAGCTTGGCATGATTACCACATTAGAAATAATAAGTTTGAGGTTGGGTAGATGGTTTTACTATATGATTCTAAGTTTCTGTGCCATCCTGAGGAAGTTGAAATTCCATTGGTTGGGTCCTTACACAATATCGTACATCCTTGATTCGAGGCGCATGCTAGTTATAAGCGCTAGATGGGATGAAATTTCCTAGACACTTCAATGGGAGTAGGCTAAAGCCCTACTATAAATAAGTCTTCTTGGTGTTTGTAAATAAGGTAGTTTTTCCAGTTAGTTTAGAATTTTCCTTTATGCATTTCTTTTCTTGTGTTTCCCTTTCACGTTGTTGTTTTATTTTGCGCCTTGGGTGCCGGTAACCTTATTGCTAATTTTTGAGAATTTGTGAGTGCGCAGAGGACCTGTGCATCATTTTAAGTGTGGGGTGGAGTAATGTGAAAGAGTGCATGGTTAAAGTGCCAAGGAAGTTTGTGTTAAAAAGCCCAGTTGAATGGCCCGGTTGAAATAGGTGTATGGAGAGAAAAGATAGAAAAAGGATGGTTGGTATGCGAAACGAGGAATGGTATGCGAAATGCGAAGACTAGATGGAGTGTTTTTGGGGAAGGAGTGGGAGTCCCATCTTAGGGATATGTCTGTAAATGATTATAATCATTAGACAAGCACAATTGAAAAGGAGTTGGCACTGGAGTTAGTGCACCCAACAAACAAGAGGACGCCATAAAGGTTTTCCCATATATAATGATGACGTGAAGGTCAAATTGGAGAAGGCAGGGTTACTACAACTCTTTGAGTTGCCCTACTTCGGGAAACCTGAGTGACTATATTAGTGGCTGATGTCGTGCGTGCACGAGGACTATTTCCACTTCACGGGGCATAAGATGTGCATAACTCCTCAACTCATTTCACAATTCATAGGCCTCATCTATGAAAGAGATGATGAGTGCATTGTTTGGCTCATTAATATCATTTCTTCAGACCATAAATACTCTTTGTGATATGACTTATTAGTATATGGGGATGTTTTGTGTAGTTATATCTTAATAGCTTTGATGCATTTTCCTTGCTATTATTTATGAAAACCTGTTTATCACGTGAACCTCCTACTAACTGTCTTTATGAGATCAAATGTGATGATGTGTGTAGGGAATGATGGAAGTTATTGGTGGATAAGAAGCCCGAGTTCGAAGCATGCGGCTGAAGATTGTTTCCATCGAATTGACCTATTAGCTTGGGCTTGATTCTAACGGCCCGTAGGAATCTATGAGTTTTAATTGATATTTGATGGACAGTGTTTAATGCCGCCTGATATGGCAGATCTTGTAACCAACATTATCTATATGAAGAATTTGTCTTCAGAACTTGGTAGTACCACTTTTTGATTGTTGAAGAAGATTATTTACATACTATTCTAGATTTTTTTCATTTTGATGTGTTATGAACTCATTTCAAAGTTAATGAAAGCCACAAAATTTTGAGAATCAGAATTTGTTGATCACTCTATCCCGAGGAAGAGCAAGGGCCCACTCGAATTAGGAGATACAAGGTTACTTTGAGTTCATGCATACAGTCCTTTGATTAGTTTTACTACAATTGTCATTTGATGAGTTTTACATGCATGCTTTGATTAACTATCTCTGATTTCTCCATTACTGATTTTACTTAGAATATATGCTTTTGTTATGCAAATCTAGTTCATGAATAGTCTTGCTTTCTGCTAAAAATTCCATTTATTCAGTTGTGATTTAATTTTTTAAGGATAAGTGTGTGCGTATTTTATTTTATAGTAGAATATTAGTTGCTAAAATTCCTTTCATTACAAGTAGTTGAATTCCATAGACTTGTAATTAATTTCCATAGATTTTAACTTCACTTCCATAGAGTAGTCACTAAAACTAAGCAACCCCCCAACAGACTCAACGTATAAGCTGGTTCTCCTAGAGTCCATTACATATTTCCTAGGACATAGCCACAGGTTTAGAATGACACTGACAAAGATTATGTCGGTTAAATGATTGGAAGAATACAACGACTCATTAGGAGATGGGTTGGAAGATGATTAGACATATAAGGAAGTGATTAAGGAAACTATCACCACTCTTGCTTGCAAAAGGGGTCAAGTACTATGATGTCGCAAACATCAAGGATTCAATAATGAAGATGGCTAGACACCGGTGTCAAAGCTAAATGGCCAAGAGATATGGACTCAATTCAAGAAGCCATGGTTAAAAGTTTGCATAAATATTTTAAAAGGCACCATCTATAGTTTTTCTGCATTCATTGCGAGATGAAATTATCAACTACGCAAAGGAATGTGACATGATTCTTTTTGGAAATGTGCTGCTGACTATCATGTTTTCAGAGATTGGGGTACCGGATGCATCAAATAAGTTCTTATGGGAGTATCTTGATGAATACCCCTCACCCGCCAAAATATTTGAGAAGTACACTTGTGACACTATGACAACAAGTGCACAAGGTGTGCTTGGAGAAGTGGTACATGCGCCTAAGGAACACGTTTGGGGCAGAATGGAGAATTCCCAAACAACTACCAGTGGCCACTAGGGGAGAGGCAGAATTTTCTATGTACTAGCATTACTACCTGGGGTAGATTCAAGTTGATAGATGACTCATGGAGCCCATGGTGCAAGCTCCCCTTTTCCTTCATAGCTCAGTACTTCCAAGTGGGAGTAAATAGATTCAAGGAGTCCAAAAAGTTTAAGTTGGACCTTGGTAGTTTGGACAAAGACCATAGGGAATTACACAAAGGGTTGGTCTACCCTGGAAAGCACATGTACATAGAGCAGTACGTGTCTCATGAAGTACAAATGACAAGGCCCATGAATCTTCCCATTGCAGGAGGATCCGTGGTGCACGTTTACATTTGCATAAGAACAAATTCAGAGAAGGGAACATACCTAGAGAACGAGGTATCTATACCTCAGGATCCAACTAGGAGGAAAAGACCCACGCCCAAACAGGAGGAAAAAGAACTAGAAAATAAAATCCCAAGTGTGGTGAAGGCATAGGAAATAGGTTCCCTTTGGAAAAGTGCCAAAACCAACACATACACGCGTAAGGAAAAGGTTGTAATCAGAGAAAAGACTCCAGAACCAGAAGAACCATCAGATAAGGAGTCATCAGAAGAAGAAATAAAGTCACCTACACCAGAATCTCTGGTTAGGAAAAAGTAGAGGGTAGAAGAGGAGACCACCTTAGAAGAAGTTAGAAGTATGGGCAAGTACATAGGAAAGAAGGATGGTAGTGAGGAAGAAGTAATTGGGGATGAGGACCTCGGGAAAAGATCAAGGGCCACCTATTTTCAATATTCATGATTCAAAAGAGGAAGGCAGAGAGGAAGAACAAGGGTTCCTTTTTGTGTGGCGCAAGGATAGCCAGGCAGGAGGAAGCACCCAGGACATGGGAAAAGATGAAGAGGCTAGCGCGTAGAAACAATAGGTTCCAAGCTCAGCACAAGAGCAAATGGCCAAGGTGGCAGAAGAAGAGGAGATAAGAGACATTGAGAACCTGGTGGAGGACAAGGTGGAGCGTAACACTAAGCCAATGTTGAACAAGGAGAAGGAGAGTGCGGAAGAGGAACACGGCAGCACTAAAGGCCCAATTTTAACTATAAGTATACCCAAGGGTACACACATGGGAGGAAGGCATGCAGAGGGGGAGGCTAGAGATGGGTTATATTGATGACCCCAAGAAGGTGTTTTGTATGTGGTTCTAGAGTACACTTATGACGGAGGATCTTATATGCATGTCATATTTCAACAAGGAGGTTGCCTACCCACGGAAAAGGAAGATGATCTCTTGGGAAATTGAGTCCCACCTTGATGAACTAGAGTTTTAGGTAAGCCAAGGGGAAATAGTAACATTGCTAGGACTAGGAGAAGATAACCCAGTGGTGGATACCCAAGTAGCTCTCGGATGAACAACTAAGCAATGCACTTAACAAAGTCTCCATTGAGATAGAAGCTAGACTCTTCGGGTGAAATGATAGGATCAGGGATCTGGAAGGGGAACTAAAGGAGAAAGAGGAAGATCTAGCTACATTAACCAAGGAGTTGAGCCAAGAAAAGTTAATCAGTGCCTAGTGGCAATGGGAATTAAAGGATGAAAAGGCCAAGGTGAGCGTTGTGTACAAGAAAGTAGAATCCATCAATGGGGCCATACTATTAAAGCATCCGAACTTGGCATCGCCCACATAAAAGTATGGATCTGCTTTGGGATGCTTGGAGGATTTAATGAGGGTCCTCACCATGGAAAGATAGCTGCCAGCCTTGGAGTCTATAGAGGAAGTGACAGTGTGCTTAGAGAAGGATGATAACTTGAAAATCATAGTGCTCATCGTAGAGTATAGAAAAGTGCTTACTGATGTAAGGGCCACTTCTGGACTGCTGAGGCCATGTACGACAATTACATGGATAGAGACAAAGTGGCAGGCACCTTGGTTGCCACTCATGAGGTAGAACTCAAGGAGTTCCAAGAGAAAAACAAGGGGAATAGGGTAGAAAGAGACAAAATCCTTGCCAAGGTTGAGAAGAAATCAGAGGCCATTGAAACCTTAAGGGTTTCAATCAAAAACCAGTTGAAGGAGCTATATCTGCGTATCACATGAAGAATGGATGTGTTGGAGGATATATGAAAGGATTTGGAGAAAATTATGGATACTATGAGCGTGCAGGGAGATGGAATAAATTTTGGGGAGGTAAGCACCTTGGTCGGCGACCTCTATCAAAGAGCGCAGGATGAAGTCGATTCCTGGAACAAATTGGAGGTTGAATTGCAAAAGGATTTTCCCAGTTTGTTGTAGTGATTATTTCACTCTCCCATTCTTTCTTCATCTTTTATTGTTTCTCTCACTAAGGGAATGGTTCCCGCAGATGGAGAACAGGCATAGTGTGGGGTGATGTTGGGCCCCTAGAATATTGACTAAGTACAAAAGGCGCGTAGGCATGCAAGGTCCCAGTTAAAGAAAGGTGCATAGGAAAAAGCACACAAGGAAGGGTTTTAGAAAAGGGTTTAAGAAATCTCATGGCACACATGATGCATACGGACGAAAACAAGGGTTCGAGACTTAGACAAATTGGATGTTTAGGGCTAAACACATGAAAATCATGACCTGACTGCATGTGGATAAGATGCCAGCTTGGCGATAGGTTGGCCCAGGAAGGAGCATGCCTGTGGTAGAATATTCTAGAAGCACATCATGGGATAAAGTGGGAAGCTCAGACTTGGAGGAGCATGCTCGCATAGAGGACCACATTCAGACACTTGGCATCGGATTTGAGGGTGCTAGAGGATGAGTTGTCAGTCCAAAAAAGCTATAAATACAAGCACTTGCAGAGTAAATAGATAGACTTAGAGTGTGGGCAGAGCTCTGTAGAAATACTACAAGAACTCTATTAATGGATAATTACATTCGAGAAAGGATGTATTAGGCATGGGGATTGTAATTTTTCTTTTTGGTAGCTTAGTTACATAAGTCCAGTTGCAATGCATGACTGCAGTCTACTTCTTTATGACACTTTGTAATGGCTCCATGGATGTAATGAGGTTACCTGTTATATATACATGAATATCAATGATTCTAATGCATACTTCTCTCTCATGAGTTCTCTTTCATTTTATGCTAAATATGGATGCTTGTATGTTTCTTTCTAATATGATACACATTATAGATTATGTTAAGTACTCTATCTGAAATGACTGCAAGGATCTAGAGGCCGTTCTGAGCTCTATGGTTCTTGTATGTCCTAAACCCATTTGAAAGTATTTTAAACACAAATCATAGATGATGTTTCCCACTTAACTCACATAAAAGAGAGACTCGGCACCCACGCGTGCCTCGGGTGAGCACCCATATTTTGTTGGGTGATAGGCCAACATGCATGGGGTTCCTTTCTTTTGTGTTAAGGGTAAAAATGACTACATGATCGATGATGATACACCGCTTTGTCTATTAACATCATTCAATGTCAAGACAATGAGTCTATCCTCACCTACCTTAGTACAAAATATTCTTATATTCAACAATCATTACCTTCTTAGGTAAATAATACTAAATGAATCGATTATCAAAATCAAAATCAACACTTAGGATGACCCACACATTCTAAAGATAGGCCAATCTTTAGATGTTGCTGAAAAAGAATCTTTTACCTCCTTCCTCTAGAACCACAGCAATGATTTTTCCTTTCCTTATGTCGATATGCTGGTATTGACCCAAACATTGTGGTCCAAAATATTGTAACCATTCCTGATGCGAATCCCATAAAACAAAAGATGCAAAAAATGCATCCTCGCATTGCTCTTCTTGTCAAAGAAGAAATTCAATGCCTTCTCTCAGTTTTCTTCATCCTACCCATTGAATATCCCTCATGAATTTATAACATTGTTCTATAACAAAAGTAACAAGGGGACTCTCGCATTTGCATGGATTTTTGTGACATAGACTTAGCTTACCCCAAAGACGATTTTCCTCTACCAGGAATTGACCAACTAGTTGATCTAATCGTTGGCCATGAGATGCCATCGCTCATGGATGGTTTCTCAGGTTATAATCAAATATTACTCCATCTAAAAGATCAACAAAAAATTGCCTTCATTACTCCTTCGGGGACCTTCTACTATCGAGTCATGCCTTTTGGCCTTAAAAATGCTAGTGCCACATATTAGTGAGCCATGACTTATATCTTCCATGACATCATGCATTGCATATTGGAAGATAACATAAATGACCTTCTTGCCATATCTAAACATCGGGCCAAACAACTAACAGTCCTTAAGGTCAACTTTGACCACCACGATCAAGTATTGTGTTTTCCTTCAACCCAAGAAGTGTGTCTTTGCATTACTTTCAGGAAAATTCCTTAGTTTCATCATCTCTTTGTGTGGCATAGAAGTTGATCATGCTAAAGTGAAAGTTATTCTTGAAATGCCTCTACCTACTAATCTTCATCAACTTCAAATTTTTCAAGGTAAGTTACAATATATTCATCATTTTATCTCACATGTTTCCGATTTACGCTAACCATTTCATCTTCTCCTCAAAAGGAAGTCTCCTTCAAATGGGATAATGAATGCCACAAAGCATTTGATTCCTTAACACAATACCTTCTTCAACAATCAATTCTCATCCCTCCTAAGGATTACTAACCCTTTTACCTATACATCTTTGCCACTAACCATTCTTTAGGTGCCATGCTCACTCATCGCGGTGAGAAACATAGATAGTAAGAAGTTTATTACATAAGCCATACCCTTTTGGACAATGAAATTGGATACACCCATGCTGAAAAAATATGCTTAGCCTTAGTTTGTGTCATCACCAAGCTTCGTCATTAGCTACTCAACCACAAAACTTTTGTTATCACTAACATTGACCCTCTACATTACATGTATGCCAAACCCTACCAAAATTATTGTGATGTGCATTGGCACATGCTCCTCGCAGATCTTCACCTTGAATTAATTCATCAAAAATCCATTAAAGGCCAAACTATCATCGCCAACTAGCATACACACCTCTTTCTAGGAATAAACCCTCTAACTTCAATTTCCCAGATGAATCCATAGCTACCCTCTCCTTGGACGATACCACTTACCAAATGACCCTCTTCTTTGACAGCTCCAAGTGTTAGCATGGGGTGGGGTTGGTGTTATCCTCATTCCACTTGATGGTGAACCTATTGCTTTATCTTTCAAAATGTATTTTGATTGTACAAACAATATTGCTAAATACGAAGCACTCGTATTAGGTCTTCAGGTTTCTTATGCCTTAGATGTTATGTCAATCAATATCTTTAGTGATTACTAGATGGTTGTAAACCAAGTCAATGGTATATACCAATGTCATAATGAAATAATTTAAAAGTATAAGCATCATGTAGACATACTTTTGACTGCCCTTGACCATTACAAACTTTAAACCACCCCACGTTCTACCAATAAATTTATGGATACCATCGCCTACTTGGCTTCTTAGATACCCGCTTTGCCTACCAAATCAAAAATATTTATCACAATACAAAGGTTACAATCACCCTCTTATTTACTTCTGAGGTATAAATTATCAGAACTGTTACACCCGACCCACTTGATCTTTGGTATAAGTAGTTTTCATACTATCTTTCCCTTTCCATTCTACCTCTTGATCTCACTCATAATGGAAAACATGCCTTTCTTAAAAGTGTCCCTTGCTATATCATCATGGGTGGTCTCCTTTATAAGCATGGCTTCAATGGTATTCTCTTACGATGCCTTACATATTCTGAAATTCCCTTCACCATCAAAGAAGTTCACGACGTAAATTGGGAGGCCACTTTAGTGGTTTAGTTGTTGATAAACACATTCTTCTCCAAGGCTATTATTGTGACCTAAACCACAATTGTTGTGACTCATGTCAAACATTGTGTGAAATTCCAACAACATGCTAATATTTATCACACACCTAGTCATGCCTTATAGGTCGCACAAGACCTTTGGCCTTTCTCTTAATGGGGTTTGGATCTCATCAAAGAGATCAATCCTCACTCAACATAACACCATCAATGGATTATGACCACTACAAAATACTACATGAAATGGGTATAAGTCATTCCCCTCATTTCTACAAAAGTAAATAAAATATGTGAGATCATCAACCATCACATTATTTGTCGCTTTGTTGTTCCTTACCACCTCATCATTGATAATGGAAAGAAATTCAAAAACAAAACCCTATGAAAGTTGTGTGATGCTTTTGGCATTCAACTTAGTTTCTCGTCACCTTATTACCCACAAAAAAATGGCCAAGTAGAATCAACCAATAAAACCTTGAACAAAATCCTTATGAAATTAGTTGATGATATTGGGAAGGATTGGCATACGCACATTACCTTCACCTTATGGGCTTACTGCATTAGTATTCTCACTTCAATTGCCATCACACCTTTCTCTCTGGTATATGGTACTGAGGATGTCTTGCCTCTCAAATTCTAAATTCCATCTCTCCACATCTCACTACAAGATATGCTTAATGACGATGACTTTTTCCAGGACCATTTAGCACAACTTGAGTTGTTAGATGAATGTCATCTCAATGCTCTTGACCATCTCCAAATATACCAAAACCGTATCAAAAATGCCTATGAAAACGTGTCCATGGGTGAACCTTTCAAGTTAAGCGACCTCATCCTCAAGGAAAATCAACATGTAACCAAGGAAGAAAAAATTAAATGGGGTAAATTTTCTCCTAATTGGCTTGGACCCTATATCATTACTCATATATATGGATCAGGTGCTTATCATTTTTCTTCACTCGAAGGTAAACCCAAACCTAAGCCCCTCAATTCCTTACATATTTAACCATTTTATTATTAACATCAATTCCTATATCACCTTATTTCATCCGACTACTCATCCTTGAATGTCATTCACCCTCTATGTCACCTATTTTTAGGATCAACGACTACAAAAGAATCATGTGATTACCCGTCACCCTTTAGCCTTATCTTTAATATGAGTACCATGACTCTACTCATAGCATGATTCTCATGGATACTTTTTGTCTTTTTCAAAGATGGAATCCCATGGTTGTTCGTCACTTAGAACCATCTCTTTCATAGTTAACCTATGTGTGCTATGGTTTTATCTCGTAAATAAGAACCTAATCTTCCTCTATAGTCTTGTCCATGAATTAAATGTCCAAAAGCAAAATGGGATTCAAATCCTTGTGTTTCACCATTTTCTTTATGGATTTGACGAAACAGATAAGGGTATGGGCCAAGGAGGAATACCTATTTTGATGGTTTGTTTAAAGGTATTTGCATGTTTTTGACTTCTTGATCTAATGTTGACTGTGATAGCTTCCTTTTGGCTAGGAGGAACTACAAAATACAAAAAAAGACTAGAAAAGAGAGTGAAATAGTATATGAAAATGGACTACCTAGCATATGCTAGATCTAGGAAGTGTGATAATTCCTAGAAGGCTATCAATCCACTATTTATAAATCAATATAAAATAACTTAGACATGCAAATAAAAGAATATAGTGCTATCATTCGATTTGGGTGCCTCATAATACTATTAGTGTCGATCCAATTAAATACTAAGGTTTTGTGTAGGTAAAGGTCTTAGGTCAGGTTGTGAGTAACCCGGTGGTCTATGGGTCACATACATGGTCTTGGTAAAGTTGGGTAAAGTGTTTGGGTTGTTTAGGCGGGGTAGGTTGGTTCTTGTCCAAGAAGTTTTATAAAACACGAGACCAATGCCAATTAGGGTGACCAATGTTAGTTTAGGTAAGAATGATATCGGTTTAGGGTGGCTAATAATAGTCACTATGGAAAGTGGTAGGGAGTCAAGTGGAGGGTGTTTGGGCTCTCTTCTATCTTAGAACAGAGAGTTGGAAAGGTCTCTATGGGGGAGGGTGAGGTGATAGGTCCAAGATAGGTTTGGTAAGGTTTTGAGTGAGGTTTAGGGTATGCTAAGGATTGAGTTGTTAGGTTGGGTTGACAATCATAGTGACCGATATCGATTAAGGAGACCAATGTTGGTATAAGATGGACCAACCACGGTTAGGGTTAACCGGTGTCGGTGACTATGGGGAACTAGAAGATGTTGTAGAATGAGTTTTGGGTCCTCTCTGTGATTGCACAAATATTTTGGAGGTTATTTGTGAGGTGTACGTGAGGGAGATGGTTTTGGGATATATTTTGTGAAGTTTAGGTTGGGTGTGAGTGGGTGGTTGATAGAGAGAGAGATGACTGATAGATCTAGGTAAGAACAATGAATGGATGAAGGAAAAGAGAGAATAAAAATACAAGTGATAGAGGAGAAACCAACTTACTCGTAGTTCGAGAAGGGTCCTAAATGCCCATAGTGGTGGAGAGGTTGTTGGAGATGCTTTAGTGAAGGTTGATGTCTAGAATAGTGCTCAGTCTTTATGGAAGTGCTTCTGGAATGTTGTCATGAATGAAAATACCTTTGGATCAGTCTTGGTGATGGCTATGACCTGTCTAGATGTCCGAAAGGGCTCTAGTTCTTACTTGCATACCGATCTCGATTCATTTTAAAACTCAAGAATGTGGCTAACCCCTCAAACAAGATTATCAAAATGAATATATGGTAACTAATGATGGTTTAGGGTGACCGACGTCTATTTAGGGTTGATGAGTCGATTAAGATGATAAATTCTAGGTTTACTAAAAATGCCGATCTTGGCAATATTTTGGGCCAGCTCTACCTATCCATGGGGATCAAAACATAATGTTACATTTTAATGAGTGAAAATGTGGTTAGAGGGATAGTAGGCATGTGATTTTATGGTTACACTAAGTCTTAGTTCATTAAGGTAGGTAGGAATAAGTCTTAGTTAGTTTGGTGAGTGAATATTGAGTCCTAGCAAAAGGGAAACATGTTAAGAATAGGTTTGTGGTGAGGTGTCTAGGTGAGGTGGTGGGGTGAGGTGTTCAGGTAAGGTGGAAATTAGTTTAATTAGGGTAATTATATAATGAATGAAGTGAGGATGAGTATCACTTTAATTATAAATAATTAAAATAATATTAATGTGGGGTAAAAGGGTCATGGTTAGGTGAATATATTTGAGTTGGCTATTCGAAAAGGGACCAAGGGGAGTGTGACCCAATTTTGGTGTCTACATTTTTCCCCTTTTTGTTGTGTAGCTTGTATTGGTAAGTGATGCTGACAAAAATAAGAAGTGATTGCCCCATGTGTGGGTGAAGGTGATCCCCTCAAACCGGGCACTGATGAGGTGAAATATGGAATCAATGAGTGGTTTGATAAATGTGTAGGTGGTGAAGATAGGTGGGGAAGGGTATGAGTACTATGGGAAAGGGTGATGGTCAACTCGGGTAATAGGTAATAGGCCGGGTCCAAATCGGGTCATGGGTAATGGAAATCAAATGGACACACACATATAGATTACAACATGGTACCAGGGTGAAGAGATTACAAACTCTACATCGTCTAAGGTTGATAGGTTTATCTAAACAAGGGTGAGGTTATTCATGTATCCAAGGTATAGGATATGGTCCGGAAACACAATGTAGGTCAGTTGCAAGAATGTTTAGGTATGTTCCGGTACACCAAAGTTTCGTTGGGATAAATGGCATGACAATAGAAAAGGTATGGTTGTTAGGCTAAAACAACATAAGTAACAACATCGCAAGGTATAGCGAGTACATAAGGTCAATGGTCACACCAAGTTGGTCAGGTTTAGGTAAATAGGTCGTAGCATAGGTAAGGCCAAGGTATATGTAAAATAACAACTCCTAAGACACAATAAAGGAAATGTAGGAGTAGGTTTAGTTATTAGGTATGGCTCAATGGGTGGCAAGAATGATAAAATGTATAGGCATGGTTGGGATCCAATGAGATACATGGTTTGCTAGGCATAAAAATTTACGTTGTCTAAGGTCACTAGGTTCATCCAAATAAGGGTTTTTGATGTAATGCTTGCTTTAACTACCACTTGAGACCAAGAAACAAATTAGGAAAATTATGGAATAATTTTTTTATTTTTTATAGGAAGAGTCTACAACCAAGTTGTAAGACACTAGTTTGAAACTAAATAGGTTCCTGAACAAATCCCGATTAACCAAACCTAAGATTTCCATTTTTATCTTATAACAAGTTTCCTAGGTTCCAATTTGGAGGTTACAAGTTTTACTAAGGTTCGGGGAGAAATTTATCGCTGAGCCTACTCTCTATCAAGCCATAAACTTCAAATAGATTTTTCACACACTTAAAGTTATAAAAAAATTCCTAAACTAAGCTCATTGGATAGGAAATTTCCTCACCTTTCCAACCATATAAAGAAGTCCTCCTAACTCCTTGTAAAACTCAAGTTATGGGCGGGTGGAATTTTAGGGAAAATTTTCCCTTGGAGGTCGGTGGGGTTAGGGAGAAAATTGGGAAAAATTTCCCAAATGCCACATGTCATCACATGATTGGTGTAGGCGAGTGGTTTGTCGGGAAAAATTTGAAAATTTTCCCAAAACCTAAGTCTCAATTTTCCAAAGGAAAATTTTCCTCCATGCCTCCGCACTTGCTCAAATGGCCACATGGCACTTTGTGATTGGCCGCGGGCCGGCAGATGAAATTTGGATTTTTCATCCATGGGGTTAAAAGGTTGAAAGAATTGCATGGACCCGTGCACCCATGGGGACACGTGTCAACATCCTATTGGTTGCGGGGAAATTTGGGAAAATTTTCCCAAGACAAAATTTTCAAAAAAGTTAAGTTTTTTTTTTTTTTTTTAATTAAGGGCCTACCCTCCAAGGTGCCACGTGGCAACTTCTGATAGGATGAGAGGTTGGTGGGGCCATGGAAAATTTTAGGAAATTTTTCCAAAGTTCAAAATTTAAATTTTTCTAAGGTCGAATTATTTCATTTTTGGTTTGGGATGTCCGTTTTGAAATAAAACTTCAAATGGCCATAACTTTTGATAGGAAGCTCCATTTTTGGAAAACTTGGACTTTCCGGAAATCTCTCGAGTCCTCTTTGCACAAAAAACATCAATTTTAGAATTTGATGAAGTTTAGAGGGTAAATTTTAAAAATATATCTCGTAGGGTTTATAATTTTAAAACTGGCAGTTTTCAACTTATAAAATTTAATTCAATTTTGATATTTCTTCTCTTCAACATGTAATTGAACATGGAGGAATGCTATTGGGTGGATTTTAGATTATTTTTAAGGTTCAATTTATGGATTGAGTTACAACTGATATATTTTACATCCTTTGATGGGAAAGTGGTCCAGCAAGTTCAAAAATTGATTTTGTAAAGTTCTAAAATGTCTTTCTCTGGTGTTGAGGTCAAATTGAATTCCTTATAACGTATTTCATCTAAATTGCATTGTTTCAATACTTAATTTAAGTTGCAAATCTAAACTACACATTTATTAGATAAAATTTTAATTGCTAGATTTAGAAAAGAAAAGGAACAGAGTTCATTTATTAACAACTGTAATGATTTATTTGCCACTTCCAAAACACGGTAAACTTATCAAATATTGTCTAAACAATTAATTTATCCATCTTCTCATTCGATAATAAGACAACATTCAAAGATTTCAAATTTTAATAATTACAAGGAACAAAATGTTGTATTTCTTTTCCATACGCATTTTCTTTTCACAGAGAGATAACATTTCAAAACAATAACTCTAATTTAAAGAAAAATTACAATTAAATCTAAATCCAACACTACAATTGAGGAAGGAATATATTTATTTCATTGATTTTCAACATTACATCAACAGATCATTTCTTCATTTGAATTTCAATGTTAAATCTACAACTATATGACAGTCTTTTCCAATATAGAGAATAGAATATTTCATCTTTACATTTCAATTAAATTTCAGACTTCCATTTACCATATAATGGCTTCACATTACAAAATTATAAAACTCATCCACACGATGTGGGAAGGGATTACAAGATTTTTCTCAAAAAGGATGACTGTCAAACTGTATTCTTCTTTCTCTAAATAGTAGCTTGTTGATTTCTTCATTCTTGCAACTTGAATCACAACAAGGAAGGGGGAAAGGCAATGCTCTCCACCCATCCAAGACATCCAATGGGAAAAGAGAAGCCATCTTTCCCCATTGGCCCCTGAGCCCCAACCATATTGTAATGAAACATGATGATATAACACATGGCAACATGGCTTCTTCACATACAAGCATAAATTCACAAACACAAAGCAAGAAGATGTAGTTTTCAACTACAAAAATCAATTCCAAACAAAACAAAGGCTCCTTCTCCAAGCAAGCAAGCTAAGTAAGAGAAAGAACAATGGAGGTCTCTTTATGCCTCCCAAGTTGAATTTTGGGCATCCACCAAGAGCAAACCACCAAGATCATAGCAATCCCATAAACCTTATCCCTCTTCAACCCCTCCTTATCCCTCCTCCAAATTTATCCCTTATACCTCCCCTTAAGTAGGAAATGCAACCAATTTCCTTTCCTTGGTGGATCCCAAACCAACATTCCCTCCCAACAACAAATAACAAGGGAAAATCCCTTATCCATCCTTTGATAACCTCATAGTCTTCTCTCTCCACACCATGCCCTAAGCATTCTACCCATGCCTCAAAAGAAATTACAAACATAACACATGTGAATTCATGCTAAAAGAGGAAAATACAACATTTTTAAAAGAGTGGGAGCCTACCTCTCCATAATGGAGACTTGTTTCCAAAACATCGGGTTCTTTGTTGCACAAAACCAATCCCAATCAGCAAGAGGAATGCATGCACAAGTAATTCAACTTCTTCCACCAAGCAATCTCCAAAAATGCAAGAAAATTTAACCCAAGAGTGAAATCTCCAACTTTCAACAACAACCTCAAAATGAGAGGGAATTTTTATTTTTAAAGGAGAGGGAGGGAGGGGATGATGTGGATTCCAAGTGGGATGCCACATCATTTTTCCTCATCCCAAAAGCAATCAACATCAAAGCAATAAAATCACAATAAATGTGAATGACAAAATTACTTACATACACAATGTCAGCCCATACCCCAAAAGGAATGCATTTAAAATTTGTAAGACAAGTGCAATCAAATCTCACACAAAATCATGTCAAAATGCAATAAAATAAATTGATTTTGATTCCTAAATATTAATCATGGTTGGTGGAGGTTTTTGAGAGGTGTGGGACAAGTTTAACTTGTCCCACAAGCCTCCAATTTAGGCTCCCAAGGCCAAATCCGAGTTTCAAAGAGGATGGAGTGTTCTACACTCCAAAATCTGCCTTACACAATCTATCATTTTACTTACACAAATCTTACATCCTATTACAATTTCTTACACATGCATTTTTATTTATGACATTTATCTATTACATTCTTCTATAAAGATTTATTTATTTATCACATGGTTATATATATGTATATATATATGTATATATATATATATATATATATATAAGTCAATTTTCATTTTCAACCAAGACAATAACATTTAATTTATATTCCACATCCCAATTAATTTAATTAAGTTTTAACTATATGACTCGCACATTATATTACCACTTTTAAATAATTAAAACCAAAAGCACATTACAAATAAAATACACACAACAATAATTAAAAAGGGAACAAATAATAAAAACACATAAATCAAATGCAAATGCGATTCATTGCCATGGTGACCTTGTTGATTTCACACGAATTCTAATATGGTTAGTCTCTAGTCCCCCAACATTGTTGTGATTTTAACCTGTAAAATGTAAAATACCTCTTTCGGCCTCGTGGCCATATCAGAACATCCAAATGATATATATAAACATTAAATCCAATTCACAATAATATTAGGATTTTAACAATTTATCAATTTAAATTCAATTTGCAACTATATCATCATCAAATAGATCTCTACACTAGAGTTATTCATAATATCAATGTCACATGTTTACAATCAACATCAATAACTTGTCCATGTCAACTAGTATATCATCATCCACATAATAATAAAAATGTCTCAATGATCCTCAAGCATAATAACTGAATCTAGATCAATATTAATCCATAGTCTAACATCTAACCATCATGCTAATCAAAACATAATAATGTCCATAATAATCCATGAGCTAGTATATACACATCCTGTTACATCAAAATATAATAATATCCAAAATATGATCAATAGAGTCAGGATCAGTATCTAAACAGTGTCAAAGGGAAGTGGGCACTACATCCCCCTCCCCTTAGACTCGAATTCCTCCTGGAAGTCACTGGAACAAATGTGGAAACTGCACTCATAAAGCAGTAGCATCCTCCCAAGTGGTTGTAGTCTCATCATATCTGTCCCACTGCACTCGTACCTAATCAATCTCTTTGCCTCGAAGGCCCAGGGTCCTACGATCGATGATACTGGACGGGCTCCACCATCACCTACCCCTAATCCTACACCTGCAATGATGTCCAATCCAGCACATGAGAAGGATCTATGATGTATCTCCTAAGAACAGAAACATGAAACACATCATGTACGTGAGACAAGCTGGGTGGAAATGCTAGACGGTAAGACAACATGATGACATGGTCCAAGATCTCAAAAGGTCCAACGAACCAAGGAGCTAACTTAGAACCTTTTCCATAACGAATCGGGCTCTTATGTGGCCTAACATGAAGGAAAACCTTCATGCCCACATTAAAATTACGCTCGGTTCTATGTTGGTCACTGTACTTCTTCTGCCTATCCTGTGCCTCCTGTAATCTCTACCTGATCAACACTACTTGCTACTCCATGTCCTGCAAAAGAGCTGGTCTGAGAGATACTCTATCCTCCATCCTGTCCCAGCTAAGGGGTGTCCTGTACTCCCTACCATATAAGGCCCGAAAAGGAGCTATGCCTATAGAACTCGGAAACTATTATTGTAGGTAAACTCCATAAGGTATATATAATCCTCCCACTTAGACTACTGATCCATCATGTACATCCTGAGCATATCATCCAATATCTGATTCACCCTCTCGGTTTGTCCATCTGTCTTAGGGTGATAAGTTGTGCTGAAGTTAATCTTCATCCCGAGAACATACTGCATGGTAGTCCAGAAATGTGAAGTGTATAAAGGATCATGGTCACAAATGATCTTCCACGGGATCCTGTGTAGCCTGACAATCTCATCCAAGTAGACACATGCCATTGCACTAGCTGTATACATGGTCTTTACTGGTGAAAAGTGAGCTACTTTTTTCAATTTATCAACCGTGACCATGATGGCGTCGTGGTGATATCTTGACATCGGTAATCCAACAATGAAATCCATGGAAATGGTGTCCCATTTCCACTCCGGTATAACATGAGGATAGAGAAGGCTAGCGGGATGTTGATGCTCAGCCTTCACTTTCTGGAACTCTAAATAGTGTGACACAAATTGAGCCATGTCCCTGCAAAGTCCTCTCCAGTGATATAACTGTCTCAAGGTGGCGTGCATCTTCTTCACCCCAGGATGGGCTGAATAGGGTGCACGATGTGCCTCTATCAAGATGTCCTGCCTCAAGCCTCCATCTCTAAGAACATAAATCTGACCTTTGTGCCTGAGAAGACCATCTACCTCTAGTGAGAAACCATCCAATTTCCCCTCAAGGGGTCTCTGGGACTCAATCTCTGCTTGGACTATAATGTAGAAACTGTCAAGAGGAAGCTGCTGAAGGATCCTGCTCCGTAAATCTGTGCTCACTGAAGTAGCCATGCTCAAATGCCTCCGTCTGCTGAGCATCTATAACCACATTCTCCTTCCCTTTCACATGCTCTATCTCCATGTTGTACTCACAAAGCAACTCCATCCAACATCTCTGACAAGCATTTAGATTGGGCTGCGTGAAAAGGTGGTGAAGACTCAAATGATCTGTCCTGAGTGTGAATCTCTGACCAAGAAGAAAGTGTCTCCATCGAACTAAAGCATGCACAACTGCCACAAGCTCAAGGTCATGAGTCAAATAATTAAGCTCATGATCTTTGAGTTTGTGAGACTCAAAGGCTACAACTCTACCATCCTGCATCAACACACCTCCAAGCCCTGCTAAAGAAGCATCTATGCAAACAAAGAACTCCCCCTGTGGATCTGACACTGTAAGAATGGGTGCTATAGTGTGATACTCCTTCGGTGTCTTGAAGGCCTTCTCATACCCGTCGACCAAACAAACTTCTTCTCTTTCCGCTGAAGGGAAGTGATGGGGTGTGCTATCTGAGAGAAGTCCTGCACAAATCTCCTGTAGTACCCTACTAACCCCATGAAGTTGCGCACCTCTGTCACTATAGTGGGTACTGGCCAATCCATAATGGCTCTAATCTTGGAAGGATTGACTATAATTCCTTCACCTGAGATGATATGACCCAAATATTGAATCTCTGACTAAAAGAAGGCACACTTCTCCAAGTTCCCAAAAAGTTGCTACTCACGAAGACACTGAAGAACCTATCGAAGGTGCCCCTTGTGCTCCTCACACGTATGTGAGTAAATCAGAATGTCATCAAGAAAGATGAGCACGAAGTGATCTAGAAAGGTCCTGAATACCCCATTCATCAAACTCATGAATACTATGGGGGCATTCGTCAAACCAAA
Organism: Taxus wallichiana var. yunnanensis; assembly: GCA_018340775.1. Lineage (NCBI taxonomy): Eukaryota > Viridiplantae > Streptophyta > Pinopsida > Cupressales > Taxaceae > Taxus > Taxus wallichiana. The sequence continues at coordinate 497,914,344 of CM031234.1, forward strand.
AGGCACCACTGTGAACTCATAGTGCCCATACGTTGCACAAAAAGTAGTCTTATGAATGTCTAGCCTCCGTAATCCTCAATTGATGGTACCTGACTTGAGATCAATCTTAGAGAACACTGTGGCTCCCTTCATTTGATCAAACAAGTCATCAATGCAAGGAAGAGGATAACGATTCTTGATTGTTACCTTATTCAACTGGCGGTAGTCTATGCACAACCGCAAAGATCCATCCTTCTTCTTTACAAATATAACCAGTGCACCCCAAGGGGATACACTAAGATGGATAAAGCATTTCTCTAAAAGGCCTTCTAACTACAACTTGAGCTCACAGAGCTCTGGGGTGGTCATCCAATAAGGATCTCGTGAGATAGGCTCTGCTCCTGGAACTAGATCAATATGGAAATCAATCTCACGTGGGGGTGGCATCCCCGGTAGCTCCCCTAGGAAAACATCTACATACTCTCTCAAAATGGGATGGTCATCTAGCGATGGCCCACTAGACCCATCCTCTGTCTGGTCACTAACTGTGACTGCATACATCTGACAACCCCGTCGCACACATTGCTTGAGCTGCATAGCAGAGATAGTGTGAATAGAAACAAGTCTCCTGACCCCAGAAATCATCGACTCAACTCCAAGATCATCTACACAAGATATAGTCTTATGATAGCAATACATCCTAGCCCTAGTACAAATAACAAATACATGCCTAAAATGACTCCATACGAGCCCAAAGGAAGTACGCAGAGATCTGAAGTGGTGGTGAAAGGTCCCAAGTTAACAACACACTCCTTTACTAATGAGTCTACTGAGACCTTGGCTCCGTAGCCATCTTGACATCCCAACTATGACCCTATCTAACAACCACCCGCCTGCATCGATCTCCCAAGGATGGTGAAATAAATGAATCAGAAGAACCGAGAATGAAACAATATAGAAGTAGGAACACCTCCAATGCTACTCGTAGTCTCAATGACCATGCTCGGTGCTCACTGGCAGCTCTCAACCACGCATAGATCCTGTGACTCTGTCCCATGTCTCTGACTGTAGGCTCTGAAATGGGTGCCTTACCCTTATTAGGGTTCTGGGAGCAGTCTCTCCAAAAGTGTCCCGCTACTCCACACCCGAAGCAACCACCTGAAGTCCTCCAAACTGCAACACCGCAAGATGGTTCCCTAGAGGTAGGTGTTGCGGACCCTGATGATCCAGCCATAGTCTGTTGTGGCCTCTTTGGTCAAGCTCCTACTGACTGAGCTCTAGCTCCACCCTGTGTCCTGGTGGGACCCCTAGGAGGCCCCATGCTCTGACCTCTCTGTGCATCAACTCTTTGAGGAGGCCTAAAAGGTGGGTGGGACTGCTGCTGCTACTGCTATGGCCTGAAAGATGACTGTGAAGAATGCTAACCACCATGAGGAGGAGGAGCTGACCCCCTCAATTTGCTATCCTGTAACTACTGAATACAGCTCCTGACTCGGTCTCTATCCTGCTAGGTTTTACCCCGAGTCTCCTCTGCAATGTAGGCCTTCTCAATGGCCTCTGCTAATGTCTGTGGGCAGTGGATCCGTACAGCACCTCCAATGTCTAAATTAAGGCCCCGGATGAACCTGTGGATCCACACCTGCTCATCCTACATGTAATCAACATACTGAAGCAGGTCCAGGAACCTACTCTCATACTTGGGCACTGTAAGGGAAACCTGTTGAAGGTCATGGAACTCATCGATCCTCTACTGTATGAATATCTGTGGCAAGTATATACTCCTAAATCTCTCCTCAAATAGCTCCCAAGTGACTGTCGCTGAATCTATATGGAGCTTCTACTCCTCTATCCTCCACCATACTCCAGCTCCATCCTTCAGTAGATGGATTGTAACATGAGCTTTCGTGTTCTTTAGAAAAAGGACACAACTTGAAGCAACCGCTCAAGCTAACCAGATCGAGCCTCTTCTTGGAATCCTCCTGTGTCACCAGAATAATGTGCTAGCCTAAGCTTCAGGATCTCCATGATGTGATCCACAGCTATGGTCTGACGGCCTTTGGACCTCTCTTCCTACCTGTCCTTGAGCCTAGGGCTCCGAGACCTCTCTCTCTATCCTAAAATACGGTCACCATGTCCCCTCAAAGGAGACTCTACTCTAGCTGACTCTCCATGAAAATTCTCTCCTCTATCTTCCTCACCATGTGGAGGAGGTGCATGTCCCTCAATGGAAGTATCTTTGTCCTGTCTGCCTGAGTGCCCTCCTACTGATCCTCCACGTAAGGTGGCATTAACATCCTGAGAGGGTCTGTAAAATCTGTGGTAGGATAGCTGCTAAACCCTGGTCTGGTGGTGGTGGAGGTGGTGGTGGTGGTGACTCTGAGCCTCTGTGAATGTTCCTCCTACTCTTCCCGAGCTCCCTACACTGGACTGCAGTGGGAGTTAGTTCATTACCTTGAGTTTCCTTCAATTTTCTAAGTTTACTAACATGTTCAATTTTCAATTAGTTTTGTTTTCTAGATTATCAATTTGCTAGTTTTAGGTTTCAAGTCTCAATGTTTCTAGTGTGCCCAATGGTCCAAGCTTTTGAACCATCACTCTGATACTAAGTGTAATGCTCGCTTGAACTACCACTTGAGATAAGAAACAAATTAGGAAAATTATGGAATAATTTTTTTATTTTTTATTTTATAGGAAGAGTCTACAACCAAGTTACAAGACACTAGTTTGAAACTAAATAGGTTCTAGAATAAATCCTAACTAACCAAACCCAAGATTTCCATTTTTATCTTATAACAAGTTTACTAGGTTCCAATTTGAAGGTTACAAGTTTTACTAAGGTTCAGGGAGAAATTTATCACCAGGCTTGCTCTCCATCAAGCCCTAAACTTCAACTAGATTTTTCACACACTTAAATTTATCAAAACTTTCCTAAACTAGGCTCATTGGATAGAAAATTTCTTCACCTTTCCAACCATATAAAGAAGTCCTCCTAACTCCTTGTAAAACTCAAGTTATGGCCGACGGAGTTTTAGGGGAAAATTTTCCCTTGGAGGTCGGCGGGGTTAGGGAGAAAATTGGGAAAAATTTCCCAAATGCCATGTGTCATCACGTGATTGGTGTGGGCGAGTGGGTCGCGGGGAAAAATTTGAAATTTTTCCCAAAACCAAAGTCTCAATTTTCTAAAGGAAAATTTTCCTCCATGCCTCCACACTTGCTCAAATGGCCACGTGGCGCTTTGTGATTGGCAGCGGGCTAGCGGAGGAAATTTGGAGTTTTCACCCATGGATTTAAAAGGCTAAAAGAATTGCATGGACCCGTGCACCCATGGGGACACATGTCAACATCTTATTGGTCTGGGGGGAAATTTGGGAAAATTTTCCCAAGAAATTTTTTTCAAAAAAGTTAAGTTTTTTTTTTTTTACTATTTTTTATTAAGGGCCTGCCCCTCTAAGGTGCCATGTGGCAACTTCTGATAGGATGAGAGGTTGGCGGGGCCGCGGAAATTTTTAGGAAATTTTTCCAAAGTTCAAAATTTAAATTTTTCTAAGGTCAAATTATTTCGTTTTTGGTTTGGGATGGCCATTTTGAAGTAAAACTTCAAATGGCCATAACTTTTGATAGGAAGCTCCATTTTTGGCAAACTTGGACTTTCCAAAAATATCTTGGAGTCCTCTTTGTATAGAAAACATAAATTTTAGAATTTGGTGAATTTTAGAGGGTCAATTTTAAGAAATAGATCTGCAGGGTTTATAATTTTAAAACTGGCAGTTTCCAACTTATAAAATTTAATTCAATTTTGATATTTCTTCTCTTCAACATGTAATTGAACATGGAGGAATGCTATTGGGTGGATTTTAGATTAGTTTTAAGGTTCAATTTATGGATTGAGTTGCAACTGATATATTTTACATCCTTTGATGGGAAAGTGGTCCAACGCAAGTTCAAAAATTGATTTTGTAAAGTTCTAAAATGTCTTTCTCTGGTGTTGAGGTCAAATTGAATTCCTTATAACTTATTTCATCTAAATTGCATTGTTTCAATACTTAATTTAAGTTGCAGATCTGAACTGCACATTTATTAGATAAAATTTTAATTGCCAGATTTAGAAAAGAAAAGGAACAAAGTTCATTTATTAACAACTGTAATGATTTATTTGCCACTTCCAAAACACGGTAAACTTATCAAATCTTGTCTAAACAATTAATTTATCCATCTTCTCATTCAGACAATAAGGCAACATTTGGTATTTCAAATTTTAATAATTACAAGGAACAGAATGTTGTATTTCTCTTCCATACGCATTTTCTTTTCACACAGAGATAACATTTCAAAATAGTAACTCCAATTTAAAGCAAAATTACAATTAAATCTAAATCCAACACTGCAATTGAGGAAGGAATATATTTCTTTCATTGATTTTCAACATTACATCAACAGATCATTTCTTCATTTGAATTTCAATGTTAAATCTACAACTGTATGACAGTCTTTTCCAATACAGAGAATAGAATATTTCATCTTTACATTTCAATTAAATTTCAGACTTCCATTTACCATATAATGGCTTCACATTACAAAATTATACAACTCATCCACGCGATGTGGGAAGGGATTACAAGAGTTTTCTCAAAAAGGATGACTGTCAAACTGTATTCTTCTTTCTCCAAACAAGTAGCTTGTTGATTTCTTCATTCTTGCAACTTGAATCACAACAAGGAAGGGGGAAAGGCAACGCTCTCCACCCAACCAAGACATCCAATGGGAAAAGAGAAGCCATCTTTCCCCATTGGCCCCGAGCCCCAACCATATTGGAATGGAACATGATGATATAACACATGGCAATATGGCTTCTTCACATACAAGCATAAATTCAAAAACACAAAGCAAGAAGATGTAGTTCTCAACTACAACAATCAATTGCAAACAAAACAAAGGCTCCTTCTCCAAGCAAGCAAGCCAAACAAGAGCAAGAACTATGGAGGTATCCTTATGCCTCCCAAGTTGAATTTTGGGCATCCACCAAGAGCAAACCGCCAAGATCATAGCAATCCCATAAACCTTATCCCTCCTCAACCCCTCCTTATCCCTCCTCCAAATTTATCCCTTATACCTCCCCAAGTAGGAAATGCAAGTAATTTCCTTTCCTAGGTGGATCCCAAACCAACATTCCCTCCCAAGAACAAATAACAAGGAAAATCCCTTATCCCTCCTCTCGATAACCTCATAGTCTTCTCTCCACCATACCCTAAGCATTCTACCCATCCCTCAAAATAATTTACAAACACAACACATTAAAATTCATGCTAAAAGAGGAAAATACAATATTTTTAAAAGAGGGGGAGCCTACCTCTCCATAATGGAGACTTGTTTCTAAAACAACGTGTTCTTTGTTGCACTGACAAAAATAGTCCCAATCAGCAAGAGGAATGCATGCACAAATAATTCCACTTCTTCCACCAAGCAAGCTCCAAAAATGCAAGAAAATTTGACCCACGAGTGAAATCTCCAACTTTCAACAACAACCTCAAAATGAGAAGAAATTTTAATTTTTAAAGGAGATGGAGGGAGAGGATGATGTAGATTCCAAGTGGGATGCCACATCATTATTCCTCATCCCAAAAGCATTCAACATCAAGAAAAAATAAATCATAATAAATGAAAATGACAAAATTACTTACATACACAATGTAGCCCATACCCCAAAAGGAATGCATTTAAAATTTGTAAGACAAGTGCAATCAAATCTCACACAAAAATCATGTCAAAATGCAATAAAATAAATTGATTTTGATTCCTAAATATTAATCATGGTTGGTGGAGGTTTTTTTGATGTGTGGGACAAGTTTAACTTGTCCCACGAGCCTCCAATTTAAGCTCCCAAGACCAAATCCGAGTTTCAAAGAGGATGGAATGTTCTACACTCCAAAATCTGCCTTACACAATCTATCATTTTACTTACACAACTCTTACGGGTCAAAGCACAATGTTGTGTCCCACTTTGTGTCCCAAAAACGCGAGTAAGAAGTTGGGCGGGATCGGAAATCGAGGGTGTTCGCGCGAACACCCCTTTCGCGTGAACCCCCTTCGCCTGAACTGCCACGTAGGACAAACAAACTAGTTCGTGCGAATGGGGGTTCGCGCGAACACCCCTTCGCGCGAACACCACGAATTCAAATAATTTTGGCGGTGAAGAGTTATATATATATATTTATATAGTTTTGGGCGGCATATTTAGGGTTTAGGGGGGTTCGCGCGAAGGGGGGGTTCACGCGAACCCCCTTCGCGCGAACCCCCTTCATGCGAACCCCCCTTCACGCGAACCCCCTTATGTGGCACCTATGTGGCACATTTTGGCGCCAAATTCATTTGGAGGATAATTTTATGCCAAAATGTGCCACTTAGGTGCCACGTAATTAGGGTTAACAAATGAATAAAATTATAAAATTTTAACACAAAATACAAAATTTTATTAGCTTTCTAAAAATATAATTTTCATTTTTTAAAAATATGTTTTACTATTTATTTTTTATATTTTACTAACATATGGTATTTTAGGACAACCAATTGTACACAATCAACCCAATTTGAAAAATAGCAAAAAATATCAAAAAAATTTGAAAAATTAAAATTACTATTTATTGAAGTCTTCTTCTTACCTGTGAAAAAAAAATTCAATTTTGATATAAATCTTAAAAGTTATTGGCATAAACATTTGTACGCCATTTATTTGAAAATATTTTCACTAAATAATTAATTAAAAAAAACATATAAGTCCAAAAAATATGAAAATTTGACAACACCTCAAAATTCAAATCTTGAACATATATCTAAAATTTCATGGTGAAAAAATAAATTTTCATTCAAGAAAACCACCCGAGGACAGTCATTCCTCTTTTAGAACATAAAAATCAATGTATGAATAAAATTAAGAAAAAGACCATTTTTTTTGAATTTTTTTTTTTTTAAAATTTGCATGTATTCTACACTCTAAACACAACATTTCATTAGTTTGTGGAATTTCATGAATGTGTACGGTTTTATGGCTATTACCTTTAGAAAGTCAATGAAACTGAAAATTCATGTTTATAATGGTACAAAACATACCAAAAAGTGGGACATTTTATTGTGCTTTTACCCTTACATCTTATTACAATTTCTTACACATGCATTTATATTTATGACATTTGTCTATTACAATCTTCTATAAAGATTTATTTATTTACCACATGGTTATAATATATACATAAGTCAATTTTCATTTTCAACCAAGATAATAACATTTAATTTATATTCCACATCCCAATTAATTTAATTAAATTTTAACTATATGACTCCCACATTATACTACCACTTTTAAATAATTAAAACCAAAAGCACATTACAAATAAAATACACACAACAATAATTAAAAAGGGAACAAATAATAAAAACACAAAAATCAAACACAGTTGCCATGGTGACCTTGTTGATTTCACACTGAATTCCAATATGGTTAGACTCCAGTCCCCCAACATTGTTGTGATTTTAACCTGCAAAATGTAAAATATCTCCTTCGGCATCGTGGCCATATTACAACATCCAAATGATATATATAAACATTAAATCCAATTCACAATAATATTAGGATTTTAACAATTTATCAATTAAAATTCAATTTACTGCAACTATATCATCATCAAATAGATCTCTATACTAGAGTTATTTATAATATCAATGTCACATGTTTACAATCAACATCAATAACTTGTCCATGTCAACTAGTATATCCTCATCCACATAATAATAAAAATGTCTCAATGATCCTCAAGCATAATAACTGAATCCAGATCAATATTAATCCATAGTCTAACATCTAACCATCATGCTAATCAAAACATAATAATGTCCATAATAATCCATGAGCTAGTATATACACATCTTGCTACATCAAAATACAATAATATCCAAAATATGATCAATAGAGTTAGGATCAGTATCTAAACAGTGTCCAAGGAAAGTGGGCACTACGGTTTGAAGTCTAGTATCTAGGGTAGAGGATACTTGTTGAAACACAACTAGGTAAGATGGAGGAACATGTAGGTATGTTTTGGTACACCCCAAAAGGTCAAAGGGTCAAGGTTGGTTTGGATAATCATCACGACATTGAGGCAAGGTAAGGTCACTAGGTTGAACAACATAGGTATCGTCATCGCAAGATGCAATGAGCGAGTGAATTGGAGTGTCCACATAATCAACGGTTGGGTAGGTAGGTGTGGGTAGGGTAGGTTGTAGGTAAGGCCATGTGAGGGGCATAAACATGCCCCAACTGATGGTGAGGTTGGGTGATAAGTAATAAGGTCATGGGGGTGAGGTGTAAGGTTAGGGTCAACTTTGGGTTAGGTGGGAAAAGGTTTTGGGCAAGTAGATGTGGTGCAATGTGGAGCGAGGGGGTCAAAAAGGATAACCGACACTGGTTATGGAAAACAAATGCTAGTCTAGAGAAACTCACCATGATAGATTAGAGAACATGACCGATGTCACCAAGTAAACTGATGTTGGTTAGGTTTGGGGTAGGGTAAAAAAGTAAAAATATGTATGTTACGGATTCATTTCAACCTATCCACTTTATAGAAAATGACATAACAAATTGTTTTTAGCATTTTCCATGAAGAAAAGGATGAGGTGTTGTCCAACGCTGAGTTGGAGGTATCTGAGTGGTTGGAGGAGGTAGGTGGAAGGGGCCACGAGATCATTCAGAGTGATTAGATTTTATGGAGGACCAAGAGTGCGATTATAGGTATGGCAACAGTGGGTGGAGGTGTGGGAGATCTAGCAGTGGGGAGACCAGACATCTCAACAAGGAGATGCCTACATGTAGAGGTAGGATTCGATCCATTTGTTGTTTTGGATTAAATCTATAACACCCTTGTGAGCTTGTTATTTTCCTCCTTTGCATTTCAAGTGTTGACATGTGATTTTCCTTATAAACATATGTTCTTTTGATTTTTGGAGATCATGCTTGATATGGACAAATCATTTCTATTCTTAAGATCCTTTGAATGAATTGGTTGAATCCATTTTTCACTTCTTGTAGGTTATTTGTAATCTAGTTTAAGAGTTGTAAACTTATCCATTAATCTGACTCATCCTTGGATCAATTTTAGTGATCCAAGGAATGTTTTAAATCTACTCTATTAAACGAATGGTAAAATGAAATTCCGGGAATTAAGAGACATATTGGCTGAACCTTTTTGTTACAATTTCTTTGAGTTTTGTGTGAACGTATTTCCATTCAGTTATATGTTGTATCGGGGTGTTTGGAGATCGATCATGGCGGGACATTGTTGACGTAAACAAAAATACAGCCTATTCACGGGATAGGAAGTATTCGGGATCCTAAAAATGACTATCCTATTTAAATCCTAAGCTAGGTAAGAATATTTTCTACCTAAGCTATGTCACTTAATAGAATTCTTATTCTAACCTAAAGCTTCCTATTCTAATTTTTTAGTTGATTGGCATCCTAACCTAAGCTATGTGCTAAAGGATATGGAAAGGTTACTAGGCCATTAAAATTAACCTAACCTAATACTATAAGGTTTTATGATGATCTGACCTAATTCCTAAAACTATTATGTTATGAATTAATCTAACCTATGTGGAAACTACCTAAGGCTATGTGTTAAGACCTATGGTGGAAATTTTTTGTTAGGGTTATATCCTAAGATATATATTATAAACTACCTAAGGTCTAACCTAAGCAATTTGATCTATCCTAAACTAATGGGTATGAAAGGGGAATTAGGTGGTCGCATGCATTAAGGGTGATGGTTCCTATGGAATTTATGTTATTGATAAGGTTTTGAATGCATAGGGTACTACCAGTTTTGGTAGGGGCTAGTTGACTTGGCGAGGCTTATGTGGAAGTGTCATTAAAATGGAATTTCATGTTAATTTTGATTTGGAATTCACCAAACTTGGAAGGTGGTGGCAAGGAAGGATAGGCAGGAAAATTGGAATTAATGAAACTTATTGTTTTCGGTTTTTGTGCACAAACCATCTTGGAAGGCATGCAAGTGGGTTTGTCTGGGGTTGTTTCACTTTGCATGTTTCATGATTTTTCTCTCGTATGCTCTCTGGTTTTTTGAACCAGTAGATTGAACTTCACTTGATGGCTATTTTTGAAGTCTTAGACCTATTTTCGGTTCGTGGGATGTATAAGAGGCATTGTGGAAAAATAATATGGTTATTTGATCTTTTATGGAGAAGAGGAGAAGTTGTGAGCTCAATTGAGGCCCCTTTGATTTGGCAGAAGCACTATTAGGCATGATAGGCTCTAATCTTTAAGATGTCTTGATTTCTTCTAAATGTTTCATTAAAACAAGTCTACTCTTTTGAGATTCTTAGCTTGCATGTTTTATCTGGTTACCTGCTTGTTGGGTTTTATAGTCTATGTTATCTTAGATATGAATCCATGGCAAAAATAATGTTGGTTTGGAAACTTTTTTATGTTAGTTTAATAATGAAACATACATGCGAAGCTTGTTTTATTACCTCTGCTTTCCATTTCTGAAAGTTGTATTCGAGGTTGTTGTGTTGGAACTGACCTTCGTTGCAATATGTGGATTTTGAACTATATGGGAACCTTGAGTTTCATTTGAGCTTGTATTTGGGCTTCATGTTTTGATATGAACTTGTGTTGGAGCTTCTTGTTGTTCTGAACCGGTGTTTGGAATCCTGGGTAGCTCTAGACTATTGTTTGAAGTTCATATATGGATCTGTACTCATATTTTATTACTTGTGTTTCTCTGAACTGTTATTGGAGGTTTGTGTTTTAAAATGCACTCGTATTTTGTTACTTGTATAGTTCTAAACTATTTTTTGAAGATCGTGTTTTGTTTTGAGCTGATATTAGAGCTTCTTGTTTAAAATATAAACTGGAATGGGAACTTTGTGTTATCATGAACCTATGTTTAGAGACTTGTGTAGCTCTGAACTATTATTGGAAGATCGTATTTTATACTTCCCTCGTATTTAAATACTTGTGTAGTTCTGAAATTTTGTTGAGACTTCGTGTTTGACTCTGTTCTAGTATTTTGAGTTGGGTTTTACTTGTATTAAAAGTTTAAAACTTATAACTCTTTTGTTGAACTATTTCTCAAAGAAAATTGGGAGAATAGTTGGCTGAGTTGTTGGGTAGACTCTTTGAGATCTTAACTGAAAATATCTTTGTTTGATGGATGGATTTGGTATTTCTTTTTTGAGAACTATTTCATCTTTTCTAAGATGGTAATGGAATTTTATCAGGGGTATTCTTTTCCCCTCTATTTTGTGGAAACCCACGTCTTCATATCTTTTAAAATAAGTTTTGGGTTTCGTTTAAAAGAAGAGTTTATTACTTTAGTGCTCTGAATTATTATGGAGGGATTACTTGTCTCTAGTTCAGATTGTTTTTGTATTATAGTACTTATTGAATTGAGAACTAATTACTCTTTTGTAATGCAATATTGAAACCTGACAATGGGATTTTAGTCTTTGAGTTTGTTGATACTTCTGAACATGTTTAGCTTACTTGATAGGTTTTTTTCTATCTCTTGTTGGATATAGTAAATAAACCATGTGTCTTTGTAAAAGAAAGGAAAGTGATTCCTTTGGAACAGAATATTTTTTTAGGACTGTTATGCGTATTTCATTATGAGATTGGAATTGAAACTCGTGTTTATTGAAGGTAAAGAATTGTAAGGAAAATGGCAGTGTGCTTTCTTCTTACTGTGAGTTGATTTTGTTCTCTTTTATAGGAACTAGCTTATGAATTTCTAAGTATGAATTAAAAGTGGGAATTCATTTGTTAGTACAATAAAATGAATTATTGATTGGATCATTTTCTAATTAAGATCCCTTTCTTTCTATTGTTGGGATAAGTTCATTAGTTGAAATTTTCTATTTTTATTCTCTTATGAAATGGACATTTCTTTATGAGTTGTTTGATCTTCCTTATTCAAAACATTTGTTGAAATGATGTAGGAAGAGATTAGATTATTTGGTTTTGTTGAACAGAAAATGTAAGCTTGTTTGGCAAACTGTTTGTTTGACAAGGCTTTGCTTTGTTTGGTTTGAGATGAGTAAGTTTTGTCTCTTGCACTCTATCTTTTTATGGATCCTCCTTGGATGGACTCGAGTAGGGATTAACTCCTGTATGAGTCTACTTTGATTTGTGAATGTTGGTTTCAGATCTTTAAATGTTAACTTCTAACATGTGGAAGTAGATTTAGACTTGTAGGTAGACTGTTTGATTCTCTATTCCTTCTTAGATTGAAATGGGATTTTGTTTTGATGAATATCTTAAATGTTGAATTTTAAGGTAGTTGTCCTTTAAATGAAATAGTTAATTCATGTTATGAATCTATTTATTTTTTCAGATGTTTTGTGTTTGGGCATGGTTTGTAATAGTTCTTCTTCTTCTTTTGCTTAAGAGTTAGATGAATCATCCTAATGAGAACCATGCTATAAACCCTTCTTTTGGCTTAAAGCAAAGATAAAGGTTGTATTCTATTATGATAGAATTAGGAACAATGAGATGTTATGATATGTTGTTTGCTTAAGGATAATTGATAGGATCAATTAAACTTTAATTTTTGTAAGACAAATATAGTGGATTATATTATGTTCTTCTCTTGAAGTGAATTCAATTGGTTAAATGTACTTATTTTCTTTTTCTTTTGCTTATATTGATATTTATGATGTAATAATTGTCTCATTAAAGTAGAGTTGTTTTAATGGAACAATTATTGGAATGCACTTCATTTTAAGGCTTAGTGCTTATCATGCTCAGTTCATTGAACTGACCCGTGCTAGAAATTTTTACAAATGGACTTTGTAAGTGATAAAAGAAGGAAAAACTTATATGATGCATTGGCTGATTTAAATATGATTCCTTATGAAGAATTTTGATTCATTCTTGAGATTGTATTGAAAAAGAAAAGTAGTATTCTTTTTGAATGAAGGCGGTTGTTATGCAGTATGCCAAAAATGCATAAGGATTGTAAATTTCTAAGTTTTAAAGATTAATTGAAAGATGAGAATTTACTTATATTGGTTGTATAAATTATCTTGTGCTTGTATGAGAAAGATGGATTTCTATCTTGTTGATATTCTTCATTTTGTTTATATGTTTAATTTGTTATCTTTTAATAAGTTGGATAAAGGGATTTAGTTCAATTTCCCTACTTGTGATGTAGTGGTTAAATTACGAATATGATATTCGGCATCTAAACTATATAACATAGTAATGTAACATGTGATGAACATACATTAAGAAATGTGGATATTAGGTAGGATACACCCTAACACTTAACTTGAGAGAAAGGATCTTTCCCTTTCTTAATGGAATATAAACCAAAAAGGTTTGCAAGTATGACTACAATTTATCGACTTCATTTTGTATGAAGTCTACTTTATATTGGATAAATTCGGCATTAAACCTTTCCAAAAAGTTATTGTACTTTTTAAATAAGACATATTATAATGTTGTACAGTTACGGTTAATTGGCAGTTTAACTATTTGATCAAACATTAAAAGCGACCATGAATATAATGGTGTTATTAATGGACTAAATGAAGAAAATTTAGGAAAGAACTTATTAAGTGTTGGATTAGGGATTGACAGTGTTGTTGTAATCAAGGATTAATTCAGTCTAACAATGTATTAACTTTCCCTTGGGGATATGTACATCTCGATGAGGTAGTTTCTATAGGATGTTGGCACATGCCAACTACAGGATGTACTTTCAAGAAGGCTTGGGTCTTCTTGAAAATATAGCGTTGTAGTTAACATGTGGCATCACCCTTCTCTGCATTGATCATTTAGATCTAAACACGTCTGGACCTCAAACTTGAACCTACTTTTTCTCTAGGTCTAGATAGGAGCATATTTATGATAGGAATTAGCTTCCAAAGGCTCAGGGTACATTTGCACATTTGGATGACTTAGGTCAAACGAGTATGCCCATCTACCCTAAGCCTTTGTGAGAGTCTTCCTATAATAGATTATGTTTGACACCCCAATTTCACATCTATCCTAAATCAATTAATTTCCCTTCCTCATTTCCCACAAAAATACACTTCGAATTAATCAAATATAATTTGATTAATTATCCATTTCAAAATCTAAAAATAATCTAATCCTCACCACATGTCATTATTCTCCATGTTTTTCCACTATTGAATTAAAAATTCAAATTCAAATCCTCACCCACCATTCGTGGTCCCCACTCACCTAAAATCCTCCACTTATGAATTAAAAATATAATTCAAATCCTCACCCATTCTTCGTGGCCCCCACTCACCTAATATTGCCCACATTTTCAAACCACCCACCTAATCTTGCCCACATTTTCAAACCACCCACTTAATCTTGCCCACATTTTCAAACCATGATTACTTAAATTAATCTAAGCTAATCACTCCCTCAGGCTATAAATACAACCTTACCCCTCCCCTCTAAACACACGGAGAATAAGCTTTCATGCCATATCTAAGTTCTTGCATCCTTTGAGCAAAGAACATCATTCTGCCTCGTCCTAATGCCAAAATAGCCTCATAATCCTTTTTCCCATCTAGTGCAAAGTAAGAGGATCGTTGTTGCAGGAAGGTCTTGCTCCGTCTTGAAGAAAAGCACCTACATATCACAAAATCAGGGCTCAATCCAAGTTTCCTAGCCCATTCTGAGGTTTGCTACGGAACGCGAAGGAGGAGGTATGATTATTGGTATTTTACTTCCTTGTTAGTAGTGTATTTTTCATAGCTTACATTCTGGCACGCCCGGTTACTTTCGATCTATTACCATTAATTTTCCAATTAGTGGTTTTATCTGTTCTTTGTTTATTATTGTTCATTATTATTTCATTTTCTATTCCTTATGGTCTTCTTTGGTTAACCTTCACGCTTTGGATAGTGTTTTTGTTGTGTGGTGTTTTGTGGTGTATCTGCAGGTTATAGCAACAATGAAACTCTGAAGCTCATTCTGTCTTTGATCTCCTCGGCGCTTGGTGCTTAGTTCCCAGTTTTGATTTTGTTATTTACTCATCATCTGTAGAAACACATGAACTAGCCATTAGTTTATTATCTTACTGTCATGGGACAACCAATCCGGAAAATGCATTTATTTATTTATTTTTGCTAAAATAACTGCTTTGTAGGAAGTTAATCATTTATTTATTTTTTTTTTTTTATTTTAGTCAATCATTTTATGATCTAACTCTTTCCTTCTGATTATTGTTATTTTTTAACCTTGTTGTCAAAATCTTAGCTTCTCAGGTGAAGTACAGAAGTCAGAAAATAAAAAAAACCAGCTCCTGGGACGTTTTTCTCACGTTCAAAATTTTCATTCAGAGCGTTCTCGTAGCCCATCTTCCGGAAGCCATAACTTTTGCTCCCGAACTCGGAATGACTTCATTTTTTTTTAACGGAAAGGTATTGAAAAGATCTATGCAATGAAAAAATAATTTTTAGATTTAGACTTACAAAAAAATTAGTTTCATTTCTTCTAACACCTGTCTTTTTAACAAAAAAACAACAAAATTATAGTTTTATTTATTTATTTATTTTTTAATTTTTATTTCACGAAACATCCTCACACGTATGCTCTTTCCTCGCACTTCAAAAGTGATCTTGGAAATCAGAAACGTGAGGCCACTCGAGCTCTAGAAAACAATTTTTATTTTTAATTTTTTGCCTTACATTTAAATTTTCCACGAAAACACTTCTAGGTAACGTTTTCACCCTCTTCTTTCATCATTTTTATTTTTTGTGAACATAATCATTATCGCTATTTCGCAATCATGATTAATTGCAATAATTATTAATATTTTAAAAAAAAAAAAAAAATCTATTTTAATTGTATCCGCGTATGCTCTTTTCTTGCGCCTTCAAGCGATCTAGAAAATCAGAAACGGTCACAATTTTTTTAGTTTCTTGTTCTAACATTGCAGGATCCTCTAGCTTTGTTTTTCAACTGTCATTTTAATAATTATTTTCCTTTGTCATATTCTTAATATTTTTTGGTCGTTGGTTGTGTATGCTCTTTTCCTGCGCCTTTGAGCGATCTGGCAAATCAAAAACAACCACGATCACTTTTCTAACATTTCATTTGCAGGATAACTACTAATTTGTTTTCTGTAGAACCGCGTTGCTGGAATATTGTCAAAAACAAAAACAAAAACAAAAACAACAAAAATCCCGCAAAAATACCACCATTTAAAGACAATTGCTGAAACAAAAAAAAAAAAAAATAAAAAGTACGCTCAGGTACGCAATTATTTTCTGCTAGTGATTTATTTCAAGTTGGAAAGAACCCTGCGTTTAATCACTTTATCATATTGTTTTTACACGTAGACAAGGTGGATTTCATCACCACCAAAGCTACATCGGTGACGTGGACTTGACTACCACGCACCAACAACATTTGCATCTGCATTGCACTTTGAGACCTAGTCTCATCACAAATGCTCGTATTTACCTCGCCGCCGCTTCTTCACTTACAGTAATGCTGCTGCAGTGCAACGCATGCGAGTCACGCCTAAATAGCTGTAACAACGAAGCTCTCGGGCATCGTCCTCAGTAAATCTTCGGGAGTTATAAGGACACCATACACATTCATCCCTCCATCACCTTCCACCTTTTCAAAACCTGCTCGACGTGGTGATTCACTCCAAAATAAAGTAAGAATCGGTGAGTCTCCTCCAAAGGCTCTAAGGGTTCCCCATACCACCTCCCGTCCCCGCATGCACTAGGTATATCGGAGACTAGGGTATATCGAGGACGCATCTTCTCGAGTAATAAGAGCCTCGCATCCACCATTTCACAAAGATACTTGTATGATTTCATGAAACAATGATCATTCCCGAAGAAGTTACCTCATAAGCCAAAACAATTGAATCCACATGATCGTCATTGCTTTGAAAACACAATAGTTTAGCATTTTTTTATCATAAAACTTGGCTGATATCAATGTGTTCATCAAAAGTTCAGACCCTAGTTGTGTTCCACAAAAATCAGCCTCTCGACCAATTCAATACCAAGCGAAAACATCCAAACAATCCAACAACACAGTATCAAACCATCACACCAATTTCATTAGCTTACCTCATCCAACAATACATTTGTCATAACTTGGCATCGGCTATATCCAATCGATATTGAGTGACTAGCATTCACTCCCCATATTGTCAATTGTCAAAACATCATCCATAGCTTGTTTCCAGCTATATCAAACTAATATTGGGTAACTTGTTTGAGTTCACTCATTATTCTGTCCACCATCACATTTATCCAAATCATAGCCAACACAAATCCTTTCACAACCATATCGTGATTAACCTATTCAGGTTACTCTCCCCGTCAATAGTCCAGAGCTTATTTAAGTCAAATCTACACAACGTGCAACAAATCGTCTAATAACTCGTCTCGAGTTACATCATCATCATATTGAGATAACTTGTTTGAGTTACTCTCCTTATCAGTCATCACAAGCTTACTCACGATAAATCCAAAGTAATCAAAGTCATAATGGTATTCACTCGCAGTCACAATCGTGAAAATGACGACGAAGAAGTCGCACAACCAGAACTCACCACTGAAGAACAAGAACAAGTCAATAGGGTGATAGAACAAAACAAAAATGAATATCTGTTACGCATCCTAGCCATGGGGGAAAAACTACCCCCTGACTTCGGGACCGAAAATTTAAACAAACTCATCGACAATGGTGAATCTAGTTATCACAATGAAATACCAAACAATCCAAATGGTTCTTCGGCCGAAGAATTATTCACTAAAATCCAAGATTTAACAAAGAAACTTGAGGAAACAACGATTAGAGCTGAAAGATTAAAAGACCTCAATCTAGATTCTAATACTCGCGACATGTTTGATAAACCGTCCCCCGCTTCTCCATTTGCACAAGAATGGAAACTTATGAAAGACACCATTCAGGGACTGCAAAAACAATCGAAACAATTCAACTTTGAAGAATTGTGTCCTTATCCATTTGATACAGAAATATCACGATTACCATTTCCGCCATCCTTTGAAATCCCTAAGTTTGATAAATACAAAAGCAAAGGTGACCCCGTGAACATGTCAAGGAATTTTACATGCAATGTCAAGAAGTTGCCTATCGAGACACGTACCTTTTACGATTATTCCCCCAAAGTTTAGGAGGACAAGCTTTAGACTGGTTTTTCCATCTACCCAAAGGGTCGGTCACGACATTTGCAGACTTATCGAGAAATTTGTCAAACATTTTTCTTATAACCTAGACTCAGAAATAACCATGCTTGATCTCTGTAACACTAGGCAAAGGCCAAACGAAAATTTTGCTTCCTTTTTACAACGATGGCGCGGAATCGCAAGCCGATTTCCCGCTTTCGCACTCGAGAAACAACTAGTTAGCATTTTTGTCCCTAATCTCAATGCCGAATTATCATTCCACATGCAAATGCATTGTTTGAATAGTTTTGAAGAAGTCATCGAAAAGGGGACACAAATCGAAAAGCCCTCATTTCTAAGGGCTTACTTAAAGCACCCTTTAGAGACCAACCTTATCGAGACACTCCTCCAAACCAGGACAAATCTAAATTCTTTAATCGGAATCGAAATATCATCAACGATGGTATTACTGATTCCCACCATGTCCGAAATGTCCAAAACCATCCCACCAACACGTTAAAATCTAAACAACCAATCATTATCCCTAGAAAGGAAGTTCCTTCTCGGATCGACGAAGAGAGTTCACTCCTCTCGGGAGAAAGTCTATCTAGTGTCTTTCGTCATTTGGCAAATGCTAATATGATTACATATCCCATTGTCAGACCCTTCAAGAAGGACAACCCAAACCAAATTGGTATAAAGACAATGAATATTGTGATTACCATCGCATAAAAGGGCACTCCACAGATCGATGCATGCAACTCCGCCATTACGTCCAAGACCTGATTGAACGTGGAGACATAGAAGTTGAAAATACTTCTGAGACAAAAACACCTAATGAAAAACTTCACATGTTCAAAAATCCATTCCCTAACCATGATAAAAATTCAAAAGATAAGGGTCAATCATCAAGCAATGTCGAGTATGACTCAGTCATCTCGACCATAGATTATGACCAAGACTTAGTGGCAACTATAAAGATCAAAAATGATTGTGCAATCACCACTAGATAGAAAAAAATATGGGTCCCTACAACAAAAAAATCTGCCACTTCGTCCCCGGCATCACCTCCTAATCCACCATCTAATTCCGCCGCCAATTCCTCTCCACAACCTACGCCGTCATTTAATATTGTCAAACAATTAGAGAAGACTCCCGCACAAATTTCAATCATGGAACTACTTAATTCTTCTCCCGCACTACAACGCATCCTTATGCAAACATTGAATAATGCTCGTGTCCCTGAGGACATCAATTCACAACAATTCCAGGCTTTAATTACACATCTTACAATCCCCAATCCTATTTTATCTTTTGGTCCCGATGACATGCTTAATCCTAATATCGCTAATAATCATTCTTTATACGTCGAGGGTTATGTAACTCATCGTAAAATCAAGCGCGTCTTAATCGACAACGGATCAGCATTAAATATTTGTTCTATGAAACTTTTACGTTGTCTAGGTTACACTGAAAATGATTTGCAAAACAATATCATAACCATTCGTGGGTATGATAATAGTGAAAGAAAGTCTGAAGGCACAATCACGTTGCCTCTCCAAGTTGGACCCATCACCTTAGACACGATCTGTCATGTGGTAGATGTAGAAGTTGCCTATAACATTCTTGTCGGCCGACCATGGATTCATGCCATGAAAGCCGCCCCATCAACATTCCACTAATGCATTAAGTTTCCTCATTTGGATAAGGAATTTACATTACATGCATCCCCAACCTTTTGAGTATCAGATTCCTCAAGGATGGTATCGACATGATCACTATTGTCCATCCACGATAAATACGCTTCACCTCGGATAATCCCTAATGAAACACGCATTGATCCTGATACACTCCCTAACAATAATCCGAAACCATCATCTCATAACCAAAACACATTTTCCAATCCATTATCATCCGCTAGTCAACCACCTTCCACCAGTCCTCCTCCCACTAATCAATCATCTTCTTCCACTAATCAAGCTTCTTCTTCCAGCAACAATTATTCTTCCACCACACCACCTTCTTCTTCACCTAGCCAATCTTCTTCATCCAACCACACCTCCTCTATTAAGATACCTCCTCCTGTGAATAACCAACCTTCATCCTTCAATCCACCCCCTTTTTCTTATAACCCATTTTCTTCATCTTTTAAGACTACAAAACTAACTTCCCCACCACATGAGGTACCTATTGGTCCCCCATCTCACACATTTAAAATCATTGACACGGGATGCGGTGAATATCAATTTCAAAAGATGGCAGACTCTTTTTATATCACCAAATCCCCACATAGCTATGGCAAACCTAATGCTCCACATCTGAGAATCCATCCCAATTACCAAATGGGTCAGTCAATTTGGAAAAAGTTTGGTCATCTTGACAATGAACATATTCCAAGTTCTTCAGGATCTTGGTTATATAATGACGACTTTGCTCCATGTTATGAGTCCCCTCAATTTACCAAAGCTCACCGAATAATGAAAAACATGCGATGGCAGGGTAAAGGACTCGGTCCAAATGAACAAGGTCGTTTAGACCCTATAAATTGCACACAACATCACGGTAAACATGGTCTAGGTTTCAAGGTGTTTGATGTCGCTCCCATAATAATTTCGAGTGACAATGATGACACCAGCTCTAATAATGAAATTAGATCTCCATGTAGTCTTTTTGAAGACCTCACTGAAACACATCTTGCCTTTGAACATTTTTCTATTAATGTCATCAATTTTGAGCCTACACATCCAAGTCTCATGACCATGGCCAACCACATCATATAGCCATGGACATGTTCCAAAATGATGAAGCCATCAAGAATTCCTTGAACTCGTGACCAAATACCTACTTCAGACCATAGAAAAGGATTTGAAATCAATCTAAATGCATCGCCTATTTTGGCGAAGAGATAAAATATTCGATCCTTCACCGTCGAAAATTTGGATCAAAAGCAAACAGAGGATTTCCCATAGTCAAAACCTCACCACCACCTTATCCAATAAACATGTCAAAAATTCCAACAAACACCGACACTCGATGACCTACATCAACCATTAGCATCGTTTCTCCGAAAAGGATACATCTAAAATGCTTGTAGAAGAAACAAAAGAGATAAACATTGGCACCACTGAACAACCAAAAATTTTACAACTTGGCATTAGTCCTGTCTGACCAAGAATGCATGGAATTTACAACACTCCTTATTGAATTCCAAGATATATTTGCATGGACGTATAAGGACATGCCAGTGCCCGACCCATCTCTTGTAGTACACCATCTTGTGGTACATCCAGATGCAAAACTCAGAAAGCAAAACTACGTAAAATGCATCCCCAAGTTGCATTACTTGTTAAAGCCGAACTCGAGAAACTCTTGGAAGCTGACTTCATTAAACCTATTGATTATTCAGCATGGATATCTAACATAGTTCCTGTCGCCAAGAAAACTCCTGGCATCAGAATATGCACAGACTTCCGTGACATCAACAAGGCTTGTCCCAAAGATGACTTTCCCTTGCCAAATATAGACATGATTGTTGATTCTACTAGCAGGCCATGAAATGCTCTCCTTAATGGATGGATTCTCTGGTTACAATCAAATACGTATTGCTGAAGGAGATCAACATAAAACGGCATTTACTACACCATGGGGCACCTTCTGTTATAAGGTCATGCCTTTCGGATTGAAAAATGCTGGTGCTACCTATCAACGAGCAATGACTATTATCTTCCATGACATGTTACATGATATCATGGAAGATTATGTTGATGATATATTAGCAAAATCTAAAACACGAATAGGGCATCCAAGTGTGTTGAGACGCATTTTTGATAGATTACGTGAGTATAAGGTTCTGCCTTAACCTAAAGAAATGTGTGTTTGAGTAACCTCTCGTAAATTATTAGGGTTTATTGTCTCACGAAGAGGCATAAAGTGGATCCTTCCAAAGTCAAAGCCATTATGGAAATGCCTCCTCCTCAAAACCTAAAAGAATTACGCAGTCTTCAGGAAAGATACAATCTATTCGGCGTTTCATATCACAAATGGGTGACAAGTGCCATCACTTTAATCAGCTTACTCAAGAAAGATGCACACTTTCACCGAACCACGATTGCCAAGATTCTTTTGCTAAGTTAAAAGAATACCTCTCTAGTCCACTGCTCTTATGTCACCAAATTGCCGATAAACCTATGTTGCTTTTATACATCTCGCCATCGAACATGCCATAGAGCTCTACTAGCACAACATAACAATCAAGGAAAAGAACAGTCAGATATTACCTTAGTCGAACACTTATTGAGCACGAAATACGTTATTCCCAAATCGAAAAGTATGCTTAGCGGTTGCCTTTGCATTCCATAAGTTACGTCATTACTTGCTCAATCACACAACTAAGTTGATTGCCAAAATTGATCCTCTCAAGTATTTGTTGTCCAAACCCATTCTCACGGGAAGAATGTCTAGTTGGGTCAGTATTACTTAGTGAATTCGATGTCGAGTTTGTTCCACAAAAAGTAATTAAAGGACAAACCCTTGCCGACCAACTTGCCGAGGCACCCCTTCCTGGCACAGAACCACTTCAATTTTCTTTTCCTGATGAAGATATTCTACACATAGACATCGCGCCAGCTTGGACTCTATTTTTTTATGGATCTTGTAATCTCCATGGCTCAGGGGCAGGTATTTTGCTTATCACACCCAGTGGACATGTTATCCCCAAATCATTTCGCTTAGCATTCCCATGTACCAACAATATCGCAGAATATGAAGCTCTCGTCGCAGGGTTAAAACTGGCTATATCTTGGAATCTTACAGAATTAGCTGTATTTGGTGATTCTTTACTTATCATCAAGCAAGTTACCGATGAATACCAGGTCAAGGATGAAAAACTTATCCCATATAAACGCATGGTGGATAGTCTTCGAAGCTATTTTTGATTAATTAGCTTTGATCAAATTCCTGCACTTCGTAATAAATGCCGATGCTATATGGCAACCATCGGGTCCCTATTAGAAATCGCATCTAGTCAACCCTGCACATTTTCTCGTTGAACATCTCTTAATGCCTCGCCTATGATCTTCCCCGAAAACACTATGGTATGTGAGATCGTGGGTCCGAATAACCCTTGGTACCACGATCTTTATACCTTCATTCGTGATAAAACGTTTCCTGCCGACATGAAACCAATGCATAAACGTGCTTTAGCACAACGTGCTTCTCGTTACACCATTTTAGCAGAAACTCTTTATAAACAAGGATATGATGGCACCTTGCTCCGATGTCTTAATCAGAAGAATTCTCGAGTGTCTTAGTGAAGTCCATTCTGGTATCTATGGAGCACACATGAATGGTATCGCCTTAGCCAAGAAAATCCTATGAGTTGGATATTATTGGCCCACCATGGAAAGTGACGCATGTCATTTTGTCAAACATTGTCAAGCATGTCAAAAGCATGGAAATCTTATCCACGCACCTTCCCAGGCATTACAATCGATAACCACACCATGGCCCTTCTCTCAATGGGGACTTGATCTCATTGGTAAAATCGACCAACATCTTCCGATGGACATAAGTTCATCATTACCGCTACCGATTACTTCACTAAATGGGTAGAGGCTATGCCTCTCACTTATGTTACCGTAGCCAAATATCGAAATTTATTTTCAATAATCTCATATGTCGATTTGGTATTCCATCCGCTCTGTCATGCAGATAATGGCAAATCATTTAAAAACCAGGATGTAAAAGACCTAGCCAAACGTTTTCACATCAAACTTAAATGGTCTACTCCATACTACCCTCGTGGCAACGGCAAGCGGAAAGCAACCAATAAGACCTTAAAATCCATCATGGAAAAAATCGTCAACACCCATGGACGAAATTGGCATACTCAAATTTACCCCGCTCTTTGGGCTTACCGTACATCTTACCGCACGCCTACCGGAGCCACCCCATTTTCCTTGTTTATGGTTGTGAAGCCATTTTACCTATTGAGATAGAACTCTCATCCTTGAGAATCTCCTTAAAGATGTAATTAATGAGGATGAATACCGACAGTCACGGCTTCAGAGCTTGAGCTTCTCGATGAAAAAACGACTCAATGCTCTCAATCATCTTCAAGTCTATCAAAACCGATCGCAACGCAGCTTATCATAAAAAGGTAAGACCCAGAGAATTCAAAATTGGTGACCTTGTTTTAAAAGAAAATCAAAATAATACCACTAAAGAACGAGAAAAACAAGGAAAATTTGAGCCTAATTGGTTAGGACCCTATGTAATCACAAATAAATTTGGCTCTGGAGCCTATAAATTGGCCACCGCAGATGGTCAAGATCTTGATGAACTAATGAATGCAGCTTCATTTAAAGAAATTTTATCCTTGAGATGTTCACTATTCCAGGATACAACATGTACATTGTTCCTTTTGTCTTGCTTATCTCCAAATAATTCAAATTTATTCATTTCCATCAGTACATTTTCATTATCAAAATCACATCTTCATATTTATCATCATGAGACAAGTGCTAATATAAATCCTATTAAGTTTGTGAGCATCATACTTCTTCCACTTTCACCGCTTTCCTCTATGGTCATACCTCAGAAGCTTACCGATGGTAATATATCCCCTTCTAATACATTCTCTCTTTCATAACAAAGCTCTAAACTTCGTTACCTAGTTCATTTGGTCGTCCATCTCGGTCTTCTTCGGTGTTGAACCTCGCGTCCCTACTAGTCGTGTGGGGCTGAGATTGGGGGCGACGTTTCTTCCCAAATACAAAGCATTATTGTAAAAAATAAAAAAATCCATCAATTCAATAACTTATGAATAATTCATTGTCACATCTTTCGTCCTTCATAGTCTTTGGTGTTGAGCCCACACTTCTACTAGTAGTGTGAGACTAGGAATCGAGGAAGGTGCCCTTACTCGCTACGTCTTGTCTTTGGTGATAAAACCTTGCCTCTTACAAGTGGCATGGGGCAAAGCGTAGAGGGTCATTCTCATACAAGCATAAAAACATTGCAAAATATTCAAAAATAATAATAAAATAAAACAAATCCAAAAAAAAAAAAAAAAAAAAAAGGACTAAAAAGAAATTCACTCGCCTATATTTTGCCTTTAGTGATGAGCCCTTGCTTCTCACTAGTAGCATAGGGCAAGGCATAGGGAGTCATTTCAAAAATACAAAATCTTATAGTGCTTACAAATTATAGAATCCCCAAACACGTAATTTAGATGCCTAAGTGAAGAGAGAACTATCCCTTAACCTCATATCTTATCAATCAACAGGCCACATAACTGTCTAAGTCTAGCATGTGACTCATAAAGTGAAAGCCATTTTTGAAACCGGTTCAGTACCATTATGAAGAATGGAGTCACAATTTCCCAAAGGGATTGTTGTTAGCATTTGTCTCTATATTCATTATCTACCTCCTACGTCCTTCTTGATTCTTGGTGATGAGCCCACACATCTTACTAGTTGTGTGGAGTCAAGAATGGAGTTGGAATTCTTTTCATCATATCATCACCACCATATCATGCCAATGGAAAGTGAATTTATGTTATTTTGAGCATAAGTTACAATGCGGAACACGGTACATCGTCTCTCAAAAATAAGTCTGCACTCTGGTCCATAAATTGTCAATCACAATGTAAAACTCAAAAAACATTTGAAAATCGTAAAAAAATCCAAAAACAATGTAAAAATCCAAAAATCCAAAAACATTTGATAATCGTCAAAAATCCAAAAACATTTGAAAATCGTCAAAAATCCAAAAAACAGTGTAAAAATCTCAAAATCCAAAAAACATTTGAAAATCATCAAAAATCCAAAAACAGTGTAAAAATCCAAAAATCCAAAAACATTTGAAAATCGTCAAAAATCCAAACACAGTGTAAACATCATAAAAATTCAAAAACATTAGAAAATCCAAAAAAATATAAAATTCAAAAACAAACATTAGAAAATCAAAAAAATCCAAAAACAAAAACATTAGAAAATATCCAAAATACAAAAACATTTGTAAAATTTTCAAAAGA
This sequence comes from Taxus wallichiana var. yunnanensis, assembly GCA_018340775.1. Lineage (NCBI taxonomy): Eukaryota > Viridiplantae > Streptophyta > Pinopsida > Cupressales > Taxaceae > Taxus > Taxus wallichiana. Next base: position 497,940,544 of record CM031234.1, read on the forward strand.
CCAAAAACATCCACAAAATTGTAAAAACTCAATAAGTAACACAGTTCATCCTTTGAACTATTATCCCAAACGAATGGTCCAACCACCTTATGACTACCAATTTCAAACCACTTCTCCTCGCGTGAATCCTCGCTTGGGGAAAATCCGGCTCTCATTGTTTCCTTGTTTGAGGAGACTGACCCAATCCTTTGTACCTCTGCTTGGGGGCACATCTAATCAATCATCACTGTGGAACACGTTAGGGACATGTTTACTAGTTCTTGTGTTGCATTATTAGTGGCAAATTATTAATTGCTTTCTTGTATCTTGATATATTACAGGGGGCATCTTGATTTTATATATCCTGGTGTTCTCTGTAATATTCTTATGTTATCTGATTGCATGTCGTACTGGGGCATCATACTTTCTTGATGGCCTCTGTCTATGCTCTCTTCCATTTGCATATCGTACTGGGGCATCAAACCTTTTTGATGGCCCCTGTCTATGCTATCACGCATATTACAGTCTAGTCATCCTGATCTTTTATATCACGATGCATCCTGTTATGTGCTATATTAAAATTAAGATGCTTTTCGTCACGTGAGTATCTTCCTGCATGATCAACATCTTACTTTGCACCCCATCCATTCACCCATACTAATGCATTCTCCAGTTTGCGAATCCTACTTGACGATCTTTCTCAAGTAGCATTCACTATCCAGCAGCTCCTTCTCCCCCACCATGATCACCATGTATTTGATCCATTCATTCTCACTTCTCATTTTGACTCCTCCGCCGCTTATACCCATATTACCCTTCTCACCATTCCTGTCCCCTCTCACCCATTGGTATTCTTTCCTTTCACCCGTTTTCTTCCCGCTTGACAATCTTACTTAATAACCCCTTCTATATGGAATCCTCAGTGGAGGTTTACCCTCTCTCTAAGATCTTCCCGCTGTAGAAGCTTCTTCACCACATGCCCTCTCATCAAATAACCATCACCACCAAACACATCTTCCAACTCCACCTCTTCTACTTCCCATTCCCGCATCATTACTCTCACCACGTGGGCATCCCAATTAAGGATTCCCCTCACACTCTCCACCCTCCACTGCATATATTCCTTCATCCATTCATGTTATACTCCTTTGTGTCCTTTCTTTCTTATTATCACCTCATCTCATATCATATACCACTTAGGCATACCTCACTGACTCTTTTCTCATCCTTCCCCAAATCCACCTTATGCCTAGGTCATCCTACTTACACGCTCTCGTAGTATGGAAAATTCACTTGAGGGTTCCCCTTCAGTCCATTTTGTCATACCCTATTCCCACCAACTCTAACATCATCCTTCTTCCTCAGCTTGGCGATCTTACTTAACCATCCCAGCCGCATGGCAATCTTACTTAAGACTTCTACTTAAGGTTGATCTGTCCTGTGGCCTTCCCCCATCCCATCATATTTCGCCCATCTTATTTCTCCCACCTCTCATCGTGATCATCTTCTTCACCCTACCATTCCACCCCTATTCCCAATATCATTTTTTCTTTCTCTTTGCATATCATCCCTGCCGGTTGGGTGACCCTACGAAACTTCTCCAGCAGTATGACGATCTTACTTAAGAGATTCTCTTAAGCATGACATGTCATCTTACACTCACCCATCACTCTCCAATCTCACCACCATATTTCCTCTTCATTCCCCATCATCACATCTTTTTACCACCACTATCACCCTCCTCTGCTTGGCAATCTTACTTAACCACTCACCCAGCATGGCGATCTCACTTAAGAGTCCCTCTTAAGGATGATCTGTCTCCTTGCCTTTCCCCATCACTACCCACCCTTCACCCTTCATTTTTTCTCGGCATTCCCCATTATCACATCCTTTCACCTCCTTTTCGATTCTCGCAAACACCACTTCTCGCTTGACCATTTGTCATCTCCAGTTTTGCTCACATGGCAATCTTACTTAACCACTTCCGTCACATGACAATCTTATGTTAGGGTCCTCCCTACACTTAACTTGTCATCATGAACTTCTCCCCCGCCTCATTCTTAGTTCCCTTTATTGATCGTTTCTTCCACCTGGTATCTCCTATTACCCACTTTTTCCTCCCACTATTATCCTTTCTCCACATATCTTCTTACAACATACAACTCATCTCTTCCACCTACAATCACATTCTTTTCCCCCATTTTCCCCTCCTTGATCCATCATCCTTCATACCCTTTCTTCCCATTCTTTTCATGTCTTGGTTCTTCATCCTCACCTCGTTCATCCTCATCACCCCCATCCTCTCCTCGCTTTCACTTCGTCCCAACTCCTCCCTCCCATCTTCTTCACTCTTTCCCCTTCATCTTCTCACATTCCCCCTACATTTCTACCCACACACATATTCGCCATTACTGTTAACACTCCTATATCATTCTTTCATCATCATCTTTTCTTCCCGCGCTCATAATTGTCAACGGGTTTTCCCTAAAAATTATAAATCCTCATTCCGCACGACCTCATTCACTCCCTTGGACCTTCTAGAGTTTCCCTTCATTTCTTCCCTCATCTAAGCCCACCACTCATTGGCAACGGGTTTTCCCTAACGTCCCTTTGTTGGCGTTACCCTTTCCAGTCCTCATTCGCTTTCTTTTTTTTCATTTTTTCTTTCACCCTTCCCCACCACTCATTGTCAAGAGGATTTCCCTAACATCCTTTCATTGGCATTGCCTCTTCTATCCCCCATTCTCTTTTCTCTCCTATTCTTTTCCCTCACTCCCACCCTTTCTTGTCGCTTCTTACCCATCTCTCCATCTCCTCTTTGCCCTCTTCACTATCTTTATTGTCTTCATCATACATCCTTTTTCTATTTTCCCATCATCCTAGTATCCTCATTTCATGCATCTCCATATCTTTTCCAATCGATGTCATTCTTCCCCTCTTTCTTCTTTCAACATTCCTTCTACCATTTCCTTTCCACTTATTACCCCCTGTCTGTATTCCCTTCCTTCTCCATCATTTTCTTTGTTATCCTCTTCTCTCTCCCACCCCTCGTCTTATTTTACTTCCCCTATATCATCTTCTTCCCCTTTTTCCATCACGTTTCCTCCTTACATCCCCATCGATAACCTGGTTGTTCAGCGTTGTCCTGTCTTTTTTATCATCCCACTCTCCACATGCATCTCCATACGGTCTGTTTCATATTCTTTGCCTTGGTCTTCCTCGCAATGACGTGATTCCTTCAATCTTCTCCTTGTATTCGTTCTATCTTCCTTTCCTCTCCCCTAATTTTCACGTTTCTTCTGACCACTTCCCCTTTTCTCTACCACCCCTACCTTTTTGTTCATTCTGTATATGTTTCTCTTCCTTTCTCTCCTCTTTTCACACTTTCCTCGCCCTCATAGTTTCTTTTTTTTTTCTCCATTCTACTTCTTCTTTTGTCCTCTTTCCATTTCCCTCCATTTCACCCCCTACTCCCACCTCGTTTTCTCCTTCTTATTTATCCTTTCCCATTTCCTACTTTTCTTCACTCTCTCATTTATTTCACTTCCACGTATCCCTCTTTACTATCTCTCGTTGCTTCCTTCATTTTGCACATCTCTCTTTCATCCCCTTCACCCTCTACTCTGTCATTTTCCTCTTTTTGCCTTGTTTGTCCTTCATCATTCCCTTCTTCCCCTATCATCCCTCTCTCTTATTTCTACCTCTTTCATTCCTTTTTTTTCCCCTCCCTATCTCCCTTACTCTTCTCATAATCAACCCCCAACCCTATCCATTCCCTTTTCTCTTTCCCACACACCCTCACACCTAGCATTCAAGGTCGATTGAATCCTTCCTCCATTTGCGTCGTGCGGTCATTCCAGTCTCTTCCACTCCATTATCATCCTCTTCTCCGCCGAATCCATTTCCTTTCTTTTCGAGAGTTCTGTCATATATTTCATTCTCATCAGTCCTCTCGAGGGGGCATCACCACATCTATCCATAATCACATCTTCTCATGACATTTTTGTCTTGGAGGATACTATGACATCCGTCACTCACCACTTTCTATTCTCCCCAACAAACATTCGCTCTACCTTTTAAAAAGTAGATTGAATTCTTCCCCCATACCGTCTACTTTCTTTGAAAGGACACTACTTTCATAGTACCCTTCCAAAGAGGGGCAAATGTAGACACCCCAATTTCACATCTATCCTAAATCAATTAATTTCCCTTCCTCATTTCCCACAAAAATACACTTCGAATTAATCAAATATAATTTGATTAATTATCCATTTCAAAATCTAAAAATAATCTAATCCTCACCACATGTCATTATTCTCCATGTTTTTCCACTATTGAATTAAAAATTCAAATTCAAATCCTCACCCACCATTCATGGTCCCCACTCACCTAAAATCCTCCACTTATGAATTAAAAATATAATTCAAATCCTCACCCATTCTTCGTGGCCCCCACTCACCTAATATTGCCCACATTTTCAAACCACCCACCTAATCTTGGCCACATTTTCAAACCACCCACTTAATCTTGCCTACATTTTCAAACCATGATTACTTAAATTAATCTAAGCTAATCACTCCCTCAGTTATAAATACAACCTTACCCTCCCCTAAACACACGGAGAATAAGCTTTCATGCCATATCTAAGTTCTTGCATCCTTTGAGCAAAGAACATCATTCGCCTCGTCCTAATGCCAAAATAGCCTCATAATCCTTTTTCCCATCCAAAGGTCAAAGTAAGAGGATCGTTGTTGCAGGGAAGGTCTTGCTCCGTCTTGAAGAAAAGCACCTACATATCACAAAATCGGGGCTCAATCCAAGTTTCCTAGCCCATTCTCGAGGTTTGCTACTTAACGCGAAGGAGGAGGTATGATTATTGGTATTTTACTTCCTTGTTAGTAGTGTATTTTCCTAGCTTACACAGTATATTTAGATATGTTCTTTAAATAGATCACTCGGACTCGGTGTAGGGTAGGATGAAAAAAGTATATGAAGTATACAATATTTATTCAATACATAAGATAACATAAATAGATCGGTAGCTTACCAAGTTATGGAATGAATAGATTGTTCAATCACCGAGTCATTACAATGCATATGTTTATCCATTGAATTTTATTGGCATGGAATGTTTGTTCTAAATATTGCTTTATTTAGAACAGTGAACATTATTAAAAAAAATTCTCTTGATTCTAAAGTCTTAAAATGGGAATGTTACAAAATCTTTTAGGGAAAAATGAAAATAATGGGGGTTTCAAAAATTTGAAAATGTGGGTAAAATGAATGGTTTTTATGGTGAGAGGCCATAGAGGTGATTTAGGTAATAAAATGGAAATTAAGATAGAATATTAATAGGAAAATTGGGGAAAATAAGTTAGGGTAAAGAGTGGTGAGATAACCTCCAAGGGCCTCATGCCCTAGGAGTGTTTCCTATGTAGTCTCGGTGAAAAGGGGCCTTAGGCCAATGTAGTTCTCCCATAAACTAGGGAGGAATATGGCGAGGATAAGTGAATGGTGGATCGGTTTTAAGCCGATTGGGTGCATGGTTATTTAGGTAGGAGTAAATAGGTAAGGGAAAAGGTGGTTCAAATGGGTGTGGGTAAATAGGTAGGCCATGTGTTGGGTCAAGGGCATGGGTAAAATATGTAAGGTAAGATTTTGGGTCCAATAGGTGTGGGAAAATAGGTAAACTTGAATTTGGGTCACAGTATAGGTAAAATAGGTATGGTGGGATATGGGTTACATAGGTTTGTTGAAGTCTTCATTATGTATAGGATAATAAATAGGTAATGAAGAAGTTAAAATATAAGAGGTGGAAGAAAGAACCACCTAATTGATAAGGTCCATAACGAGTCCAACATACCAAATATTGGTTGATGAACATGAGACCCTGAAGGCATTGCAGGCTTGACTATTATAAAGGTGAAGGAAGTGACATGATCAAAAAATGTCACATGTTGGGGCACATCCCTTGAGCGGGTAAGGAATTTTAGGGTGAAAAAGGTGATGAGGTGAGGATGGTTGGTTTGATGGTAAGATGAGTGTGAGGTAGCATGTTGACATGACAAGAGGTTCAGGATCAAAATAGTAGGTCCATGACAAAAAGGTCATATTTTTCTTCTTTTTGCTTTTTTTTTTTGATAGACTGATCGATGCGGGAAGTCTATGTGGGATGATTATATTGTCTCCTTGAGGTATTCATGAAGTTGATCGATGTGGGAAGCTTCTGAATATTATGGATAGTCTTCTTTTGATGATAGACTATGTACATGTATTAGGCTTTGCATAGCTGTCCTTCGAGGGAGCAGTCTATTTATAGCAATGAGATAGAAAGAAGAGATGTCCTTTTTGAGGGATTCATCTTTTTACTTAGAATTTTGACTCAAGGAGCTCAATCCCATTTTGTTTTTGAGATTATTTTGCTTTGTGGATGTTTAAGTCATGGAAAAGACTATAGAGGAAGCTGGGCCCTTGTGTAGAAGACAATATTGGAGCATACAGAGGTTAACCATGAAGGCGGGGTTTGAAATGGTGAATGAACATAGGATTCCATCTTGGAGAAGATGAAAAGTGTTGATCAGAGAACACTTGATAGAACTCACACAAGAAGTGCGCATGGGAAAACATGCCGAGGTTCAAGGGTGCGGAGGGACATGAAGGACCCGCACGTAGAGGAAAAGTTTAGCTTTTGGGACTTAGCTGATTTTGAGCATGAAGACCTATTTTTAGAAGATGGCGTGCGGAACACACCAACGATGTAGAGACATGTGCACCACACATTGTCTATCTTTAGAGGATTGGATCAAAGTGTTTTACATGGAGATGAGCTAAGAATAGGATTTTCACTTTAGTTAACTACAAGAGGTCTATAGATAGCACACTTGCATGTGTGGCTATGCTGTAAACAACGCGTGGCTATTTATAAAATGTGGCCTATTTTTGGAATAGATAAGCGGTGAAGGGAAATTCCCCACCCTATATATATGATATGAATCACATAGTAGTCATGTGTGTGTGGTGGAGAGATTGGTTTATGGAGGTGTAGAGATATATGAATATGATAGAATTATTGTATCAAATCCATATACGCATTGGTATAGATTGACATTACTATAAGGAGCTTCTATGTTTATTAATATATGGAAGATATTGGCTTAATCTAAGTGTCATTCTGTGTGTAATTAAGTAGTGCATATTATTGATTAAATCATGATTATTTTTAAGCTTTTTCTTTCATATATCCGAAATGTAGTATGCACCTTGTAGAATGGTGGATTAGTTATGGATATATATGTTTCTTCCTTCATCATGCTAATATCCTGCTACATAAAACCTAAAGAGGGACCAAGTACCTTTGCGTGCTTCGGGTGAGCGCTTAGTCTAGGTGAGTGATGTTGCAGCATGACTAGGGTGTTATCTGGTAAATTCTAGGTTGCATCATTGGTTCCATTGCCGGATCTCTTTTTCAGTTATTTTTTGGGATGGTTCATGATGAAGACATACCGGTTAACTCTAGCAAGTATTGAGGAGTGGATACATGATCTAGAGGAGGAATATGCATGGCGGTTCAACAATGGATATGAGTTTAACGCACGGAATTAGGTAGAAAAGAAACCGTATGACAGTCTATATGAGATATTTTTCATCATCTTTCTAGTTGAACTATATGAGTGGCTTACTTCTTATGAATCTCTCGTGGAATTGGAGGTATTACACACTTGTCTCGACATAGGATGAATTTCAATCCCTTTATGATGCTAATCTGATTTGGACTCTTGTTATGGATACATGGTTTTGTGGTGTTCTAAACAGATTATATTCGGAATATTCAATTTTGATGTATTATTTCCTGGAGGTAGCTGAATTCTAGTTTTTACGGTATCCTAGAGGAGCATATTTACAAGGTATTCCACTTGCTATCAAGATCTTGTTGGTAACTTTGAACCTGGAGAGTAAACCAATGGCTAACTAAATTGTACCACGCGAGGGCATGAACAGGTTTGGTGAATATGGAAGACCTAGCTGCAGAGAGAGGTAGATATAGGAAAGGAAACTTAAGTATAATGATGTGCAAGAGATGGAGATAGAGAAGTAGAGTTCCATTGTAGAAAGTATGGCATTGAGGAGAGAGATGCCTCATGAAGGATTTATAGCTCACGTAGAAGACATAGAGCCGAGCATCGGGATCTCCCCATCTTGGAAAATAAGATAGAGATCCCCCTTGGCTTCGTCCAGGATAGAAATGTGCCAACACAGACTACCCGGGCCATGGGCACACATCTTAATCCACTTGGTGACCTAGCCCTTTTTCTTGGTTTTCCAAAGATCTAGTATGACAAGTAACCAATAAGCTAACTTGGGAAGTAAGAGACTAGGAGTAAGTCAAGGAGAAAGTACATCAATGGCAAGATAAATGGCTTTTATGATATTTGGAGGAACATTCTTAGGTGCATCATCTATACGAACGTGAGCACACGTAATGTTGGATTCACATCCTGGAAGTGGAACTACCTCATAGAATGTAGGGGTTCAAGATAGTACTACTATCGAGCACATGGGAGTACATCTATAGGTTTTATTCCACCAATAGGTGGAGGATCGGGAATTATAGGTGGTTCTAGTTCTGGTGGATTTGGTGGTTCTAGAGGTAGAGGGAACACGGGAGGTTCGGGATCGGTGGTCAAGGTCCACGAAACAAAAAAATATCTATATGGAGATGTCTCTTCATCTCATGGAGTATAAAGGTATAGAGGATGATACCGAACATATTCACATGTGTGAAATATTGTGGCGTGCTAAAGGGATCATGGATGTTGAGCATAATGCAAGTAAATTTGCTACTACATTACAAGGACATGCACACAAATGGTATAAGAAGTTTGACCCTGATCAAACTTGCGTGGATTATGTAGCATTGAAGGATGCTTTCTTAAAGAGTTCCATATCCCTAAGTTTGAGCAAAAGAGTATAAGTGCGCTCAAGGATATCAAGCAAGGAACTACTAAAAGTGTATGTGAGTATGATGCCCATTTTAAGACACTTCTATCTAAGCTATCTTATGATATTCATGCAAGCCAACATGCACAATGGTTCATTGGTGGATTGATTACACCATTTAGAAGGGCGTTGTCACATAAGACATACACTAATCCATGCGAAGCACTTGAAGCAACTTTGTGTCTTTGAGGTAATTAGTAGTATTGACACTATTGTTAGTCCATTCTTGGAGGCACAGATTATTGTGGAAAATCAGTTAGAGAAGCTATCAGCAAATTCAGCCCATGAAACACACTCAGGAATTTGGTGTGTATATTGTGAAGTGGAAGGTCATACCAAGCATAGTTGCCCTTGCAGATCTGTATGCTCATTACTATTGTATTATGAGATCTGTCATTTGAATCAAGATACTAGTTACTATCCTTTTTATAGCGAGTGATAAGGAATAATGTATCTTGATTTTGTAAGAATTATAGGTCCATGACCCATGATATTGTGGATTTTCAGTTGATTGGTTAGATCTAGGATGCTATGACATTGGGGTACAACGAGCACAAGTGTAACAAATAATTCTAAGGGTAAGAATGAGCACTAGGATCAAGATCATAATCAAACACGCTATGAAAGGAATGAGGGTAATTTTGAAGGAGGTCGTGAAGGGGGATATGGATATCATGGCGGATATGGAGGATGAGGTTGTGGTGGAGGAAGATGTGAGTTCCCTTGTGGAACATTTTATACATGTGGATCTCTTAATAACTATAGGTGCGAATGTCCTCAAAATATTACATGTTCTTTCTACGAAAGAACCATAGATATGAAGAGTTCCTAGACTTATATGACCATTTGAGTAATCAGCATAAGTAAGAAAAATAAGGTCTTTGGGATGGTTAGAATCCAATGCACGGTAGAAGATTAGTGGATGCCCAAGATAGAACCAAGACATGAGACATTAACCGTGTAGATTACTACATGAGCTGAAGTAAGCGCCGAAGAGAGGCATTGCACTAAAAGCCTATGATTACCAAGGAGGAGGTTTTTCATGCAAGGTACCCAGATCCTACTCATTAGAAGGAAGTTGACTAGGATACCATGGAAGTGCTAAGGAATATTTAGGGTGAGATATAGTACCTCAAGGAGTAGAAGAAAGCATCAGAGATGGTCCAAACTGATATCAATGATCTAAGAGAAGTGTCAAAAAAGTTGCGTCAAGAGAAAATTACTCCACTATTAGGAATTTGGTTAAAAGAGAACACTTTGTGTGCAAGTATTGAGACCAGACAAAAAATCCTACATGTGAATCTTCCCCATATAGCATTGACTATGAAAAGGAAATTACTCTTAATGCTATTGTGGATGGATGTCTACTTGAGTAACATATTGATTGATACAAGTGTGGAAGTAAATGTGCTTACATTAGATGCATAGGTACAAATAGGGAGGCCTCCATTGCAGCCATCATCTAATGTGTTTTTATGGAAAACCGTACTAAGGCCACCCCCATAAGAGTTTTGAAGGATGCATCTATAACCATACAAGCGGCCAAGTTCACTAGGGATTTTGACGTATTATCACTTGTAGAAGCAAACAATTTTCTAGCCCTGATTGGACACCCTTGGTGTTATGCGAATAATGCTTGACTTGAGATTCAAGAAGGGGTATATCAGCTTTGAGAAAAAGGAAGAAAGAGTTGTGATACCTCTAACAGATGGGAAGTCTACACCATATGTTGAGTCTTTAAGTGAGGAGGACTTAAATAGAATTTATGTACATGTTATTCAAGACCCGAGAGGTTAATGAGCCATCAAAAGAAGATATCCTACGGTGGGAGGATTCTCATTCTATTAGTGATGATACGAGTATTTCTTGTGACAATTGGACTCATGGTACATATGAACTAGTACGGTGCGAGGTAAAAAGCATGGTTACGTGCAAGAATGGAATTCATTCGGTTTGACAGATATGTAGCACAAGATCTTGGTATACAGGGGCAAAAGATCTTCCTATATTTTTGAAAGCCATGGAAACATCGTGGATAAATCAAATTAAGAGAAGATATATGTTAGTATATACCTTACGTGGGATAGCAGCGTGTTAGAGGGTAGTCCATAGAGATAATCTTATAGAATGGGAAGAGATAGGAGTCACCTTATCTATTAGGTTTTTAATGAACAATGCACCTACACAAATCTGCACTTATCATGGTCATTAACATATTCAACATCACATTTAGCAGTGTGAGAGACTCTTGACAGCAGAACATGAAGCATTACCACCTTCACTATGGGTGCATAAATTTTTAATCGACGCTCTAAGGATGTACACACACTTGGTATGTATATGCAGAACTACATCTAGAGACTGGGAAATGGAAAAAATTGACTACAAGAATGATGGAAACCTTTAACTACTTTTCTTCCCAACCTCCAATAGAAGAGGCATTAAAATTTGTCATGCACTTAACTATGGCGGATAGTGCAAAATCTGTAGAGCATATTCAAGAATTATTTGTTGAGACAGAGTCTGGAGTGCATTTTGAAAGGGAAGAATAAATGGACTCTATAATACTTGAATGCACTTTCCTTGAAAAAATAAAAAGGAAAGATTGTTTACATCATGGATGACGAGGAAGTTGAGAACTTGGATATTGAACATTCATAAGGGGTGTGTGGGATCTTGGATAGTGTAGACAAGGATACGAATGCCTATCACAAACCCATGAAGATAAAGAAGCTAAATATAGGTTTGGAGGCTTTGAGCCTAAGGAGGCCAACATTGAGACTACTGGTTAGACTTGGAGGTAGTAAAGATCATTGAGTTACTCGGGGATTATCAGGACTTATTCCCTTAAGGGTATCATGAACTTAAATGCGTGCATAAATCATTTGGGGAAATGAAGATAAAATTTAAGGACAGTGCATGACTAGCTAGGAAGCAATATTATAGAATGAACTCCAATTTGTGTGAAAAGGTAAAATAAGAAATTGATAAAATGTTGAAATTGGGAATTATCAAACCCCTTGATGAGTCACAATGGGTTAGCCTATGGTGATCAGTATCAAGAAGGATTGATGAATTAGAATATGTGTGGACTATAGGGAGATGAATGATGTATATGTCACAGATCCATTCCCTATGCCATTCACCGAGGAAATAATGGAAGGTGTGGAAAGGTGTGAAATATGTTCATTCACAGATGAGTTTTCTGGTATCATCAGGTTAGGATTGCTCGGAGGATAAAAAGACAACTTTTACTACTTTTGATGGGGTAGTTTTCCTATATTGTGATGCCTTTTGGATTGAAAAATGCACTGTTGTATTCTCGTGCATAGTTGTTTAGGCATTCAAAGATTTTATTCACAACTTCTTACAGGTCTACCTACATGATTAGATAGTATTTGGGCTTGTGAAAGATCATTGTGACAATCAGTGCTTAATGTTTGAACGGTATAGACAATTGAGTATCTCTTTGAACATTAAGAATTACATATTTGCTACACCATTTGGAATATTGTTAGGACATATAATCTGCGCAGGAAGGTTTCTTCGTTGATCCAGCTAAGGTTGCATAGATCATTCTAGGCCTCGGAAGTTCTTACCATTCAAAGCAAGGTGCGAGAATTTTTAGGTCATACAAGATATTATAGAAAATTCATCAAAGGGTATGCCAAAGTTACTACACCCTTGGAAGAGTTATTAAAGGGGAAAGGTACATTTTATTGGGGAAAACTACAGGCAGCATGCTTGAGACATTAAAGGAGAAACTTACTACTACACCAATTATGTGCTTTCCCTCATGGGATAAACCATTTCATGTGCATGTGGATGCTTCTGGCATGGCCATTGGCACTTTGTTAGCTCAACCTGGAGAATTTATTATAGATCATCCAATTTGTTTTGATAGTAGGAAGTTGACCCATGTTGCACAAAATTATACAAATACAAAGTGCAAAGCTTTGTCAATGATCTATGCATTACATAAGATTTACCAAGATTTTTAGCAACACCATTTGTGTTTTATATAGATCACATGATGTTGAAGTACTTAGTAACAAGCCCATCTTATAGGGGCGCATATGCAGATGGGTACTCCTATTTCTAGAGTTTGATTTCATAGTTGTGGTAAAGCCAGGGAAAAGTAATTCTAGACCAGACCACTTGTCTAGAATTCATTCAAGAAACATAGACAATTGAAGAAACCATGCCAGATGCATAGTTATATAGGTTACAACATGCGCCATCAAAATTAGAAGACATTTTTGTCTTTCTATAGACTGGTGTGGCACCAGAAGGAATGAAGGCATTAGAAAAGAAACAACTTGCTATATGCACGACACCATTTATGTTAATCAGTGGTGACCTCTACAAGTTAGGAAGAGATGAAGTATTACGCCGTTGTGTATTAGAGCATGAGCACAAGGATATTATGGAAGAAGCCCATGGTGGTATTGCAGGAGGCCATTATGCAGGTGATGTGACTACTCGAAAGATCCTACTCGCTAGATTATGGTGGGAGACATTGTATAAAGATTGTAAGGCATATTGTAAAGCATGTGACCATTGTCAGTGTCTAGGTAAACTAGGGAAAAGAGATGAGATTCCTTTGAGACCAATTACTAGTGCTGAACCATTTGAGAAATGAACCTTTGACTTTGTAGCACCTATTTCTCCATCCACACGTAAGACCGGATCATGATATATCATTACTTGCACAAATTATCTCACATGGTGGGCGAAGTAGCACCTATGAAGGACTATATAGCAAGAGCTAGGTTTCTATGGGAGAATGTTATTACAAGATATGGATGTCTTTTAAGCTTGACAAGTGATAGGGGTATAACTTTTTGAATGAGAAAATCGATCCTATTAGATGAGTTTATGGTTGCACACTATAAAACTACACCCTACCATCCTTAGGAAAATGGAACTACCGAGGCTTTCAACAAGATTTTTAGCCAGAATTTGAAAAAAATTGTGATGTTGGAAGAAAGGATTGGGATGAAAAAGTGTCAATTGTTCTTTGGGAATATAGAATAACTTACAAGAGATTGAACAAAGCCACACCGTTTTAGTTGGTGTTTGGCATAGCAGAATCGCTTCTCCCTATAGAATTTATGTTACCTTCTTTGCGTATTATGCACACTGGAGGTTTAGCTGATGAGAAAGCTTTAGAAGAGTGTATCAAGAAGATGATTCAATTAGATGAGTGAAGAGACATAGCATGATGGAGTTAGAAGCAGGAAAAATCTAGGTAAAAAGCATGGCATGATAGAAACATAAGGGATAAAAAGTTTGAGATCGGACAAATGGTACTTCTTTATGACTCAAAGTTCTTACGCCATTCAGAAAGATCAAAGTACATTGGTTTGAGCCATATGTCATCACTTACATCCTTGAATCATGTAATTTCTAGTTAGAATCACTTGATGGAACACGAATACTTGGTTACTTTAACGGGAGTAGGTTGAAGCCCTACTATAAATAAGTCTTCTTGGTGTTTTTAATAAGGTGGTATTTCCATTTAGATTAGGTTTTTGATTATGTATTTCCTTCATTGTTGTTATGCTTTGTCAATTTAGTTGTTCTTGTTTAATAAGCATGCTTGCGTGCATAAAGCTAATTGTTATGTGAAGAATGTTTATGTGCAGAGGATTGCACATACTTTTAGTGTGGGGTGGTTGTTTATATCTAGGTATAAGATAGTGGGAATTGAAAGGATAAAGGAATAAGCTACTACAGGTGTGATTTAAGTCAAAATAAGATTACTTCTCAAAAGTGACCAAGGATGGAGATGGATGAAAGGACAGTATAACACGAGGTAAGAAGAGGCCATGATAACTACCAAGAGAAGGTACAATGACGAGGTACTTGGGTGCAAGGGTGCACACTAAAGAGAAGTATGTGATTAGAGGGTAGGAAGGTGCACTAGAAGGTTATAGATGGGGCACAAAGATGTACCACATGGAATGAATGAATTTGGTCAATGAATGAGGGGATATTTGGTAGGTAAAGGAGCAATAAATGCATCAAAATTTGAAAAATCTATATAAGGATGGGATGTGAATTCATTTTTACCATTGCGATTAAGAGTATTTGAAAGAAGCCAAGTGTGAAGAGATGAGTGATTGTTTTAAGGTGCGAGAGGTGTGTAACCAATCGTGACAAAGAGATCTGTGTGCAGAAGAAGCTTGTGTCCCTAGTGGTGAAGGGTTTGAGTGAAGCGCGGAGATGAAGATGACTTAGGGGCACATAATTTCACGTAGGGTATGCTGAATAAAATAGGGTTTCCTTCACACATTATAGAATTTTAACGGAAAGGATCTACAAAGGTTTGCAAGGTAAAAATGGCATATAAGAAGGTAGGCTGCAATGAGAGTAAAAGGAAAGAAGAAGGTGGTCATCGAGGAGGAAGAAATGGCTCCAGAAAGTAATTTTTAGAGATGCAATATCCTAGAGGGGGTTATTGTTAGCCAGGAGTGGGATTATCACATAAGGAAAAGAAAAGTGAGTGAGTACAATCACCGTACCATTGAGAACAAGAAGGAGCTTGACGCATTGTTGAACATGAAGAAAAATAAATGCACGATGGAAGATATGCCGGTGTATGACAATGCTGGTGAGAAGCTCTTGCAGAGGATAGGGGTTTACCAACTTTATGAGCTCCCTTATTTTGAGAAGTATGAGCCATTATACCAGTGGCTTATGAGCAGAGTGCACAAGGATTTTTTCTACTTTGTAAGGCACGAGTCATAATTTCAGTTGCACTCATCTCCACAGTGACAAGGTTGAAAGGCACGGGAGATGATTTGTGAGATGATCTAATAGATAAAACCACAATATTGGAGACTAGGAAGGAGTTGGGATATATAAAGGGTCTATGTGGTATGGACATCGACAAACTAAAGAAGTATCCAGTTGTACAAGTGGCCGCACATCTCATTACAAAGCTCAATGACTAGGAAAGGTGGTCACAAGTGAACACCATGTGGTTACACATTGCCAAAAATATGTCTGAAGGAGTAGTCTATAACATTTCATGGTATATCACAGAGATAATAATTAGATCTTTTACGTTATCACTAGTGTTCATGGAGATCGAGTGCCTGATGGACCAAAGGAGAAGGTATGGGAGTATCCAATGGAACACAAATCACCTACAGAATGCTTCAAGAAGTACCTATGTGAGGGATCTATGACAGAGCAGGTTAAGTAACGCCAAGAAGTGGTATGATAGGCTCTGTGTGGCTTTTGAGGAAGAATGGCACATCCCCAAGGACTTGCCTTCAGTGGTTGGAAAGGTAGTTCAATTTTCTATATACCAGCATTTCTGTATAGCATGGTTTATAATGAAAGATGGGGCATGGAGTCCTTGGTGCAAGTTTCCATATGCATTCACAACAAGGTACTTCCAGGCATCAGTACATGCAGTTTACTGAGATGCGTGGTGATTGGTGTTCAACAAAGATAAGGTAGATTGCAACTACCACACACTAAGGAAAAAATATGTGTATCTAGGGTAGGGTGCATATGTTGAAAGACACATTTATGATGTTTTAAGAATTAAACCAATAAGTTTGGTAGTGGGAGATATTGGAGCAGCATTGGTGTATCTTCACTAAATCCAAAGATGGAGAATAACAAGTATGTGGAAGGTGAGTTCACACTTCCAGCACCACCAAAGGGAAAGCATACAATGGAGAACATCCCAGTGCCTAAGCCCACAGATCCAATTGAAGTGGAGGATGAGGAGGAGGAGTGCGAAGATAGTGGTGGTTTGGAGCATAGAGGTAGGAGACATCCTACAAATAAGGGTGAAGTTGAGCGTGCCACTACACCACCTCAGCCACAAGAGGGGGATGATGAGGACTTGAATGCAGTCCAAGGGGAGCACAAATTTAAGAGGGTATTTAGGAGAACAAGGACCCAAGGTGCTACTCCAACCATGGTGCACAGATCACCCAAAATCTCTCCACAGAAGGAGGAAACCATGTAAAGAAGGAGGAAACTAAAGTTAAATGAGGAGGTGGAAGAGTCAGAGGAAAGCACACCTAATTCTCCTACACTTCCAGAGAACATAGAAGAACAGGTGAGGAATCAAAGGAAAGAGGAGAGGATGAGAAGGGACTAGAGGAGATAGTTGTAGAGAATGTTTAGGACATGGAGACACAAGTCCCAAATTTGGAAGCTAAGGTCCCTAAGTAGCAATGGTCTAGAAGAACGAGTGGAGAGCACATTCCACTAGCCATGGGGTATGCGGAGGACATAGGTAAAATTATCCGTGCCCGCTTCCAGAGCACAATAGCATAGAAGGATTTATTTGGCTGGGAGCTAATGGATGAGGATATGGAAACTATACACACTCGAAGTAACTATCATGGTTAATGCACACCCATATGGATGAGTATGACTTTTATGTATGTGAAGAGTCATGTGTTTCAAGACGGCTGAAGAAGGCACCACAATCTAGACATATGATGATAAATCCTACTATCATGTCAGATGAGCAGGTTAGCCACACATTGGTAAAGGTTTCTAATGAAGTTACAATAAGAAACATGGACAAATCTGCAATAATAAAAGCATTGCATGAGGATCTCAAGACAAGATGCAGAGATAGTGTGCATAACACAAGAGAGGGACTTGGCACAAAAGAAGAAAAAAGTATTTATCATCTTCACAGAGGAGATTGGGGACAATGTCATAAGAGGTAGGCCACACTTGGAGACCAAGGTACCATAGAAATTTCCCTCAGCGATAAATTATGTAGGAAATTTTGTGGACTTGGTACTTGAAGATGAACCTCTACACATGATAGTGCCAAGGAAGTCAGAGCAAGAGGCAGAATGAGAGAAATCCTTAGTGATGCGAAAGATTGCATCCTATGAAGGGTTGTTGCAAGTGCTACAAGAAGTATTGAAGAAAGAAGACCAGGCTTTGAACATATGCACAGCTCCAGAGGTGCTTATCAACATAAAGACCCTAGAAGAAAACAATGAGGTCCAGAAAGCAATGAAGGATGAGACATTGGGATGTGTAGAAATATTGTCAATGGATTAATAGAAGTATAAGGCCCTAGCAGCAACACAAGAGCTGCACAAGACTTAGTTGGAAGAGCTTGGGAAGCTAATTGTGTAGAAGATGGATCTTCTAAAAGGAAGAATGAAATCAATGTTCAACATTGTGTTGGTTCTGCAGAATGAAAAAGGAGAGATTACAAGGGATGAGTTGGAATCCATTGTTGTGGACATTCCAAAGAAAGTAGAACAAGCACTCATTGAATGACAGACCTTGGAGGCTGAAATAAAGGAGGAGTATCAAGAGTTAATACTTCAAATTGATGCAGAGGAGACTTCCTCATAGCCTCATAAAACATTCTTTATTCATCTACATTCTTTCTTATTCTTTCCATTCAATATTATTTACTATAATTTTTGAAGATACCCATTGTCGGGGTAATAATGCGATTAGTGTGGGGTAATGTTGATCAGAGAACACTTGAAAAAATTCACACAAGATGTTCGTGTGGCAAAATAGGTCAGATTTAAGGGCACGAGTGGATAGGAAGAACCCGCGCATGGAGGACAATTTCAAATTTTGGGACTTAGCTGATTTTGAGCATGAAGACCTATTTTTAGAAGATGGTGTGTGGAACACACCAACAATGTAGAGACGTGCATGCCACACATTGTCTATCTTTAGAGGATCAGATCAAAGCATTTTTCATAGAGACGAGCTAAGAATAGGATTGTCACTTCAGTTAACTACAAGAGGTCTATAGATAACACACTTACATAAGTGGTTATACATGTAAATAGTGTGTGGCTATTAATAACATGTGGCCTATTTCTAGAATAGGTAAGTGGTGAAGGGAAAGTCCCCACCCTATATATATGTGAGAATCACATAGTAGTAATGTGTGTGTGGTGGAGAGATGGATGTATGGAGGTATAGAGATATATGTATATGACTAAATTACTGTATTAGATCCATGTGCGCATTAGTATAGATTGACATTACTATAAGGAGATTCTATGTTTATTAATAGATGGAAGATATTGGCTGAATCTAAGTGTCATTCCTATGTGTAATTGAGTAGTGCATGTTATTGATTCAATCATGATTACTATTTAAGCTTGTTCTTTCATAAATCTAAATGTCACATGCCTTTGTAAAATGGTGAATTAGTTATGGATATATATGATTCTTCCTTCATCATACTAACATCCTACTATAACAACCCTAAAGAGAGACCTGGTACCTTTGCGCACTTTGGGTGAGTGCTCAGTCTAGGTTGAGTGATGTGTCAGCATGACTAGGGTGTTACCAGTAAATTCTAGGCTGCATCAAAAATTATCCATGAGGATCATGCCATGAGTAGAGCCATGGTAATCATATTGAAGATAAGGCTAAAAGGTTACGAGTAACCACATGATTATGATTTTATTCGGTGATCCTTCAAATGGGCAACATGTTAGGTGGATGATGCTCAAGGGATGAGCATTCAATGGACAAAAGATGATATAAGACTTGATTCAAAAAATAAATGTTGAAGATGCAAGGCATTAAGGGGATCAGTTTTAGGTTTACCTTTAAGTGAAGATAGATGATAAGCACCAGATTTATAGGTATGAGTAATGATATAGGGTTTAAGCTAATTAGGAGAAAAATTTCCCCATTTACTGAAGGTGGGTTTAGGTGGGAGAATATATGTTGAACATTTTTGTGGTATAAGGAGTCAAAGTCCCCCAAATGTGTTCGGTGGGTGTGAAGGTGAGGAAATATGTAGACCACGGCCTTGCTTATTCATGGTCCTAGTGTAGGTATGGATATAGGCTAATTGATGTGAAGAGGTAGGTGTTGGGACTAGTGAAAGTAAGGTAGAAGGGCTATCGATTTTTGGTTGTAATGGAATGGTTGTATCCATCATGTTGGTTTCAAAGTTTGGGTGAGGAAGGGGTATGTTTTGTAGGTATGAAGGTATAAGAGGACAAATAGGTAAAGGGTAGAGTTGGTTAGTTGGGTGAATGGAATCTTCTCCTAAAATTTCATCCTCGTTGAGAATATTTTTAGGTGAATGGAGTTGTAGTATAATGTTGATGAAGGCCTTACACCCTTTAACATCATGCCCGAAGAGTGGTGATATACACAGATTTTAGTTTCACCGAATCATTTTGGTTTAGGTTTAAAAGGATCATAAGGCTTAAGGGGTAGTAATTTGATAACGAGAATATTCTAACAACGTACTAAGAATGTCGAGAATAAGATCCTATTGAGGAATCACAATGGGAGGTAATGGTGGGTTTAGGTAAAGGGGTAGATGAATTTAATAAAAGAGGTGGAGTTTGAGGTTGGGTCAGTTTGGCTACCCTTCTAGTAGGTAGTGAAATTTTTGGTTGAGGTGTTGCAAGAAGTTTTGTGAATTTCCTTATGGCGGGTAATAGGGGTTTGGGTTTAGGTTTGGGTGGAGGTCACACCTTCATGGGTAAAAATGTAGGCATGATATTTGAGGTGATCAATAAGACAGGTAGTGTGGGTAACTCTTAAACCTAGTGTGTGATGGGGGGTGTTGGTGAAAGGGGGTGAATGGAATGTAGAGGGTGAAGAAGAAGGTGTGGGATTTTTCCATCGGTACTGGGCTTATTAATGTGGTAGATGGACCAAGGTTGAAGGGTGTGGGCCTAAAATTGAGGGTAAAGGCGAAGGTGAAAGAGTAGGTGTGGGGGATGTAAAGTTAAGATACTTAGATGGTTGAGATTCTCTCTTGGCCGATTCACCAGGAAGAAGGGTGTGGTCCTAAAATATATGGTAGAGGTGAAGGTTAAAGTGAAGATGTTATGTGGATAGGAGACCTAGAGGGTCGGGCCTTCCTTTTAGGTGGGTTAGCTATGGCAGAAGCATGTAAGATTAACATTGGTGAGAGAGATGAAGGTGAAGGTGAAGGTATAGGAGATATCAGAGATGTGGGAAAAGTGTCGGGTGAAGGTAATGGTGATGGAGGTATTAATGAGGAAGAGGTTGACACTATTGATTTAGGTTTGGTAGTCTTGGTAAATTTATAAATTGGTAGGTAGGTTGTCGAGGTATAGGTGGTAAGAGCTGACATTTGGGTAGAAATGGGGATTCTAAGGCTCCCCCAGAGGGTAGGGTAATCAAAATATTTTAGTTGATCCACCAAACAAGAGGGTTGTTTTGAGGTAGAGGAAGATAATGACAACTTGAAGGTGATCCCTGATGCTTGTGCAATAGGGAAGGCCTTGCTTTCAGGACTTGATAGGTAAAAGTGAGGTAAAAAGAGTGACTGGGTTTTGAAAGCCTTTGGAGGAGAATTTCCATCAGGGGGAATCAAGAAAAGTGGCTCTTTTATGGGTGGAGGATCGGGTGGAATAGGGAATGAAGATATAAAGGGGCCTTCTTTAAGTGGGGGAATAGGTCGAGTAAGCAAGGTAGGTTCTTCTACGGGTGAAAAGGATGGAAAGGTAGGTTTTTCTGTAGGTAGGAGAATGGGTGAGGTTAACTCCATTGAGGGTAGAGGGACAAATAGGGCCGACTCTTGTATGGGGAAAAGAGTGAGTAAGGTGGGTTCTCCTTTAGGTAGAGGAGTGGGTAAGGTAAGGTTGATTATGGGTGAAGGAGTGGATAAGGAGGGATCTTCTCTAAGTAAAAGGTAGTTAAAACATGTAAGAAAAATTTCTTTGTAGGTAGAGGAGTAGGTAGGGTAGGTACCTCGGTCCGTGAAACAATGGGTAAGTTATTCCCTTCATTGGGTAGATGAGTGGATAAGGTAGGCTCTACTTTAGGTGGGAAAATGTGTAAGGTATCCTCCTTATGGTGTAGAGGATCGATAAGGTAGTTATGGTTGTAGGTATATGGGTAGATGAATTAATGGGTAATGTCACGTCCTTCGTGGGTAGAGGGGTTGCTAAGGTAGGTTTTGATGCAGCGTAGAATATACCGGATAACACCCTAGTCGCATTGGCACATCACTCGGCCTTGGTGAGCATGCACCCGAAGCATGCAAAGCTACTTTGGGTCCCTCTTTAGGGTTTCGTAATAGGATGTTAGCATGATGAAGGAAGAAACATATAGATTCATAACTAATCCATAATTCTACAACGCATGTTACCCTCATATCTATGAAAGAAAATTTTTAAATAGTAATCATGATTGAATCAATAACATGCACTACTTAATTACACACAAAATGACACTTAGATTAAGCCAATATCTTCCATCTATTAATAAATATAGAAGCTCCTTATAGCCAATGGACGTATGAATCCGATATAGTAATTTAGTCATATGCGTATATCTCTATACCTCCATACATCCATCATGCTCACACACACTCATACGTCTCTTTATTATGTACCTAACATCATATATATAGGGTGGGAATTTCCCTTAACCACTTATCTATTCCATAAATAGGAGGCATGCTATTGATAGCCATGCACCATTTACAAGAATAACCACACATACAAGTGTGCTATCTATAGACCTCTTACAGTTTAAGCTGAAGTGTCGAGTCCTATTCTTAGCTCATCTCCATGCAAAAACTTCGATCTGATCCTCCACGATATAAAATGCATGGTGCGCATGTCTTTGCATTGTTGGTGTGTTCCACATGCCATCTTCTAAAAATAGGTCTTCATGCTCAAAATCAGCTAATTCCTAAAAGTTGAACTTGCCTTCTACGAGCATGTCCTTCCTATCCATCTGCGCCCTTTATCCTATCCTTAGATCTTGCGTGGACTCCTTGTGTGATCTTTGACAAGTATTATTTGATCAATATTACCCTACACTAATCTCCTTGTCATCCTAACAATGGGTATATCCAAAAATAGAAGTAAAGAATAGAAGAATGAAAGAATAAGAATGAAAGAATGTAGATAAATAAATAATTTCTATGAGGTTATGAGGCAGCCTCCTCTGTATCAGTTTGAAGTATCAACTCTAGATACTCCTTTATTTCAGCCTCCAAAACCTGCCATTCAGTGAGTGCTTGTTCTACTTTTTCTAGGATGTCCACAACAATGGATTCTAACTCATCCCTCGCAATCTCTCCTTTCTCATTTTGTAGAACCAACACAATGCTGGACATTGATGTCATTCTCCCTTCTAAAAGATCCATCTTCGCAAAATTAGCTTCCCAAGCTCTTCCAACCGAGTCTTGTGCGGCTCTTGTGTTTGCTGCTGGGGCCTTATGCTTCTACTTAACCATTGACAATATTTCTACGTGGCCCAATGTCTCATCCTTCATTACTTTCTAGACCTCATTGTTTTCTTCTAGGGTATTTAAGCTAATAAGCACCTCTAGAGTTGTGCATATGTTTAAAGCCTAGTCTACTTTCTTGATAATTCCTTTGTAATGCTTATAACAACCCTTGAAAAGATGTAATGTTTTGCATCTCTGATGCTTTCTCTCATTGACATCTTATTCTAAACTTCTTAGCACTGGCATACACAGAGGTTCATCTTTAAATACCAAGTCCACCAACTTTCCTACATAGTGTATCACTTGAAGTAAACGTCTGTGGTACCTTGGCCTCCAAGTGTGGCCTTTCTGTGATGAAATTGTCCCCAATCTCCTCTGCTGATGCTAATAAATACCTCATTTTTCTTCTACATGAAGTCCCTCTCTTGCGTTATGTGGGCTATCTCGCATCTTTTGTCTTGAGCTCCTCATGTACTTGCTTTGATTATTCTGACTTTGTCCATGTTTCTTGGCCACTTCACGAAACCTTCACCAATGCATTGCTTACCACTCATCTCACATGACGGTGGCTTTACTTGTCATTTGTCTAGCTTGGGGTGCTTTCTTGATCATCTCGAAAGGCATGACTCTTCGCGCACATCAAATTTAGGCTCATCCATGTGGGTGTGAATTGACCATGATAGTTGCTTTCAAGTGTGCACAGTCACCATATCCTCATCCATTAGCTCCTAGCCGAATAAATCCTTCTGTCTTTGTCATTCTCTCAGGAAGCGAGGCATGGATAATTTTTCCTACATCCTTTGTATATCCCATGGCTGGTGGAATATGATCTCCACTTGTCCTTCTAGACCATTGCTGCTTAGGGACTTTAGCTTTCAAATTTGGGACTTGTGTCTCCATGTTCTAAACATTCTCTGCAGCTATCTCCTCTAGTCTTTTCTCATCCTCTTCTTTTCCCTTTGATTCCTCACCCTGTTCTTTTATGTTCTCTAGAAGTGTAGGATAATTAGGTGTGATTTCCTCTACTTCTTTTGCCTCCTCATTTAACTTCAGTTTCCTCCTTCTTTCATAGTTACCTCCTTTTTTAAAGAGATTTTGGGTGATCTATGCACCTTGGTTGGAGTAGCACCTTGGGTCCTTATTCTCCTAAACATCCTCTTGAAATTTTGCTCCCCTTATATTGTATTCAAGTCCTCATCATCCCCCTCTTGTGGCTGAGGTGGTGTAATGGCGCGCTCAGCTTCACCCTTATTTATAGGATGTCTCCTACCTCTATACTCCAAACCAACACTCTCTTCACACTCCTTCTCCTCATCCTCCACTTTAATTAGCTCTGTGGGCTTAGGCACTAGGATGTTCTCAATTTTATACTTTCCCTTTGGCGGTGATGGAAATAGGAACTCACCTTCCACATACTTGTTATTCTCCATCTTTGGCATTAGCTAGAGATATACCAATGTTGCCCCTACATCTACTAAAGCTATACTTATTGGTTTAATATTTAGCACCTCTGAAATGATCCTCTCTGTATAAGCACTTTTTCCAGGATACACATACTTCTTCTCAATGTATAGTAGTCACATTCTACCTTATCTACATTTAATACCAGTCGGCGCATGTCTATAAATCTATGAACAAATGCTTGGAAATACCTTGTAGTGAATGCGTAAAGAAATTTACACTAAGGGCTCTAGACTCCATCTTTCATTGGGAAGCTCGTGATGTAGAAATGCTAATGTACAACAAACTAGACTTGTTTCCCTACCACTGTTGGTTAGTCCTTTGGGATGCGCCATTCTTCCCCAAATGCCACGTGGAGCCTGTCATACCATTTCTCTTCCCTTTTCTTTATGTCATCTTTCATGGCCCCTTTACATAGATACTTGTTGAATCTTTCAGCTAGTGACTTGTTCTCCATGGGGTATTCCCATACTTTTCCTTCGGTCCATCTAGTACTCCAATTTCCATGAATACCAATGATAGTAGAACAGCCCCAAAGCTGATCTTCCCTCCTATGCATGCTTCCTCAACTATTTGTTCTATAATATAGCCTGCAATGTTGTAGATTGCCCCTTTTGACATGTTACGCAC
Organism: Taxus wallichiana var. yunnanensis; assembly: GCA_018340775.1. NCBI lineage: Eukaryota > Viridiplantae > Streptophyta > Pinopsida > Cupressales > Taxaceae > Taxus > Taxus wallichiana. Next base: position 497,965,826 of record CM031234.1, read on the forward strand.
AACATGTAACCACATAGTATTTACATGTGACCACCACTCCTGATCATTCAACTTTGTAACAAGGTGTGTTGCTGCTTACAGAACTAGATAGTTATTCAATTTTTCTATATCTATACCGTGTAGACCCTTCAGGTACCCAAACTCCTATATGGTCTTTAAAAGCACGACTTTGTGCGTGAGATCACTTTTTATGTCCTCTCCTGTGGCCTTCAAACATGTAACCAAGGAGATAAGTGCAGATGATATTCTAACTTTGTGTCCTGCAAAGTAGAAAAATTCCTCGTGTACTCTGCTCATAAGCCACCGATACAAGGTATCATACTTTCTGAAATATGGAAGCTCATATAATTGGTAGACCCTAATTCTCTTTAGAATCTTCTCACCTGCATCATCATAAATTGACATGTCATCCGTTGTGCACTTATTCATCCTAGCGGTGAGCAAGGAATCAAGCTCCTTCTTATTCTTTAAATTCATGTGATTGTATTCACTTACTTTTCTCTTTCGATGGGTGATTCCCATTCCTGGCCGATGATGACTCCTTCTAGATATTGCATTTATGAAAAATCGCTTTGGGTGCCATCTCTTCTTCCTTGATGACCACCTTCTTTTTCCTTTTCTTCTATTATTGTAGATGCTTTCTTAGGTTCCATTTTTACCTTGCAAATGTCTCCTCATTAACTTTGTAACTTTTCAGCTCAAACCTAGCTCGATTCAATCATTCCCTAGGTGGAAACTTTGTGTCCTAACTCCTTTCTATCTCCATGTGTAGACACCAAATTCGTGTCTCACGACCCCTTGTGACCCGCATCCCATTTCGCAACCTAACCTCATTACCTAAACTTCACACAATTATTTATTAATTACCTTGTAATTGATAAATCCACATCACCTTATCCGCCACCTCACTTTGCCACCTCATCATGACCTAGCCCTAACCCTAAACTAACCTAATTAAGACCTGTGACTTGGTCTAGACTCACATCCATAACTAATGCCTCCTTACTCGCACCCAAAGCCGACCTTCTAGCCACTTGACCAAGCCCGCATGGCAGTCTCTCGGGAGAAAAGCAGGGAAGGTGGGCTATTTTACTAAAAATAGCCTACTTTTTCTTAACCGATGCCGGTTCCTACTCGACCGCCGTCGGTTACGCAACCGCCATCGGTTCCCTGTAAATGGGCTTCCCAAACCAAAACAACGGATCGGAATTTCATTTTGGAGATCAGTCGAAGGATTTTGAATCAAAGGAGAGTCCAAAGCGATTAGCAGAGTCCGAACTTCACTTGACCAAGAGACGAGTGAAGAAACCGAAGAGAGTTGGCGCCAAGGAGATCAACTGGCATCTTCGTCAAAAACCATAAGTTACATCTTGCATGTCCTCCATTATAACATTTCTTATGCTTTTGCAATTACAGATCCTCCCAAATCCGTTCCTGAATCCATTATCCAACGTACCATTGCCTCTAACTATCATTCCTTAGCTTCTAACCATCCCATTTCCCAATACCATCCAAAAATTAGCCATTACAAACTCCACAACCAGCCCGAGAGATCCTAGAACCCACGGTATCGGTTATCGATTAACCGCCATCGGTTATAGGTAACCCAGCATCGGTTCCTTTGATCAAAACCGGGAAAAACAACCTTTCCCCTACCCGGTTCAGCGAAGCAATTTGATTGATATTTTACAATATTTTGTGTTAACTCATGTTAGCGAGGAAACCACCACCTTGAAAGGAAGTTTTACATTTCTGGCCCAAGGCGCTTTCCTCATTTATTATCTAATCAAAATCTTGTGGTCTTGTGTTCTTATTTGCGAGTAGTCCTTCCCGGACAAAAAGGAGTTCTTCGCGGATCGGCTTTGATCTTTCTCTGACGGCACGCGCACATCATCTCGACATTCTACGGGTATTCCTCCTAACCCTAACCTTATCTGTTTCTATAAGGAATGAAGCATTTCCGAGTGAAACATTTTGTACACACGGTGGGACCCATTTTGGGTTTTTCTTTATTTCTTGCTTGCTTTTATTATAGGGAGCATACTTGCTGTTTTCTTCTTCTAGAGATATTCACGGGGTATTTTATTATTACGGTAAAATAACTTGCTTTGTTTTTGCATCTTGCATTAGTAAAAGTCATCTCTTTTGCTTCATCGAATATCACTTTCGATTTGGGTTTTAAAACACATGCATTACATTCCTGCCTGTTGTTTTTCAATTCTAGTGAACATAGATTAAGTAACAGGTCGTACACGTGGAGGTGATATCCACGGTATTGACAGGAAATTAACCTTAGTTTCACTGCACAACACATACCGAATCACTTCACAATTAACACAACAGCTCAAACATCCCCCCTTTTTTCCGCGGTATTCCTCCGCCCGATTGAGGTAACCTTATAAGCCAAAACAACTTGACATTTCCCCTAAGTCTCTTGTTTAGGATTCTGACATCATTCTACGTCTAAAGGCATAAGCCCACAATAATTAAAATTAACCCTAAGGTTAATCTCTGCATTTGCGTGTGCATCTTGCTTGTTTGCTGTTCTGTTTTCTCTGTCATACTCTGTCTTTTGTGATCAATAAGTTGATAAAACTACTCAACGTTGCTAAAAATCAAATTAGCAGCCCCTTTGTATCTTCTTATCCTAGATTTTTTTGACACCGACATCGGTTAAGGGACCGACGTCGTTTCCCCTTTGACCGACACCGGTTAGTAAACCGATATCGGTTACTGTCTCTCTCAGCCCCTGACAAACCAGCAACTTGCCAAATTCACCATTCTGAGGTTGTTTTTGTTCTTGATAGATTGAAACTTTCCTGTGTGTTCTGGTCTATGGTTGTCATCACTCGGAAGCGAGCCGCTGCCATGGTTTCACACGCTTGCTCTGTTTCTTTGCCTGAATCACCCCCTTCACATTCTATAGGAAACCCTACGGACACCAGTGAGATCCCCCAAATTCCTGTAGGAGACAAGGACTTTGCCAAATTTCTGGATGCTAATCCCAGCGCTGTACAATACTATTTGTCTCATACCCCTGACCGTACGCCTGATGGTCAGCTCCTTATGGGCATGCCTATTAGTATAGCTGCTCATTTAGCTCCTACTCCTCCTGATAACAATACCTTACTTCCCGCATCACTAGCCCCGTCTCCCAATCCGACAGCGGCAGAGGTTCATACGACCCCGATTAGCTTTCCTTTTGTTAATCTTGGACCCCATGTATCGCCACCACCAACTGCCCCTATCTCATCTCTCTTTCAGACCACTCCATTCATGACTTACTCTCTGCCACCTATTCAAACGAGCTTTCCTTCTCAAGCTCCGCCTACCTTTTCATTCCCATATACGTATCCAGTAACCTCAACACCTTATATGGGACATCCCTATTCTGTGGCACCATCATCTCATCCAACCACAGATTTCATCAAGCAAATGATGGACAAAATGCAAAACCTGGAGGCTTCGTTTGGAAGTCGTGCGCCTGACATACGAGCAAGTTTGTCGGGAGCCCATTCACCCTTCTCGTCCCCCTTCATTCATATCCTCCTCAATGGGAGTTGCCAAAGTTTACTCGTTTTAACAGTAAAGAGGATCCTCAACAACACTTGCGATCATTTAGACATGCTTGTTATTTGATTGCCCATGATGATGCCTTGTTACTCCGCACCTTTCCCATGTCCTTATCAGGGCCTGCCTTGGAGTGGTACAGTGCTTTAACCCAGCACTCAATCTTCTCTTTTAACCAACTAGCCCAATCTTTCTTGGATCATTTCTCCATTAACATTGCCAAGAAAGTATCTATCACTGACCTCTATGCCATCCGACAATTCGAAGACGAATCTATCGCAGATTTCGTTGGACGATGGCGGGGCCTTATCAACCAACTTACGTATGCCTTGCCTCAAACCGAACTTATCGAACTGTTTACACGGGCTGCGCTAACCTGTCTCCCCTACCCTCCAAATTCAAACTTTCCGTACATTTGACGAGGCCTTTACTATGGCTCGAAAATTAGAAATTCGAGCCTTAGAGGAAGAGAAATGCATGGTTGCAAGAACAAGAACTCCACTTTCAGAACTCCCCGATTCTACCAATAAACCAAATACCACCACTCCTCACGCGTCCACCTCTTCTAAATCAAAGGAGCTGTCCACGCGGTGATGGTCAAATCCCAATCACCGTCCAATACTCCACCAAAACCACCTATAAATACAAAGGTGAGCCCACCAATTACACTCCCTTGGGAGAAACTTATGGCGTCATCCTAGAGAAATTGCTCAAAGTCAGGGCTCTCACCTTGCCCCTGTAAACCTCTCTCTGGGTTTGACTCCACCACATGTGATACCTTCCTGGTACAAAGAAAATGAATTTTGTAACTTTCACCGCGTAAAAGGACATAGTCATGAAAGCTGCAAGATGTTGAAAAACATAGTGCGGGAAATGGTTGATGCGGGGATATAACACTCGATAATCCTAACGCCCTAAGCTAACTAAAATCTGAAAATTTTCAACAAGCCATTCCCGAATCACTCGTCCAAAGAAAGCAACGTAAACCAAGATATCTTAGGCGAGGAGAGTGTTCATGAGATCCATGCGATCTTCGATTCTCGGCCAAAAGACTCTATCGAGAAAATTTTGAATCAAGCCTCTTCACTAACACGAGGCCCGAACCTCCTTTACCACCATCAAGCCAAAGCGAAATCATTCCTTTACTCATAGAAGAGTTAATCTGCCTGTGAGCTTCCTTCCCATCAATGAGTCTTCTTACACCACATCCCTACTGACCGTGAGCGGATGCTATCTAATTTATCTATTTCCCAAACGTCCCTTCTACCACTCTTGCTGCACAAGAGGAAGGCTCACCACTCCTTTTGACATCCTTAGACGAGAAATCTCTTACACTAACATCACCACATTCTTTTAACATGACAGATCTCCTCGAACACGCCCTCCTACCTATTAGTCCCTCATCGCCTAAATCTTTTCAACGACCGGTTGACCTCCTGACATCTATTGATACAGTGCCTCATCCGCCTCCTGTGTCACACCCGCAATGGACTGGAATTACAACTCACTTTTCCTCTGTACCAAAATTACAAATCACACCTGGAGACTGTCATTCCACAGAAGATAGACAGGCCCTATGGGAACGTTTGAGTACTCCTGTTTCTACTCAAATGCAAATGACTGATCCTGATGTCTCCACCATTTACCCGAAGTGCTTACAGAAGCTTAAAATGCCCCTGTTCTCGCCTTCACCCCCCTCACCTCTACCAAACGCCCCGTCCACTTCTATCAACTTAACCAGATCTTCCCCTACGCTTGGGACCTCACCAATGCCCAGTCTAACACACCCGCCTAAGCGACTCGATCTATCCAAAAATAAATCCGTTCCGCCACCTAGGAGACGAACGCAATCCGGGCCTCTATCACAATTAAAACCCTCATCGTCACACCCACCTTCCATATTGGGACCTCATCCCTCCACATTACACCAATATATCATACCTCTGTTGTTTTCTGCAAAAGCGACCTACGCCTTTACACCTATACGGACATCAAAAGGTATCACAACATCGTTACCCCACGTATCTGGTCCACTATCAACCCTAAACCAATCCCATCATCAAAGGATTTATTTTCATGTCCTCCCCCTTTCTCCGTGGTTGTTTCTCTGCTACCATGCCATCTGTAGCCTCATCATCTAACCAATTGAACGTAACCACATGTCTAAGAAACCACGTTTAGTGAAAAACATGTGTCACACCCTCGGCTAAACCACCACCCATACGAACTAAACACGCTCAAACATTACCACAACCCACACAATCAATACCCTCATCTTCTTGATTTTGACCCACTCAAAGGATCTTACGCCAAAATCCTTGCTATGTTGGTGGAGAATGCGACCATCTCCCTACCTCCACTTAGACCTTATGACCCGTCTAAGCCCCGACACATGGATTATGATGAGTCTAAAATCATGCCTATCACCGCACACTGGACATGATGTAGAAGGATGCAAAGCTCTAAAACCATCCTTCGCGATCCTCTTCCGATACAAAGGTTAAGAAAGACAACTTACGAAGGGAGAGACCTCTAGCGTCAATTCCCTCTACTATACCATCTGTCCCCGCCTCACCAAGATCGATCATTATTACAACCCCACCTCTTAAAGACCATGAATTATCCCAACCATCTTCTTCATCTCAGGTCTACGAGATTAATATGATTAGTGTCGCTACTAGAGACGAGAAAAACAATGGGAAAGCGAAAGAAAACACACCTGCGGCATCTCTTTCTCCTTCAACCATCCCGATTACACCACCACCTAAAGTGGTTATTCGCGGACCCGCCTATCCCGTCTCTAATGGAGTTGCCCACCGAACCATGATCAAACAGCTTCATCAATCACCCGTAAAAATGACACTATATGATCTCATTCAGACTTCTGAATCTCATCGACAAGCTCTCGTTGAGATCCTTCAAGGGATAGAGGTTTTACCCAACGAAACCCTGCCCGTGGCCTCCATTCTAACACCCAATCACGTTTCCTCTCTCACCAAACAATCCATCTCCCCCACCACTTCTGTCTCAAAACAACAAGCCGCTGCGGTTAGTTTCTCGGAAGATGAAATTATCGACTTTGGTACAGAAGACCCTGACCCTGCCCTTTTCATTTCCGCTTACGTCCGAGACATTCGAGTACGTCGGGTTATGATTGACGGGGGCGCTAGCCTAAACATCATCTCTTCAAAAGCCTTCCAACAAATGAACATCCCTTCTAGTTGCATGTGTGCCAACCCCATCATGTTGCGATCATTCAATGACGCTATTACTTCTACCTTAGGCACCGTGATCCTCAACATTCGCGTAGGCCCACGTACTTTGCCCGAACTCTTCTATGTCCTTGAAGGAGAGTTCCAATATAATATATTGCTGGGTCGTCCTTGGATCCGGGCCATGGGATGCGTTCCCTCAACATTACATCGATGTATAAAATTTGAGTACGAGGGGAAGTCCTACACTGTAAAAGCTGATCCTCCCCCCTTCAAAACTTGCAATATGTTATACCGCCCAAACGATGTGCTTATACCAATTAAGACACCCATACATTCAACCCAACCATCCTCTTCAAATGTACCTCAACCATCCACCTCAACTGCACCTACGCCTTGGTGATGAAACCACCGTCGCACAAACCACTTCTCTTCCCCATGCTAACATCCCAACCTCGACCCCTTAGTAGATGTTTTCATCGCCTCACGCTGGGGAGTACCGCCTATATAACGTTAGTTCTTTCCCTACCCCGCGAGTACGGACAATTACATGCGCATCCCACCTACGGCCGCGTCGCGGGGGAGGTAATCTCTTACGGACCACCCCATTGCCGCACTAACTAGCAACGTATGGGGTGTTGACACATCCTCCATTACCCCGAACCTCCTCTTGGTGTGGTTCCTTCTAATCTGATTTTCAATACTTGACAAATCGTCGTTTTGCCCTCACCTTCTTGACTCACTTTGTGTGGAAGGCTTTAGTTTTGGCCTTTACTGAACAAGGCCGACATACACTTATTCCGTGACCACACGCAAACATAATGATCGCATGGTCTCGGTTTTCCAAACACCTACACAAGAGACACCTCCCATCAATTTGTATCTGGAAGAGGAAGGCGTTGCCCCTACCAAACATCATCACCCACTTTTCCATCATCTCCCACGAATGAATCGATGGACCACAATTTATCCCTCCTAACTTTTTTTTCATAAATGCTATCTTCATAGGTCCTCTCACTTATCAACGCGATAATGAGGACCCATCTTCTCTTCCCCTTCTGTATCCAGACATGATCGAAGAGGATTCGCCTTTGATTAATGTTGTTGAATGCCGATGATAGCGACTCCATCCTCACTTACAGGCGCGGATGATTCTTATATTCAACGTGCCTTACCATCTGAAACCCAAACTATCTTTGAGCGAATCTACTAGAGAAATCAACATCCACACGGAGGAAGATCCTCACATAGTGAAGATTGGACAATCCCTTAACACATCGGAACAAAATTTGCCTTTACTACCTTTCTCCGTGCTCGCAACCAAGCTTTCGCATGGTCTTACGCTGACATGCCAGGAATTGATCCTACCATTGCCGTCCATAACATCACCCTAAACCCCGATTCCAAACCAGTCAAACAGAAATTGAGAAAAATGCATCCACGCATTGCTCTCTTGGTCAAAGAGGAACTCCAACGACTCCTTTCTGTTTCCTTCATTCTGCCTATTGACTATCCTCAATGGATTTCCAACATCGTACCTGTCACGAAAGTGACGGGGGGACTTCGGATATGCACGGATTTCCGGGATCTTAACCTCGCTTGCCCTAAGGATGACTTCCCCCTCCCAAGTATTGATCAACTTGTTGATCTCACTGCGGGTCATGAAATGCTTTCTCTCATGGATGGCTTTTCAGGATACAACCAAATTTTGGTTGCCCCTGCCGATCAACACAAGACTGCCTTCATAACTCCTTGGGGAACCTTTTGTTATCGTGTCATGCCATTTGGCCTTAAGAATGCTGGTCTTTACCTATCGGTAGGCTATGACCTACATTTTCATGACATTATGCACACTATCCTTGAAGACTATGTCGAGCGATCTTCTCGGCAAGTCCAAACATCGTAGTGAACATCTCGATGTTTTAACCATTATTTTTGATACTTTATTACAATATTCTGTCCGCCTTCAACCGAAGAAATGTGTTTTTGGTGTTCTTTTCGGAAAACTTCTTGGCTTTATCGTCTCTTTGCATGGCATTGAGGTCGACCCATCGAAAGTCAAAGCTATCCTAGAAATGCCCCCACCCAAAAATCTCAAACAATTGCGTAGTTTACAAGGTAAGCTCCAATCTATCCGACGTTTCATCTCCCAACTCTCGGATCGGTGTCAACCTTTCCACCACCTCCTTAAAAAGGATATTGCATTCCAATGGAGTGAAGAATGTCACCAATCCTTCGAAGCTCTCAAATCTTATCTCTTACAGCCACCCGTGCTTATCCCACCCCAAGACAACCGCCCTTTCTACCTTTACCTTTCCGCCACCGACCACGCTGTAGGAGCCATGCTTGCACATCGTGACTCTGAGAATCACGAACAAGCCGTTTATTATATAAGTCGTACTTTGGTGGACTATGAGACTAGGTACACACATGTAGAAAAATTGTGCCTTGCCCTATCATTCGTTGCCACCAAACTCCGACACTACCTTCTAAATCACAAGACTTTCGTCATCACCAATACAGACCCCATCCATTACATGTACGCCAAACCTCATCTGAACCAACGCATTGCTAGATGGCTCATGCTTCTCGCCGACCTCGATCTTGAGTTTATCCACCAGAAATCAATCAAAGGACAAACCATCGCAGACCAACTAGCGGACGCTCCTGTACCGGGGGAACAATTTACCAATTTCACATTTCCCGACGAACTCATCGCTACTCTTTCCCTCACAGAGGAGTCGTACCCAATGACCCTCTTCTTCGATGGATCTAAATGCCAGCGCGGCGGAGGAGCCGGCGTTGTTCTCATTCCTCTCAACACTGAACCTATGCCTCTTTCATTCCGACTTGATTTCCCTTGCACTAATAATACAGCGGAATACGAGGCCCTTGTTCTAGGTCTCCAAGTTGCGTTACACTTAGGTATCAAATCTATCAACATTTTTGGCGACTCTCAATTGGTAGTCAATCAAGTTATGGGCGTCTACCAATGCAAAAACGAGGAACTTCAAAAATACAAACACTATGTGGATTCACTTCTAGCTTTATTTACCCACTATTCTATACAAACCATTCCCCGCTCCACTAACAAATTTGCGGATACTATGGCTTGCTTAGCCTCGCAAATTCCCGCCGCGCCAACTGACTCTGAATTATTCGTCGTGGTCCAACAACTTTTTGCCCCATCCTATTCAACCCCGGTAGTTTGTATGATAAATACTGTGTCTACTAATTCTCAGGATACCTGGTACCACCAATTTCATGACTACCTTACAATCTCTGTCCTCCCACCTGATCTTACTAGTAACGGCAAACGTGCTTTTCTTAAAAGTGTTTCGCGTTATGTTGTCATGGGGGGACTCCTCTATAAACGTGGCTTTGATGGTATCCTCCTTCGCTGTCTAACTAGCATGGAGGCCACTCATACCATCCAACAGGTCCATGACGGTATTTGTGGTGGACATTTTAGCGGCCTTGCCGTGGCCAAACGAATCCTTCGCCTTGGTTATTATTGGCCTACTCTCAATAACGATGCTAATATGTTAAGCATTGTGTTATGTGTCAGCAACATGCCAACCTTCAACATACTCCTAGCCACCCGCTCCAGAATCGCTCGAGATCTTTGGCCTTTCTCACAATGGGGTTTAGACCTTATTGGTGAGATTCACCCAACCTCTTCACAACGTCACCGTTGGATACTCACAGCGACCGAATATTACACAAAATGGGTGGAGGCTATTCCACTCATTTCAATCAAAAAAGAAAAAATTGTCGAGTTCATTAACCACCACATTATCTGTCGTTTTGGTGTTCCTCATCGCCTGATAACAGATAATGGAAAATCTTTCAAAAACAAGTTGTTGCGAGACCTTTGTGACAACTTTGGTATCAAACTTAGTTTCTCGTCACCTTACTATCCACAAGCCAATGGGCAAGCCGAGTCTTCTAATAAAACACTAACCAAAATCCTCATGAAAGTTGTCAATGAATCTGGAAGAAATTGGCACGATCACATTCCCTTTGCCCTTTGGGCTTATCGTACTAGCATTCGTACTTCTACTAATGCCACACCTTTTCTTTGGTATACGGTGCAGAGGCTGTTTTTGCCTCTCGAAATACAAATACCCTCCTTAGAATATCTCTTCGGGATATTCTCACTAGCACGATTTCATTTCGCAAGAGCGGTTAGCCCAATTGGAGCTTCTTGACGAACGTCGTCTTACAGCTCTTGATCATCTTCAAATCTATCAAAAACGCATCAAGCGTGCTTATGATAAGCGACTTCATGAGCGTACCTTTAAGGTTGGTGATCTCGTCCTCAAAGAGAATCAACATGTAACCAAACTGGAAAAGAGCAAACGCGGAAAATTTGCTCCCAATTGGATTGGGCCTTATATAATCACTCACACCTATGGATCAGGCACTTATCGTTTAGCTTCGCTTAATGGTAAACCTGAGCCTGAACCCCTTAATGCCTTGCATCTTCGACCATTCTACTGTTGAAATTAGGGTTATATCACTTCTTATCCGCCTACTGCTCGTCCCTTGAGCTCACATACCACCACATACACTTGTCTCTTACATCTCGAAATAAAATCAAGCTCACCCCTCACCTCCCCTTACGATGCCTTCCCCTTCTTAGTCTAGTCCATGACTTCAAAGTATTAAAATAAGCCGTATTCTTATGGGATTTTCTTGAGTCAAACTTCCTACTAAACTAGATGCTTCACGCCAAAAGAACATCTAGTTATCTAAAATTAAATATAGACTGCTCCCTCGAAGGACAGCTATATGCCAAACTATTGCTGCTACTATAAATAGACTGCTCCCCTGAAGGACAGCTATGCACTAAAATCATCGCTGCTACTATAAATAGACTGTTCCCCCGAAGGACAGCTATACACAGTCAGCCTTTATCAGAAGCTTCTCGCATTGATCAGCTTCGTGAAGACCTCAAGAATAATACAATCAATATCCCTTATAGACTTCCCGCATTGATCAGTCTATCTTCAGTAAAATAAAAGCCTCATGCAAAAGAACTTTTTGGGTCATGGACTTGTCTATTTAGGGTAGGTTCTCTTTCGTTGTAACAAGTTCTTTGTACCTCAGCTATATCATCCACATCACCTCACCATTTGTTTCAACTCAAGGGACGTAACGTACACCTGATATATTGTGATCATACAACTCTTTTCAACTATGGACTTCTCGTCTATACACGGCACTTAGGGCTTCAGGCTCGTTCTACGTTGTGTGGTTTGTTTAGCTCTTTTCACCTATGGAGCACTCTTTCCGCTTTGCCTCGCATCTAGAATTGTGTGTTGATCTTAATCAGGACACTATTCCCTACTACTTGGGTATGCTAACCTTTGCTTTACCTATACCTACACCAACAACATTATCCTACCAGCACCAACACCATTACCCTACCAACATCAAATTTTTTTACCAAACGACAAATTGCCTAAACCATACCAAATTGCCTAAATTCACCCCTCCCTGATCCTAAGGGAGAACTACATCGGTCTGAGGCCCTTCCTTGCTTTGTGCAATGGGCTATGTAGGCAGCACTTCGGAGACATGGGGTCTCCCAAGGTTAGCTCGACCATCCCCTACCATAATCTATCATGTGTGGTATAATAAATATTTCTGTGTATTTCTATTTAATCACATTCCTCTTTATCCTTTTTCAAAACACCAAAAGTCACAACGCAAACATTCTTATTATTATCATAACTCAAATCACCATACATATTCAGTTTTATTTAGATGTTAAACAAATACATCTTCTCTATCATCGGTCATGCAGAATCGACATCGGTTCTCTACCCAACTTTCACCCCATTCTTTGCCCTTACTTACTCCTTGCCTCTTTTTCACCAATATCGCCTCTGTCCACCTTTGTTGCACAACATTTGTTCCCTGGTCCGGCCCAACCCAAGGCCTCGCCCTACCAATTGGCCCGACCCAAGGCCTCGCCCTACTTATTTGGCCCGACCCAAGGCCTCGCCCCACTTATTTGGCCCGACCCAAGGCCTCAACCTACCTATTTGGCCCGACCCAAGGCCTCGCCCTACCAATTGGCCCGACCCAAGGCCTCAACCTACCTAATTGGCCCGACCCAAGGCCTCGCCCTACCAATTGGCCCGACCCAAGGCCTCAACCTACTGCTATTGGTCCGGACCGAGGCCTCGCCCTACCAATTGGCCCGACCCAAGGCCTCAACCTACCTATTTGGCCCGACCCAAGGCCTCGCCCCACTTATTTGGCCCGACCCAAGGCCTCAACCTACCTATTTGGCCCGACCCAAGGCCTCGCCCTACCAATTGGCCCGACCCAAGGCCTCAACCTACCTATTTGGCCCGACCCAAGGCCTCGCCACCACCGTTGGCCCGACCCGAGAGGCCTCGGCCTACTGTTTGGCCCGACCCAAGGCCTCGCCCTACCAATTGGCCCGACCCAAGGCCTCAACCTACCTAATTGGCCCGACCCAAGGCCTCGCCCTACCAATTGGCCCGACCCAAGGCCTCAACCCACTTATTTGGGCTGACCCATGGCCACCACCCAACAACTTGGCCCGACCCAAGGCCGCATCACTTCCATACTATACCCACAATCAACGTTTTATTTTATCCATCCATCCTGTACCTTGTGTTCCATCGAGCTCATTTGTTCGTGTTTTAGCATGATTAGGGTCCTTGACTTGATCTGTCGACCAACTTTGCCTAGACCTAGACCGTGACGTTTATCTCAACCAAACCAACCATTTGGTACTGCCGAACATGCCTAAACGTTCACATACCTTACCCGTTATATACCCTGGAGCTACTTCCTATGCCTTGGATACCAGGATTATATCACCCTTGTTTGGATAAACTATCGACCTTTTCCTATACATTGCTGGTTTGCTCGTCAAATCATGTACCCTAGTCGTACTATTGCATTTCAACATGCGTCTGCTTCCTTGGACCTACACCATCACCTTACCATCCTCTCTACCACATATACCCTTTATCAACCCTATCCCTGATTTCCCGTTCACTCAATCTGTGATAGATTTGAGGGGGATTACCTATATCTTTAACATGAGAAACCACTTCATATTATTGTCCGCGCAGCTTTATAGAACAAGCTACACGACAATAAGGGGCTAATGTAGACACCAAATTCGTGTCTCACGACCCCTTGTGACCCGCATCCCATTTCGCAACCTAACCTCATTACCTAAACTTCACACAATTATTTATTAATTACCTTGTAATTGATAAATCCACATCACCTTATCCGCCACCTCACTTTGCCACCTCATCATGACCTAGCCCTAACCCTAAACTAACCTAATTAAGACCTGTGACTTGGTCTAGACTCACATCCATAACTAATGCCTCCTTACTCGCACCCAAAGCCGACCTTCTAGCCACTTGACCAAGCCCGCAACTGATCTCTCGGGAGAAAAGCAGGGAAGGTGGGCTATTTTACTAAAAATAGCCTACTTTTTCTTAACCGATGCGGTTCTACTTGACCGCCGGGTTACACGCAACCGCCATCGGTTCCCTGTAAATGGGCTTCCCAAACCAAAACAACGGATCGGAATTTCATTTTGGAGATCAGTCGAAGGATTTTTGAATCAAAGGAGAGTCCAAAGCGATTAGCAGAGTCCAGAACTTCACTTGACCAAGCAGAGACGAGTGAAGAAACCAGAAGAGTTGGCAGCCAAGGAGATCAACTGGCATCTTCGTCAAAAACCAGTAAGTTACATCTTGCATGTCCTCCATTATAACATTTCTTATGCTTTTGGAATTACAGTCCTCCCAAATCCGTTCCTGAATCCATTATCCAACGTACCATTGCCTCTAACTATCATTCCTTAGCTTCTAACCATCCCATTTCCCAATACCATCCAAAAATCAGCCATTACAAACTCCACAACCAGCCCAGAAGATCCTAGAACCCACCGGTATCGGTTATCAGTAACCGCCATCGGTTATAGGTAACCGGCATCGGTTCCTTTGATCAAAACCAGGAAAAACAGCCTTTCCCCTACCCAGTTCAGCCAAGCAATTTGATTGATATTTTACAATATTTTGTGTTAACTCATGTTAGCAGGGAAACTGACCACCTTCGAAAGGAAGTTTTACATTTCCTGGGCCCAAGGCAGTTTCCTCATTTATTATCTAATCAAAATCTTGTGGTCTTGTGTTCTTATTTGCAGGTAGTCCTTCCCAGACAAAAAGGAGTTCTTCGCAGTCAGCCTGATCTTTCTCTACGGTACGCGCACATCATCTCGACATTCTACAGGTATTCCTCCTAACCCTAACCTTATCTGTTTCTATAAGGAACGAAGCATTTCCGAGTGAAACATTTTGGCACGCCCGGTGGGACCCATTTTGGGTTTTTCTTTATTTCTTGCTTGCTTTTATTATAGGGAGCATACTTGCTGTTTTCTTCTTCTAGAGATATTCACAGGGTATTTTATTATTCTGGTAAAAGAACTTGCTTTGTTTTTGCATCTTGCATTAGTAAAAGTCATCTCTTTTGCTTCATCGAATATCACTTTCGATTTGGGTTTTAAAACACATGCATTACATTCCTGCCTGTTGTTTTTCAATTCTAGTGAACATAGATTAAGTAACAGGTCGTACACGTGGAGGTGATATCCACGGTATTGACAGGAAATTAACCTTAGTTTCACTGCACAACACATACCGAATCACTTCACAATTAACACAACAGCTCAAACATCCCCCCTTTTTCCGCGGTATTCCTCCGCCCGATTGAGGTAACCTTATAAGCCAAAACAACTTGACATTTCCCCTAAGTCTCTTGTTTAGGATTCTGACATCATTCTACGTCTAAAGGCATAAGCCCACAATAATTAAAATTAACCCTAAGGTTAATCTCTGCATTTGCGTGTGCATCTTGCTTGTTTCTGTTCTGTTTTCGCTTTCATATACTGTCTTTTGTGATCAATAAGTTGATAAAAATACTCAACGTTGCTAAAAATCAAATTAGCAGCCCCTTTGTATCTTCTTATCCTAGATTTTTGACACCGGCATCGGTTAAGGGACCGACGTCGTTTCCCCTGTGACCGACACCGGTTAGTAAACCGATATCGGTTACTGTCTCTCTCAGCCCCTGACAAACCAGCAACTTGCCAAATTCACCATTCTGAGGTTGTTTTTGTTCTTGATAGATTGAAACTTTCCTGTGTGTTCTGGTCTATGGTTGTCATCACTCGGAAGCAAGCCGCCGCCATGGTTTCACACGCTTGCTCTGTTTCTTTTCCTGAATCACCCCCTTCACATTCTATAGGAAACCCTACGGACACCAGTGAGATCCCCCAAATTCCTGTAGGAGACAAGGACTTTGCCAAATTTCTGGATGCTAATCCCATTGTCAATACTATTTGTCTCATACCCACGACCGCACGCTTGATGGTCAGCTCCTTATGGGCATGCCTATTAGTATAGCTGCTCATTTAGCTCTACTCCTCCCCGATAACAATACCTTACTTCCGCATCACTAGCCCTGTCTCCCAATCCGACAGCGGCAGAGGTTCATACGACCCCGATTAGCTTTCCTTTTGTTAATCTTGGACCCCATGTATTGCCACCACCAACTGCCCCTATCTCATCTCTCTTTCAGACCACTCCATTCATGACTTACTCTCTGCCACCTATTCAAACGAGCTTTCCTTCTCAAGCTCCGCCTACCTTTTCATTCCCATATACGTATCCAGTAACCTCAACACCTTATATGGGACATCCCTATTCTGTGGCACCATCATCTCATCCAACCACAGATTTCATCAAGCAAATGATGGACAAAATGTAAAACCTGGAGGCTTCCGTTTCAGGAAGTCGTAGCGCCTTGACATACGAGCAAGTTTTTCGGGAGCCCATTCACCCTTCTGTCCCCCTTCATTCATATCCTCCTCAATGGGAGTTGCCAAAGTTTACTCGTTTTAACGAAGAAGAGGATCCTCAACAACACTGCGATCATTTAGACATGCTTGTTATTTGATTGCCCATGATGATGCCTTGTTACTCCGCACCTTTCCCATGTCCTTATCGTGGCTCGCTTGAGTGGTATAGTGCTTTAACCCAGCACTCAATCTTCTCTTTTAACCAACTAGCCCAATCTTTCTTGGATCATTTCTCCATTAACATTGCCAAGAAAGTATCTATCACTGACCTCTATGCCATCCGACAATTCGAAGACGAATCTATCGCAGATTTCGTTGGACGATGGCGGGGCCTTATCAACCAACTTACGTATGCCTTGCCTCAAACCGAACTTATCGAACTGTTTACGCGGGCCTGCGCTAAGCACATCTCCCCTACCCTCCAAATTCAAACTTTCCGTACATTCGACGAGGCCTTTACTATGGCTCGAAAATTAGAAATTCGAGCCTTAGAGGAAGAGAAACTGCGGTTGCGCAACAAGAACTCCACTTTCCGAACTCCTGATTCTACCAATAAACCAAATACCACCACTCCTCACGCGTCCACCTCTTCTAAATCAAAAGGAGCTGTCCACGCGGTGATGGTCAAATCCCAATCACCGTCCAATACTCCACCAAAAACCACCTATAAATACAAAGCTGAGCCCACCAATTACACTCCCTTGGGAGAAACTTATGGCGTCATCCTAGAGAAATTGCTCAAAGCTGGGGCTATCACCTTGCCCCCTGTAAAACCTCACTCTGGGTTTGACTCCATCCATGCGCAATACCTTCTGGTACAAAGAAAATGACTTTTGTAACTTTCACCGCGTAAAGGACATAGTCATGAAAAAGCTGCAAGATGTTGAAAAACATAGTGCAGGAAATGGTTGATGCAGGGGATATAACACTCGATAATCCTAACGCCCCTGCTAACCGAAATCTGAAAATTTTCAACAAGCCATTCCCGAATCACTCGTCCAGCAGCAACGTAAACCAAGATATCTTAGCTGAGGAGAGTGTTCATGAGATCCATGCAGTCTTCGATTCTCAGCCAAAAGCCTCTATCGAGAAAATTTTGAATCAAGCCTCTTCACTAACACAGGAGCCCGAACCTCCTTTACCACCATCAAGCCAAAGCGAAATCGTTCCTTTACTCATAGAAGAGTTAACTGCCCAGGCTTCCCTTCCCATCAATGAGTCTTCTTACACCACATCCCTACAAGACTGTGAGCGGATGCTATCTAATTTATCTATTTCCCAAACGTCCCCTTCTACCACTCTTGCTACACAAGAGGAAGGCTCACCACTCCTTTTGACATCCTTAGACGAGAAATCTCTTACACTAACATCACCACATTCTTTTAACATGACAGATCTCCTCGAACACGCCCTCCTACCTATTAGTCCCTCATCGCCTAAATCTTTTCAACGACCGGTTGACCTCCTGACATCTATTGATACAGTGCCTCATCCGCCTCCTGTGTCACACCCGCAATGGACTGGAATTACAACTCACTTTTCCTCTGTACCAAAATTACAAATCACACCTGGAGACTGTCATTCCACAGAAGATAGACAGGCCCTATGGGAACGTTTGAGTACTCCTGTTTCTACTCAAATGCAAATGACTGATCCTGATGTCTCCACCATTTACCCGAAGTGCTTACAGAAGCTTAAAATGCCCCTGTTCTCGCCTTCACCCCCCTCACCTCTACCAAACGCCCCGTCCACTTCTATCAACTTAACCAGATCTTCCCCTACGCTTGGGACCTCACCAATGCCCAGTCTAACACACCCGCCTAAGCGACTCGATCTATCCAAAAATAAATCCGTTCCGCCACCTAGGAGACGAACGCAATCCGGGCCTCTATCACAATTAAAACCCTCATCGTCACACCCACCTTCCATATTGGGACCTCATCCCTCCACATTACACCAATATATCATACCTCCGTTGTTTTCTGCAAAACGACCTACGCCTTTTACACCTATACAGGACAAAAGGTATCACAACATCGTTACCCCACGTATCCGGTCCACCTATCAACCCTAAACCAATCCCATCATCAAAGGATTTATTTTCTGTCACTCCCCTTTCTCCGTGGTTGTTTCCTGCTACCATGCCATCTGTAGCCTCATCATCTAACCAGCTGAACGTAACTTCTGTGTCTAAGAAACCACGTTTAGTGAAAAACATGTGTCAGCACCCCTCGGCTAAACCACCACCCATACGAACTAAACACGCTCAAACATTACCACAACCCACACAATCAATACCCTCATCTTCTTCTGATTTTGACCCACTCAAAGGATCTTACGCCAAAATCCTTGCTATGTTGGTGGAGAATGCGACCATCTCCCTACCTCCACTTAGACCTTATGACCCGTCTAAGCCCCGACCTGTGGATTATGATGAGTCTAAAATCTGCGCCTATCACCGCACACCTGGACATGATGTAGAAGGATGCAAAGCTCTAAAAACCATCCTTCGCCAGTCACCTCTTCCGGATACAAAGGTTAAGAAAGACAACTTACGAAGGGAGAGACCTCTAGCGTCAATTCCCTCTACTATACCATCTGTCCCCGCCTCACCAAGATCGATCATTATTACAACCCCACCTCTTAAAGACCATGAATTATCCCAACCATCTTCTTCATCTCGGGTTTAGATTAATATGATTAGTGTCATTACTCGAGGACGAGAAAAACAATGGGAAAGCGAAAGAAAACACACTGCGGCATCTCTTTCTCCTTGACCATCCTCGATTACACACCACCTAAAGTGGTTATTCGCGGACCCGCCTATCCCGTCTCTAATGGAGTTGCCCACCGAACCATGATCAAACAGCTTCATCAATCACCCGTAAAAATGGCACTATATGATCTCATTCGGACTTCAATCTCATCGACAAGCTCTCATTGAGATCCTTGAGGATAGAGGTTTTACCCAACGAAACCCTACCCGTGGCCTCCATTCTAACACCCAATCACGTTTCCTCTCTTACCAAACAATCCATCTCCCCACCACTTCGTCTCAAACAACAAGCCACATGCGAGTTAGTTTCTCGGAAGATGAAATTATCGACTTTGGTGCAGAAGACCCTGACCCTGCCCTTTTCATTTCCGCTTACGTCCGAGACATTCGAGTACGTCGGGTTATGATTGACGGGGGCGCTAGCCTAAACATCATCTCTTCAAAAGCCTTCCAACAAATGAACATCCCTTCTAGTTGCATGTGTGCCAACCCCATCATGTTGCGATCATTCAATGACGCTATTACTTACTTCTAGGCACCGTGATCCTCAACATTCGCGTAGGCCCACGTACTTTGCCCGAACTCTTCTATGTCCTTGAAGGAGAGTTCCAATATAATATATTGCTGGGTCGTCCTTGGATCCGGGCCATGGGATGCGTTCCCTCAACATTACATCGATGTATAAAATTTGAGTACGAGGGGAAGTCCTACACTGTAAAAGCTGATCCTCCCCCCTTCAAAACTTGCAATATGTTATACCGCCCAAATGATGTGCTTATACCAATTAAGACACCCATACATTCAACCCAACCATCCTCTTCAAATGTACCTCAACCATCCACCTCAACTGCACCTACGCCTTGGATGAAACCACCGTCGCACAAACCACTTCTCTTCCCGCAGCTAACATCCCAACCTCCGACCCCTTAGTAGATGTTTTTCATCGCCTCACGCTGGGGGAGTACCGCCTATATAACGTTAGTTCTTTCCCTACCCCGCAGGAGTACGGACAATTACATGCGCATCCCACCTACGACCGTCGTGTGGGAGGTAATCTCTTACGGACCACCCCATTGCCGCACTAACCTAACGTATGGGGGTGTTGACACATCCTCCATTACCCCTGAACCTCCTCTTGGTGTGGTTCCCTTCCAATCCGATTTTCAATACTTGACAAATCGTCGTTTCGCCCTCACCTTCTTGACTCGCTGTGCGTGGAAAGGCTTTGGTTTTGGCCTTTACGAACAAGGCCGACATACACTTATTCCCGTGACCACACGCAAACATAATGATCGCAGTGGTCTCGGTTTTTCCGAAACACCTACACAAGAGACACCTCCTGTCAGCTGTATCCTGGAAGAGGAAGACGTTGCCCCTACCGAAACATCATCACCCACTTTGCCATCATCTCCCACAGAATCGATGGACCCTGAATTTATCCCTCCTAACTTTTTTTTTTCATAAATGCTATCTTCATAGGTCCTCTCACTTATCAACGCGATAATGAGGACCCATCTTCTCTTCCCCTTCTGTATCCAGACATGATCGAAGAGGATTCGCCTTTGATTAATGTTGTTGAATGCCAGGATGACGACTCCATCCTCACTTACCTGGGCGCGGATGATTCTTATATTCAACGTGCCTTACCATCTGAAACCCAAACTATGCTGAACGAATCTACTATAGAAATCAACATCCACACGGAGGAAGATCCTCACATAGTGAAGATTGGACAATCCCTTAACACATCAGAACAAGCCGCCTTTACTACCTTTCTCCGTGCTCGCAACCAAGCTTTCGCATGGTCTTACGCTGACATGCCAGGAATTGATCCTACCATTGCCGTCCATAACATCACCCTAAACCCCGATTCCAAACCAGTCAAACAGAAATTGAGAAAAATGCATCCACGCATTGCTCTCTTGGTCAAAGAGGAACTCCAACGACTCCTTTCTGTTTCCTTCATTCTGCCTATTGACTATCCTCAATGGATTTCTAACATCGTACCTGTCACGAAAGCGACGGGGGGACTTCGGATATGCACGGATTTCCGGGATCTTAACCTCGCTTGCCCTAAGGATGACTTCCCCCTCCCAAGTATTGATCAACTTGTTGATCTCAGCACATGTCAGGTCATGAAATGCTTTCTCTCATGGATGGCTTTTCGGGATCTGACCAAATTTTGGTTGCCCTGCCGATCAACACAAGGCATTTGCCTTCCATAACTCCTTGGGGAACCTTTTTGTTATCGTGTCATGCCATTTGGCCTTAAGAATGCTTTGGTGCTACCTATCGTGGGCTATGACCTACATTTTCATGACATTATGCACACTATCCTTGAAGACTATGTCGGCGATCTTCTCGGCAAGTCCAACATCGTAGTGAACATCTCGATGTTTTAACCATTATTTTTGATCGCTTTGTTACAATATTCAATCAGCCTTGACCAAAGAAATGTGTTTTTGGTGTTCTTTCGGAAAACTTCTTGGCTTTATCGTCTCTTTGCGTGGCATTGAGGTCGACCCATCGAAAGTCAAAGATATCCTAGAAATGCCCCCACCCAAAATCTCAAACAATTGCGTAGTTTACAAGGTAAGCTCCAATCTATCAGACGTTTCATCTCCCAACTCTCGGATCGGTGTCGACCTTTCCACCACCTCCTTAAAAAGGATATTGCATTCCATGGAGCGAAGAATGTCACCAAGCCTTGAAGCTCTCAAATCTTATCTCTTACTGACCACCCGTGCTTATCCCACCCAGAAGACAACCGCCCTTTCTACCTTTACCTTTCCTTGCCACCGACCACGCAGGAGCCATGCTTGCGCACATCGTGACTCGAGAATCACGAACAAGCCGTTTATTATATAAGTCGTACTTTGGTGGACTATGAGACTAGGTACACACATGTAGAAAAATTGTGCCTTGCCCTATCATTCGTTGCCACCAAACTCCGACACTACCTTCTAAATCACAAGACTTTCGTCATCACCAATACAGACCCCATCCATTACATGTACGCCAAACCTCATCTGAACCAACGCATTGCTTAGATGGCTCATGCTTCGCCAACCTCGATCTTGAGTTTATCCACCAAAAATCAATCAAAGGACAAACCATCGAAGACCAACTAGCGGACGCTCTGTATTCTGGGAACAATTTACCAATTTCACATTTCCCAGACGAACTCATCATTGCTACTCTTTCCCTCACGGAGGAGTCGTACCCAATGACCCTCTTCTTCGATGGATCTAAATGCCAGCGCGGCGGAGGAGCCGGCGTTGTTCTCATTCCTCTCAACGCTGAACCTATGCCTCTTTCATTCCGACTTGATTTCCCTTGCACTAATAATACAGCGGAATACGAGGCCCTTGTTAGGTCTCCAAGTTGCGTTACACTTAGGTATCAAATCTATCAACATTTTTGGCGACTCTCAATTGGTAGTCAATCAAGTTATGGGCGTCTACCAATGCAAAAACGAGGAACTTCAAAAATACAAACACTATGTGGATTCACTTCTAGCTTTATTTACCCACTATTCTATACAAACCATTCCCCGCTCCACTAACAAATTTGCGGATACTATGGCTTGCTTAGCCTCGCAAATTCCCGCCGCGCCAACTGACTCTGAATTATTCGTCGTGGTCCAACAACTTTTTGCCCCATCCTATTCAACCCCGGTAGTTTGTATGATAAATACTTATGTCTACTAATTCTCGGGATACAGTACCACCAATTTCATGACTACCTTACAATCTCGTCCTCCCACTGATCTTACTAGTAGCAAAACGTGCTTTTCTTAAAAGTGTTTCGCGTTATGTTGTCATGGGGGGACTCCTCTATAAACGTGGCTTTGATGGTATCCTCCTTCGCTGTCTAACTAGCATGGAGGCCACTCATACCATCCAACAGGTCCATGACGGTATTTGTGGTGGACATTTTAGCGGCCTTGCCGTGGCTGACGAGATCCTTCGCCTTGGTTATTATTGGCCTACTCTCGATAACGATCGCTACTGAATAGGTTAAGCGTTGTGTTATGTGTCAGCAACATGCCAACCTTCAACATACTCCTAGCCACCCGCTCCAGATCGCTCGAGATCTTTGGCCTTTCTCACAATGGGGTTTAGACCTTATTGGTGAGATTCACCCAACCTCTTCACAACGTCACCGTTGGATACTCACAGCGACCGAATATTACACAAAATGGGTGGAGGCTATTCCACTCATTTCAATCAAAAAAGAAAAAATTGTCGAGTTCATTAACCACCACATTATCTGTCGTTTTGGTGTTCCTCATCACACGATAACGAGATAATGGAAAATCTTTCAAAAACAAGTTGTTGCGAGACCTTTGTGACAACTTTGGTATCAAACTTAGTTTCTCGTCACCTTACTATCCACAAGCCAATGGGCAAGCCGAGTCTTCTAATAAAACACTAACCAAAATCCTCATGAAAGTTGTCAATGAATCTGGAAGAAATTGGCACGATCACATTCCCTTTGCCCTTTGGGCTTATCGTACTAAAGTTCGGTACTTCTACTAATGCCACACCTTTTCTTTGGTATACGGTACCGAGGCTGTTTTGCCTCTCGAAATACAAATACCCTCCCTTAGAATATCTCTTCAGGATATTCTCACTAACGATGATTTCCGCCAAGAGCGGTTAGCCCAATTGGAGCTTCTTGACGAACGTCGTCTTACAGCTCTTGATCATCTTCAAATCTATCAAAAACGCATCAAGCGTGCTTATGATAAGCGACTTCATGAGCGTACCTTTAAGGTTGGTGATCTCGTCCTCAAAGAGAATCAACATGTAACCAAACTGGAAAAGAGAAAACGTGGAAAATTTGCTCCCAATTGGATTGGGCCTTATATAATCACTCACACCTATGGATCAGGCACTTATCGTTTAGCTTTCGCTTAATGGTAAACCTAAGCTGAACCCCTTAATGCCTCTGCCATCTTTGACCATTCTCTTGTTGAAATTAGGGTTATATCACTTCTTATCCGCCTTGCTTTCGTCCCTTGAGCTCACATACCACCACATACACTTGTCTCTTACATCTCGAAATAAGATCAAGCTCACCCTCACCTCCCCTTACGATGCCTTCCCCTTCTTAGTCTAGTCCATGACTTCAAAGTATTAAAATAAGCCGTATTCTTATGGGATTTTCTTGAGTCAAACTTCCTACTAAACTAGATGCTTCACGCCAAAAGAACATCTAGTTATCTAAAATTAAATATAGACTGCTCCCTCGAAGGACAGCTATATGCCAAACTATTGGCTTTCTTTATAAATAGATCAAGCTCCCTCGAAGGACACTGACTATGCACTAAAATCATCATTCTTGCTATATAAATAGAAGCTGTTCCCCGAAGACTGAAGCTATACAGTCGGCCTTTATCGAAGCTTCTCACATTGATCGGCTTCGTGAAGACCTCAAGAATAATACAATCAATATCCCTTATAGACTTCCCGCATTGATCAGTCTATCTTCATAAAATAAAAGCCTCATACAAAAGAACTTTTTGGGTCATGGACTTGTCTATTTAGGGTAGGTTCTCTTTCGTTGTAACAAGTTCTTTGTACCTCAGCTATATCATCCACATCACCTCACCATTTGTTTCAACTCAAGGGACGTAACGTACACCTGATATATTGTGATCATACAACTCTTTTCAACTATGGACTTCTCGTCTATACACGGCACTTAGGGCTTCAGGCTCGTTCTACGTTGTGTGGTTTGTTTAGCTCTTTTCACCTATGGAGCACTCTTTCCGCTTTGCCTCGCATCTAGAATTGTGTGTTGATCTTAATCAGGACACTATTCCCTACTACTTTGGTATGCTAACCTTTGCTTTACCTATACCTACACCAACAACATTATCCTACCAGCACCAACACCATTACCCTACTAACATCAAATTTTTTTACCAAACGACAAATTGCCTAAACCATACCAAATTGCCTAAATTCACCTCCCCGATCCTAAGGAGAACTACATCGATGCTGAGGCCCTTCCTTGCTTTGTGCGATAGGGCTATGTAGGCGGCACTTCGGAGACATGGGGTCTCCCAAGGTTAGCTCGACCATCCCCTACCATAATCTATCATGTGTGGTATAATAAATATTTACTGTGTATTTCTATTTAATCACATTCCTCTTTATCCTTTTTCAAAACACCAAAAGTCACAACGCAAAAATTCTTATTATTATCATAACTCAAATCACCATACATATTCGGTTTTATTTAGATGTTAAACAAATACATCTTCTCTATCATCGGTCATGCGAGAATCGACATCGGTTCTCTACCCGACTTTCACTTCCCATTCTTTGCCCTTAGTTACTCCTTGCCTCTTTTCACCAATATCACCCCCATCCACCGCTGTGCCTACCACTTTGTTACCTATTCGCCCGACCCAAGGCCTCGCCCCCACTTATTTGGCCCGAGGCCTCCCTGGCCTCGCCCCTTGTTTGGCCCGACCCAAGGCCTCGCCTGCTGTTGGCCAGACCCAGAGGCCCTCGCCCAACTATTTGGCCAGACCCAGGGGAGGCTCAGCCTACTGTGGCTTGGAGCCTAGGCCTCAGCCACTGCCCTTATTGGCCGGAGCCGAGGCCTCGACCTGCACCTATTTGGCCCAAGACCTCAAGCCCTACCAATTGGCCTCGACCGAGGAGCCTCGGCTGCCCTACTGTTGGCCCGACGAGGCCTCGCCTACTCATTTGGCCCGACCCAGAGGCCTCGGCCTACCTCTATTCGCCCGACCCAAGGCCTCAACTCACCAGCCTGTCTCGGCCCAAGGCCTCGTCTACCACCGGCCCCGACCCAAGGCCTCAACCTACCCATTCGCCCGACCTAAGGCTCGCCGCCCACTGCCCGACCTAAGGCCTCAACCTACCTATTTGGCCCGACCTGGGGTGTCTCGCCTACCAGACCGCTCCTCGACTAAGGCCTCACCTAATGACTGTTCGACCCAAGGCCTGCCTACTAGCACATGTAATTGAACGAAGTG